>JAPDSC010106962.1:99768-160949 GCA_026290005.1 Latrodectus geometricus
CAAATTCTTAGGAATAATATCCTAAGAATTTGACTAATAATTTTTCAAAATTTAGTCATTTTTATCTGATATAATTTTTAAAATTATATCGGATAATATTTATTTAAATTGACAATTATTTTACTTTTTAACATTGTATGCTGCAGAAATGTCCAATATTGAACCTTGCACTAGTAAAACCTTAAAAAAAAAAAAAAAAAAAAAAAAAAAAAAAAAAAAAAAAAAAATTACGTTTTAAATTAATGTTTTTTTTATTGGTTTTGCAGTTAATCTAAAAATATGAAAAATATTCATGTATAATATAAGAATGATTTACAAAAGCAACACTTCAAATGTGAACTAAAATTTTTTAAAACAAGAACAAACATATTTCACATTATGATGAGCATTTTATTTTCATAGAATAATTGATGTTGTATTTTAAAATGTAATCCTTATTTACATTCTTAAAGAAGTATTGTGTAAATAAAGTAAGTTCCTACCCCGCATTTTTTATTTTTAAAAATATTTGATTAAAGCCAAGAAAAGTTTGAGAGACATTTATTAAAGTGTTATCTAAGTGAGTTATAATATTCTAAAGTGCTGTTAATTTTTTTAACATTTTTAAATATTTTTGCAGTTTTTCAGTATTTAAAACCTGTATCTCTGGCATCCTACTTTTAAATAATGGATATGTACTTTTATTTATAAATATTGAGTATTTTACTCACTATTTCATTAATTTGTATTAAAATTATAAAATATATTAAAATGATAAATATATTTCAGTAAAGTTTATTACTATAGTTAATTTTATCCCTAAAATCAAATGTCCAGTTAGACTTTATTGTTTAAAGGGAAGTATTCATAATTTAAATTCTTTGAACGATACGAAATTCACTGTATTCTTCTTTCACTTCTGAATAGAATGAAAAATATTTCATTTCTATGGAGGATTTTCAATAAAATTTTAAGATATAAGTGGTTGAAATTTTAAATTTTTATCCTAATAACATTGAATACAAACCCATAATTGTGCACAGTTATGTTTTCTATTAGAATAATTAAACTATTTAAATTTATTTATCTTAGTAGGAAATATAATACGTTAACAGTTTAAAATCATAGTGTAAAACGTATGATAAGAAAAATCTTCAATGATTAAATAAATTGAAATTTTTTTCTTAAGAGAATAAGCCTAACAAATTTCCAAAACAATATTTTTTATTAAATTTGCAAATCACTCTTTTAAAATATAATTAAAATAAAATTTCCTTTTCTTAATATAATGCCATTATAGTTATTTGATGAAAAGTATTGTTAAAGTCCTGTTGAATTGTTATTGAAATAAAAAGTAACATTTCAATATTAAAAATAATATTAAAAGTATTTTCTCAGTATTAAAAAGAGTAATATAATGAGCAAACAATATTTTACATTTTTTGTTTATTTTCTGAATTCGTCAATTTTATGTGTTTCAGGGGAGTTTATGAATTTGTTGATTTAAATCTATTCCTTTTTTTTTTTTTTTTAACTTATTCCATGATTTTTTCTTATTTATTAACAGATTTCTTATTTATAAAACAGATTGTTTTATTTAATGCTTCTATTTCATAAATTAGGTAATTGGAAATGGCTACTGTGAACTCGAAGCTTCCCAATTGAATCCTCTAAAACTAAAAGTTAGTATCTTTTATAAAATGTTACACACATTTTAATATGATAAAGATGAAATTAGTAAATAATATTAAATAATCAAATTTATTTGTTTTATCAGAGACACCCAGAAGAGTTAAAACTTGCTCCTTTTACTTCATATGGAAAGAGAGCTAAGCGAGAAGTGGAACCCCAAGAATTAAGAATGGATGGGAAAATTGTAAAAGTTGTGAGCCTGGTAAGATTATTGTTTCAAAGCAATTGAAATTATTTTATATGTATTAATGTAAAGAATTTTCATTTTTAGAAAACTTTTATTTAGCATTTACTTAGTAGTTTAGAGGTTACTTAAAATTTAAACTGTAATATTTACATGTTTAATAAATAAATATGCAACTTAAATTAAGCATACATATGTTTTAATTGGAAGATTATAAATATAAAGTATTGCTCAATTTTATTAGGCAAATATAATATATTTGCAGGTTTTTAATCAGATTTTCATATAAAAAAAGAAAACATGTATTTTTATTTATTTATTTTTTATTGAGTTAAATTTTATTGGAACAATACTGTTAGTTTTGTTTGCATAAGCTTCAGACTTTGAAGTAGATGAATTACTTTTCTAATTTAAAAGATCTACAGTTATTCATTTTATTAACAGTTAGTTCTGTATTAAAAATTTATTTTAATCAACAAAAAAGAACTAGTTGATTTATATGTTAAATTGAAAATATGTTCTCTACATTATTTATTTAATCATACTAGATTTTTTATTAATTAATTTCTTTTAAATTCTTTGTGTTTAATTCTAAAATATATTATTTATGTTGAGCAAAATGTTATTTTAATATTTACAATTATTATAAGAACATTTTGCCAACCAGTTTATGTCAATGATATTTAAAAAAATAATTATTTGAATTTAAAAAATAATTTTCTTTTTTGTATAATTTTTTATTTAAGAACAAATTTATAAATAATAAAATAAATTTTTACAAGTCACATGAAGTTAAAAGTTAATATTTGTTGCAGCAAATTAATTATACCATGGGAAAATAAAAATTAACAAATACTTAATGCAGAAAATGCTTTAAAATTATTGCAAAGGTTTTTGGAAAATTTTCTTATTTTATTCAAATATATCATTTGAATAAAATATATATAATTAATAAACTTATTAAAATATTAGCTATTTGTTTTAGCTTATGTATGTTTTTATTATTTGATTTCTTTTTGAAATAACAATTATCTAAAAGCTTTAATTACTTTGAATGCTTTCAAAATAAAATATTTATATAAACTATTTAAATCTTTTTATTGTTAATTATTATATGAGAAATGTTGGAACACAAATGTCATAGCCTTTTCATTGTTGAGGAATATATTTGAATACTACTTTGAGAAAATTTTCTATAATCTTATTTTTTGTTACTATTAGGCATTAATGTTTTCAGTTGATTGAAAAATAAATTAAAGATTAATAAAAATGATGAGTATTAATATAGATATAAATACATGGAAATAATGAAACTGTATTAAAATTTTAATTTACAATTGGTTCTTCAAAATAGAAATTTTTCAATACTTCAATGAAAACATTTAATAAAACTCATTTTGAAAATTTCCTATGCCTTCAGTTTTATTCTTTATCTCTGAATCCAATTTTCAATTAATCTAGTGCACATTTTTTGTAAAATAATAATAACGTATCAAATTTTATTTGAATTTTTTTATTAAAATTTATATTATCTGTTAATGTGAAAAAAAAAATTATTTAAATTATAACAATTTTATAAACTTTTTTACTGTTCAGTTCTTGGTAAATTATTTTTTTTTAAATGTTTGATAACTTAATTTTGATAAGATTTTATTTTCACTGTAGGACTGTGATTCTGGTACAGCTAAGTGTTTTAGTTTTACATGTTTCTTCAGAACTTTAGAAAGAGATAGTACAGCTATTGTAAAGATTAAAGCACGATTATGGAACAGTACTTTTGTTAAGGTAGGTGAATATCAGATGTGTATTCTTAACTATTACAATAATTCCTAGCAAGTCATCTTTAAATACTTTGTGAAATTTTTTCTAATAAAATTTTATCTAATAAAATGAAATTATATAATAAAGTTTTGTTGAGAAATATTTCATTCCACATATATTAGCTTCTTATTTTGGTTATTAAATTAATGTTATTTAATAAGTTTTTTATTAGTACTAAATATAATTTAAAATTTTAGTAATATTAAAGTTTATTACATTTGTGCAAACATAGAACGATATTATAAATAGTGATTGTTAAGCTACTTAAAATTCGGAATAGTAATAAGATGTTAATCTATACATGTTATCAAGTATTGACAATTTATAGTTTTATTTTATTTACATAACTGTGAAGTTTTTGTTTAAATTCTTCCCATTGTTATTTTATATGGGAAAATACCAAATGTTTTCATTTAGTAACTTAAGTTATTTTTTTATAATATGCATTATATTTCATGAAATTATATGCAGCTTTAGAAAAAATAATCTTTCATAATAATATTCCAAATTTTTTCATTTAAATAACTTATTTCATAAATATTAAGCTTTAAAATTTTTCCATTTTGAAATAGCCTGCCCTAAGAACATGTTGCTAGCTACTAAATTATTACTTTAAAAATCCCTAAATTGTATTTTAAATTGAAATTTTTTTATTCATTTACAATCTAAACTAAGATTTCACTTTCACTTTTTATGTCAGCTTGTATAATGTATCAATGACACATTTTAATGTTTAATTTACATGCTTAATTTACCTTCAATTATATGCCTACTAAATACATATATATATATATATATATATATATATATTTTAGCTATTAATATATAAAAATATACATTTTAGCTATTAATATTTATTTAAAATTATTGTTTTTTTATAATTAAGGACTATCCAGATGTTGATTGGGTGAACATTTATTCAAGAGCTCTGATAAGAACTGTATCTGATGATATCAAGGATAAAGAAGAAAAAAATGATTTTGCTTTTGTAAGAGTTGAATGTTTCTGTTTTTACATTTACAAATGAAATTTTTTTATGCGAAGTAAAAATTATTTTATTTTTAGTACTGATTAATAAACATTCTTTTAGGCGGAAACTAAAGCATATCCAGATATATTTCTTTATCAGAAAACTGAAGAAGTAGCATTATGGATTATTATATTAGCAGCTTGTGCTGGGATTCTTTTACTTATTTTGCTCATTATTATCTTGTGGAAGGTAATTTTTTGATCACAACTAATGTTTAAAAGGATTAATTATATTATTAGAATGTATTGGATAATCTTAATTTGTTACTTGGTTAAATATATTTTTGTATTAAGCATAAAAACCATTCATACTATTTTTCAAAAATTAACGATTACTAAATTTAATTAATGAAATATTATTTTCTAGATTATTTTGATATTTCTGGCATTGGATGAAATCTGGGTTGTTTGATCGTTGAATTTTATACTGGATAAAATTGTTCTTATTTACCTCTTAAAAAGGGTTTTCATTTTGGTTTATTTATTTATTTAATTGTTATTTTTTATTTTATTATTATTTTTTTTTGCGATTGTTCTTCTAAAGTCAATTAAAATTATAAAAAGCATCTTATTTTTAAAGCTTCTAATTACAAGATTAACTAAAAACTTCTAGAAAAATTAAAAGTAAAAAGTGAGTAAAATAATTGTTTAAATTAGGAAGAGCTTTTAAACTGTTATACCATTCTGTATCAAGCCATGTGGGTAAAAAAGTTCAGTAGGATGACTAACTATTCAAAATACTTTAAAATCACTTATATATATTGTTTGCATATCTGTCACTGAAGAAATTTAGAGTTCATGCTGGTGATTCATGAAATGGAAGAAAAAAATTGCAATTTTTCTTTTAATCATTTTGATTTTGTGAAATAAATGTCAGTAATACAATTTTTTATATTTTAGTGTGGATTTTTCAAAAGAAAGAAGCCTGGCTATCATATGGCTCCAACATCTGAGAAAGAAGAATATATGTGAATGTGTTACAGAATATAGTTACATTTGAGAAAGAAGGTTGTATGCTTTAAAAATCAAAAGAACATTAAGTTTATGTGATTAATATTTATATTTAACACCAGAACAAGACAATCACATATTTGCCATTGAGACTGTGATGTACATAAAGCTTTTATAAAGCTTAACGCCGTATGTACATATATATTTTTGATGCTGCCATATTTTTAAAGCTTATTGAAGAATTTTCTCCTGCTGTGATGGACATAAAAATTAAAAAGACTTTGTCTCCTGCAGCTAAATTGAGAGAATATATTATACTGAGCTTATCATATCTGTGTCTGCTCATGTTTGAATGTATTGAAGAAAATGTGATATTTAAAGAGAAATTCTTGAAGTTTGTAAGTCCAAATTGTACACTAAAATGATTTAGTAATTATTTGTTATTCGTGGGATTCATACTTCATTCATACATAATGAAAATGTTATGTATTGCATATAAATATTGGATACACAGTCTGAAATTTTTTTACATATGATTAAATGAATAAGATAGAATTTTTTTTTATTTATAACAATAACATATTTTCATATCAAAGTTATATCATGTTCTGATTAAATTTCTTTCGTGAGTAGCTTTTGCTCTCAAAAACATTTCTTTTTATTAAAGAGTACTTTTGTATTTATTTAATTCATAAATAAATATTTATGTTCTTAATTAGTATATAATAATAACAACCTATCATATTATTAATAATAATTTTTAATTTTTAATAAAAGAAGCAGAATATTGACATCATAAAGAAAAATGGTGATATATATTGTGAATAAAAAGATAAAAATTGGAAATAATATTTAAAAGCAAAAATTTAAAGCCTTTGGATAATGAGGCTAAATATTATATTTTTTGTGTTTTATGATAAAAATTTATGAATCTATGCATAGTATTTATATACTTGAATAAATCCTGTAAGTTTACAAGAAATATATTTCTTTTCTCGTAAAGAAATTATTTAAATAAATTTACAAAATAACTTTTTGATAGTTGATTGGTTAAATGTAATATTATTTGATTTTTTAATTGTTCAATTATTGTAAAGGTCTAAAAATTTAAAGGAAAAGAAAGTCGTTAAAATTTTATAATTAAGTTTTTAATTTTTAAAATTGTAATTGTAAAAGAGCGCTGTGAGTTGAATATTAAAAGAATTGTATTTTCAGCCCTAGTCTTATAAATTTGAGGCTGTAAATTTTTTTAAATTAATGTTTAATTTTAAATGCATTTTTTGCCTGATAACTAATGCTCTATATTTCTGTAGTTATAAATTTCCCTGAATTTCTAGGTTTATTTAACTTTATCTTTTTATTGTTTTTTAGATTTTGTATAGATTTATGGAGTTTTTGTGCTGGTCGATTGTAAAAACAAAACATGTTATATATTTACTCTTTATTAACAGTATTTTGTATAGGTTTTTCAATTACTTTCTTGATAATTTTTTTATTGTAATAAAATGTATCTGATGTCAAACGGTTTGTTGTATCATATAAAAACTTATAATTTTGTGAAATATATATTTAATGAATAAATATTCTAAATACTATTTTTTCAATTACAAATAAGCTCTATATTTTAACATATGTTCATTTGTAAATAACCTTTTGTGCCTTATCTTGTAGATAATATTTTATATGAAACAAATGAGAATGTGTCAAATTTTAATTTGCTCTGTATTTATAGTATTTTAAACTTAATTTTTAATTTTGAAACTGGTTTGTAATTTTTATTGAAAGATTCAATGTTTTTTTTATATTTATTAGTAATTGACTTGAAAATACTTATAACTCTAATACATTAATTTTGATTAAAATTTAGTTTAGAAAAGTAATTTCATTGTTTTTGTATTCAATTAAAAACAACTATTGTTAATTATAAAGAATGAAATTTTTTTTTGTTATTTAAAGATATCTTTAGTTAAAAACATAGTATAGAATTTTAGTAAATGACAGTTAAAGTTTTTTCTAATATTTTTAATTGTTATGTCTTAAAATTTAGTGTTTGTCTGGTATAGTTTAAAGGATATTATTAATATTTTTCATTTAAATTAATTACTTATATAAGATACTTAAATTGAATTTTTTTCCACAAATATAATTTAAGAATTCAAGTTTTAATGATATAATACTAAATATATAAAATCTATCTGTTATTAACATAGAATTTGAATCACTTGTTATTTTATTATTGTTATTTCTTTCTATATGGGTTTTGCATTAAATATGAAAATTAAGTGCCTAATAATTGTACTTTTTCATAATGTAAAATAGTAAAAGTAACTGCGAATTCATTTTTCACTGTTCTTCACATGGTAAACATAAGTTACTTAAATTGTACATCTGATAAATGTATACAAATTTTCCATAAAATGCATTTAATAAAGTTTTATTTTTCATTTGTATGATTTATTGTGTGATTTAATTGTAGTAATTTTATTGAAAGCCTTTATTATGATGATCAAAACATTATCATAGTATTTATTTTAAGGATTTTTATTTAATTTTCGACTAGATGCTTTATTCAAACAACAATCTAATCTTTTTTGAAACTACAGCTTTTGATTTCAAAATACATTAATTTTGATTTTCCTATCTTTTTAATTATAAATTGGGTTTATGCTGCAGTGTTAACATTTATACATATAATTGTAAACTTAAAGTAAATTATAATTTTATCTGAAATAAAAAGAAAACTATTAATTTTTGAGAAAAAAAGTAAACTATTGAATTTAGTATATATATATGTGTGTAATTTTGATGAAAATCTGGTTCAAATTTAGATTTTGCTCAGGCTGTAATTTAATGGTCAATGTTAAGAAATTATTTTAATTAATAAAATTTATAACTGATTTTATACTTATCTTTTACTGTTACATTTTTATAATTTATTGTGGTAAAATAATCTAAAATTCATCATGATTTTTAGCCTTTAAAAAGTATTTTCTTAATAAAAGCTTACTTAAAATTTATTTAAGGCAAGTAAATTTAAAAAAAATTTAAATCAATATATATATGAAAATGAAATATGTTCTAAAGTTTCTCTGTAAATACAAATCAAAAGATATAACGATTTATACACAGTTAATATTTGCAAATTATTTTTAATTTATTAAAATAGTTTTCTCATTTCTATTCAAAAGTTCTATTAATAATTTTTATTTATATTACTTGTGTAATATCATTCTTTCTTCTACCATTCATCATTACAAGATTAATTAAACTGATGCAACACCTACATTAGAACTAATGTAATGTTAGACTAAATATAAAAATAATGTAATTAATTTACATTTACTTTGTTTATTGTTTTATGATCTTTAAATATTGGTGCTATTATTCAAATGCAATTCTTCATTGCAATTATTTAAAATTACAAAAAGGGTTGGTATGATTAATATTAGTATTTTACATGAAATATCTCTAATGAGATATTATGGGAACCTTCACACACACACATCTTCATAAGGTTATAGTTGAAGTTGCAGAAAGTAATAATGTAACATAGTATTATATTATTATTTTTTTCATGATTTCAATAATTAGATATGATTTTCTAATTAAATTACTTACTAATGATTATGCTCTAATGACTAATATTAGATTGGCCGCTGTCGTAAATTTGAATTTTTCTTAAATTATAATAATTAAATGTTCATATATTTGATTATGAATAACTTTAATATTTTAATCAACCATTATCTCATGTAAATTATTTATATTTTTTATATTAAAATTCTGAATTTAAATAAATATAATTGTAATTTTAATCTGATTCATGTTTTTCACTGTTAGTTTCAAAGACCATGTATGAGTTTATAAATTATAAGTTAGTGTTCTGGTTTGCTGTTTAAATATTATGTAGGTTAAACTATCATTTGGGGAGTTTATCTTTGTAACAGTATGAAGTTCATTTTGAATCATTGGCTGTGGTCAAATTAAAATTTAATGCATAAAGTAAATTGACCAAAAAATCAACCAAGTTTAGTTCTAATGATAATGTAATATTTGATTATATATCATTCCGGTAATTTTCTTACATAGTCAGGTCATAGTAGTTTATTAGTATGTTGCTAAATAGGCAAACTAAATAAATTCAAAATATTTTAATTACTTATCTGTTCGCTGAATGTTCAGCAAATTATTAGGAAAAGTTATGTATGCCATTTTTTAATATCGCAAAAGTATAAACAGTTGTTATTTAAGTGTAAATATTTAAAATCAGAATTATAATAGATAGTCTATTTCCCAGTGATTAAAACTGGATGCATGTATTTTCTGCTTGGCTGTATTATTTATATTGTCTATATATTTAATTTATAAGTTTTGAATAGCTCTTAAATTGTATTCAATTAATGTTACCTTAAGAAAAATTTTCAATTTGAGTTAAATATAATATCAAATATGTTTTATTTCAAGCAGTTTTTTTTTTTTATTGGAAGTGTATTCTAAAGCTTTATATTGCAAGCAGTACATTTAACATATTTATTTATTTCATAAAAGATAACTAATTATTGCAGAGTATTTGCATAGATTATTTTATTTTGAACTGAGGTATTTAGCTTCTTCTGGGATTATTGGACAAATATCTATCAAGTTAATTTACATATTTTTTCAAATATGCTCTTTTGAATTCTGAACTTAAAAAAAATCCTCCCTGATTGGCAAGAAAATATTGATGTAGTTTGCAAAATGCCCCAAATGTAGAAGAAAACCTTGCATTTGCATCAAGAATGAAGTAGGTTTTCATGTTTTATTCATTTATATTTATTTTTATCAGCGATAAATTCGTTTCTTTTTTAGCGATGGTGGAATCTCACTATGACCGATCGAGTTATTTGTATTTCGTATATTCTGTCTACTACATTGTAAATTTTCGTTTTTTCCCCCCCTATCTCTAGTTACAGTGTATTTTCATGTCGTTATTATAATTCTATTTCCATTACTTCGAATTGTTTTCAATTTTAAATGATTTTAATAAATGAGCAACAATAATTATATCTTATTTCATAACTGTTCCAAAAACATTTTTTTGTTGGAAAAAAAACTATAATATTTCAAGTTGGAGCAAGAAAGTTCTAGTGTGTTACCATTGGTTATTGTGATTAAAGTACTAATGAAGCTAGCATAATTAATCATATTTTATTTAAATATTGGTTACAGAATACTTATTTGTTTGTTATGTCCTGTTAATGAAATTGTAAAATTTAAAAATGTATTGTAGTATTAAAGTATGACTTTAACCACACTTTTGTGTGATTTATATTTTTACTTTTTGATTTTTAACCATGCTGCAGCTAAAAAATAATTTTTAAATTTATTGCTAATCTTCTCCCACTTTGAAAAGTTTTTTTTAAATATGTATGAGTGAGTGATTATATATATATATATATATATATATATATATATATATATATATATATATATATATATATATATACAGTGATCCTTCAAAAGCTAAAATTTCAAATTGCCTGCTTCTAATATCTTGGTAAATACTTTACTGTTTTTAAAACTTTTATCTCATCGCTATTTTTTCATTTATACTCTGATCCAAAATTTAGTATAGAATAAAACAATTAGCCTTTAGACTTAAAATTATGTTAATTTATATTAACAATAATGCAAGCTGCAAAAATGTATTGAACAATACATTTTTTTAGAAATATTTGTATTAAGTCTACTAGAAAGTTCTGCCCATTTTTAGAATCAAATTAAGTAATAAGCATTTATTAACTAAAATAAACTATTCAATTATGTAATTGCTATCATTATTTACGATTTCTTGCCAGTGCGATGGCAATTTGTTTGATCTCAACCAAAGAGTCGAAATTTTTCCCATTAAAGGAAATCCAGCATCTTCGCCGTTTACAGCGCATATTTTATTTGCCACCTGAGTGGTATTTTTGCCCTTTCAGGAAGAAAAAAAAAAAAAAAAAAAAAACATTAAATGCTTATAATGCACTTTATTTGCCACCATATTCTAAGGCGTACAAAACTGATAAAAATTAACGAATCGTAACTTAGCTTCAGCCATATTTAGAAAAAAGTTATCTCTTTTATGTACACATGTCATTTGTTTTCAATAATTGTTATACATTCAGTCAGGACTGTCGCGCCACCTACTGAAAATCAGCACGAACTTTCCGGACAACCCAGTAGCAATTAAGTGTTCTTATGTAGTATTATAGTTATGGAATAACTTTTCACCTTAATACGTTGAATTTCAGAAAAAAATATGGATCTTGTTCCATACTGTTCTTTTCCTGATCTTGTCTAGAGTCTTATTCTTGTACTTTCATCACGGAAACTGCGGGCTGATAATCACAATATGAATTTCTTCTCATATAGTTATTATCAGCCCTCAGTTTCCCATAATTATCATTATTTGCTATAGTCATATCGTTATAGATAATTATCTGATTAATAAAAATTATCCAAAATGAAATGTATAATGTGAAATTTCGCTCTGTCATTCGGATAATTATTAAAAATATATAGCCTGAAATTTCGTATTGAGCTATTGTTATTTTAATTTACATTTAATAATAAGAGAATTTTAATTTCATTTTTATTGAAAAACTATTTAACTTTTAAATCTGTGTCTAAATGAGAAAATTGTAATTCATATATATAGATGCTTAAAAATTATTTTTATGCACATTTTCTACTCAGGAATATATTTATTTTATGATTGCTCTATTTTTATATTTGAACACATTTATTATTAATTTTTTATCCCCATATGCTTATTTGATAAGTAAGAAAAAACATAGTTATGTTTATTCTTTCTGTACCTTAAAATAGTTTCCATTAAGTTCAATCCTTTTGAGTAATATAATGAATTTAGTAAGAGGACTAAAATAGTTTATCCAGAAGAAAATTATTTTACGTTAAAAAATTAGGAGTTGTTCTTTTAGCAAATGATATTACTCAAGAATGTTATCATTTTTAGATGCATATCTCTCTATAGAAACAGGAAAAATAATCTGAGAAACTGATGTTCATATCCTGCAGGAAAGAAAGTAAGATTATGTTATATATATCAGAAGAATAAGTTACGAAACAGTAATGTCCTTTTTAATAGATTATATCATCGTTATGTAATCTGAATTTTTATGTGACTTATTGTGTATGTAGACTGAAATCTTAACTATTATAAACTTGCATAGCTATATAATGACTACTTATTATAGAGTTTAACGATTAGATTACTATTAAGTAGAATGCGTAGAAACATAAACATATGTTGTTGTAATAAAACCGATTTACTATGTCATTAAAAGAGTTATGTGAATTTTAATGCTTTCGTATCTACATAAGATATAGAAATTTCACAATACAAAAATTAAGGCTCTGTAAGGAAAGAAATTTAATTTTTATGTTTATTCTTAAGTCTCTAGGGTTTTTCATCAAATAAATATTAATTATTTATGTATTATTTATTTAAAGTATTTTCATTGAGCTCTTGTTTTTAATTAATATAAAAAAGCCAAACTAATAATATTTTTAATTTGACTTAACTATTGCTGTGATAAATATTATGATAGAAATTTAATCATTTGACTTATATCAATTGTTGTAATTGATATTACAATGGAAAACATAATTTGTTGAATAGCTTGGTTTAAATTATATGTATGTATACATACACAACCGAAAACTATAGCTACATAATTTAATTTGAATCGTAATATGTGTTTTCTTGTAAAACACGACTTATAAAAACAAATCAAATAAAAAAACAAATCTCATTAAATATTGTATTGGTAACTCAAAAAGATGCTTTGTCAAAATGTAAATAGAATTAAATTTCTTTCCTTGTCTTTGAGTTATTATTAATGATGACTGAAGATTATTAAAAAGTAATTCATTCTCTTGGGAAAATAACGTATTGAACAGATGTTAGATAGTTTCTTGCTTTTAATGTTTGAATTAATTGAATACATTATTTCATTGAAAGAGAAAGAAAAGGGCAATTTGAATATGTTTTTTTCTTTTTGAAAACTGATGATAGCTTTTGTCGAACTCTTTTAATAACATGGAATATACACTAATCTGTTTAAATTTCCTGATTGGAAAAATAAAGAATTAAATTATAAGATGATTAATAGGTGGTTTTAATAACTTCTACTACTACATAAAGATGATTTACTTTGAAATTGATAGTAAATAAAAAAAAATTCTGAATGCATAATTTTGTAATTTTTCAATTTAATTTTAAAGTTAGTATAAAATTAATCTTTTATTGAGTTTTAAATTATTAAGGCATATTGTAAACGGGCGTTTTTAATTAAAAATCAGGCCATGTTAACTATTTATATTTTTTTCCAAATGTCTATTTCTGCTGCTTAAAATAGTATGGGTCAATTCACATGTTATTTTAAACCATTGTGAAATGATGGAGTCGACACCTGAGTTGGCACTTTTCTCTCCACATTCCACCTCACACCAGTTGAGAGAATATTGAACCCAACATAATTTTTGATATTCTTAAGCCTACTCAGCACGAACGTTTACTGGGTCGGTTCACTGTCCCTCTACATTTTGGACATGAAAGAAACACTGTATCACCAGACGAAGAACATATAGATTTCGAAATATTTCGTTTATTTTATTGACTTAAATCTGCATTTATGGCAACTTAAAAATATGCGAAAATCCCTTAAATTTATTTAAATGGTGTTGTCAAGTAAAATAATTCGAAAGTAACCATTTTAAATCTATATATTATAAAAACAAATGCAATTATAAATAAATAATATAGATTTCACGTTTTAAAAGTGAAAGTTTGAATTGTTATTATTTTTTTTAACTTGCTTTTATTTAGTCGCATTCTGGAACAATAGTTAGCCAGTCTTTTTCCTTATCATTTTGTTGTATAATTCCGATAATGCAGAAAATTTTCTTCCTGTTTTATAGCTAAACTTTAGAGTTCAGTACCCTGATTTCCAATTTAAAAGATCTCGCATTTGATTTTCATCGTGGGTTGGTTGAATGCTATGATTCGGAATTGAATTTAAACTGAAAGTCCTGGCTGAATCGCTTGTGTGCAAAATGTAACCATTAACTATCTTAATAACTATTGTACTTCTTGGTATTTTACTTAGAAATTCGTACAAAATTGTAATAGGTTATTAAGTTACAGATTGATGTAAATTGTGGGTTCAAGTTATGATTACTCATATTCAGAGAAGGTCTACAGCCTAAATAGTCATGATATAGTTGTTAACAAATTTTAAAAAATTAATAAATTTTTAGTATCGCATTTAAAATAACTGAAAGAAGTATGAGTAAACAGTAACATAGTTCATAATTCTATTTGCTGTATCATTTTATATTTTTAAGAAATTTCTTTGAAGAGCTAAATTTCGGAACAACTTTGATATACCCCCCCCCCAAAAAAAAAAATTATGCGCTAAATCTGGCACTCCCTACGGAATTTTTAGGGTTGCTGTTTCTTATTTTGGTGATACCAATTTAGTTATTTTCAGCTTTTAGGCTTTAGCTGTTGCCATATTTTGTATTTTGTACCATTTTCTGAGTTTTTTTTTTTAAAGTTTTTTTATGCATTAATTATTTGTATTTAGCGAGAATCCATCTTGGCGAGTAAAAAAAGGCGCCAAACACTGGTATTATGGTTGGTGAGGGAAAAAAAGACGCCAAATTTCCGATTTGGGGGGGGGGTATATCAAAGTAGTTCCTAAATTTCTTTAAATATAAAAATAAGTCTACATGATTTGGTTCTATATTTAACAAAAAAATTATTTTGTTTGTGTTTGTTTTGTGTTGTTAAATTTTTAATAACATTTTGTTACTTAATTTCTTTTTTCCTTAAAAGACATCAATTAAAATACATTTCATTGCTTATCATTTTTATATTACAGAAGTAAATAAACTTTTGGGATTTTCTAGATTAGTTTCCATTGGCAAAAATCCAATTTTGCCTAATCCTATGTACATTTTATAAATTTACTATTAAGTATCTAGTGAAAAGTAAGTAAAAATATTTCTACTTATACCATAATTACCGTCATTATAAATCTCTCTAGAAAAGTTCTTAAATTATTACTTAAGATAACGACTTTTTGAAGTTATCTTTAAAATGAAATATAGGGAATATTTTCCCCCAACCATGTTCTTCGGGGCTATTTAGAATCTTTTAACCGATATCGGTTTCTATGTTAATTCAATATTTCGTTGACTTTTCAGCTGCTTTCAGAAACACATTTCTTCACCACATCCGATGCGTTACTTCGACGCTTTAATGAATGAAAATAGTAATTATAACTGTAATCGTCACTGTGAAGGTCATCTACAAGTAGAGCCTCATTGTCCATAAAGATTATTGACTGTTTGATCGCCTCCACCACATGATTTATTTCTGTTGGCTCGGGATATTTCGATATGCTTGAATCCGATAAGCAGAATCGATTATCTATTATAGGGTTTCAGGTGCTTTGGCTTTCCGAAATCGATATTTTCTCATCGTTCCACCGCTAAATATACAGAGAAGTAGTTTTCCTTGCTTTTCATCGGTTACGCCTCTGTCATCTTCCTGTGAATAATGAAAGGCCCGGTGAAATTTCATTTTATTTTTCCCTCTTTCAAAACTTGAAATTTATCCATTTTTTCAACAGGGAAAACTTTTTTTTATTTTTTTAAATATCAATTCGATTTCCCTAGAGTAAAAGCACAAAATTGAAAAAAAATGACTGTGTAAAATTAAAAAAAAATTACAAAGAATAAGTTGGAAGTACCAAGATTGATGAGGATAACTTGAATTTTATGTTTCGATTTTATGAGTAATAAAGTACACACCCATAAAAGCGAAAAATATTAGAATTCAATATTAATTCTCTGGGTTGTAGTTTGAAATAGCCCATATTGGTACTAGAATATTTTCATTTTATCTTTTAACATTATTTTTTTTATAAAAATTTATATTTTTGTCCGAGTTTACTGCATTTTATATAATATGAGGACTTGTGTAAATACAATGATTCATAAATAGAATTTAGAATGCTTAATAGAGCTCACTTTCCCAAAATAATAGTAGAAATGGCTACTTAATCTTTAACGCATTACTGTTTTATATTTTCAAATGAAATCAGCGCTTTGAACAATTCATCATTTTTCAGTTACTCAAATTATAAAAATTCAATTTTGTTTATTTTTCAATTTTGTATAAAAATTTAAAAATTTGTTACAACTGGGAATTAACCGCATAAAAATCAATTGACTATAAAAAATTTAATCGTGCCAAAATTATCAAATTTTTTTAAAAGTAATTATGTATGAGTAAAGCAAAACTAACATCATGTGGTTTAAAATTGATTGCTTTCCGTTAATAGAAAGATTTGAATTTCGTAATGCTTTGTTAGGATAATAAGAATAAATTAGAATGATGTCTTCTTAAATGTTAATATTTCATGTATTTATATTGCTCCATATATTAGGTTGGGGAAAAAGTAATCCATTATTTTTTCGGTAGACGTCTGTAGTGATCGCTATCTCGTGAGGAATCTATCAAACAATTTCAAATTTATGCTCATTGGAAAGGTGACATTTGACACTAAAATATTCTCTTTCGGTTTTTTGTTTGATTAATTCAATTATGAGTACAAGGTTTTAAAAATAGAAGACAACAAACAGAAAATTCGATACATTTTCATTTTTCCCTTGTAACGGCGAAGAAGATAGCCAGGTGGCTAAAATTGTGAAAGGTGTTTATCGTCCTATATATGACTGTAACAACCAGTTACGCACAATTTTGGTTTCATCGATTCCGTTTGGGTATTTGGATGCTAAAGATGCACCTCGCATGGATACAACATCGTCGTGAATGTCTATAAAATATCAATATTTATCAAACTTGACAGCATGTCAGCAGTCGTAGCTTCGCACAAGACCTAAAAACCTACATGAAAACTGTTTTAAACCTTTTTACAAAGCGAATCTGAAAGAAGTTACAAAAAGTTCACGTAAAAATAATGAATTTCTTTTCCCCCAACCTAATATATTGGCAAAACAGTTCATTTTTCTTTGTGTGAATTCTTCAAATTAAGCCAATTTTTAAGTGGAGTTACAAGGTATTGCTTTGTATTGAGAAGGGTTCTTTGTTGTATGGTATTTAAATTTTTTTTGAAGTTATTAGAATATTTATAAGACATTTAAATATTTTTTGAAACATAATAATCCGTAATCAAATTCATTTTCTGAAAAGTTAGTTTGCATTATAAGCAGAACTTCATTATTGTTTTTGTTAAAAGTAACTTCTTAATAAAAGACAAGTATCGCGTTAGAATCTGCATCTAATTTTTTTTCTAGTTTCTAAGAACACATTGATAATAGCTGCCATTAGTGATTCTTTAACACTGTGAATATGTGTATCAATTTAAAAAGTTATCTTTCTCATTTGGGTCGCACAGCCCAGGATGGTTCAAGGCTTTTTGTATTACTGTTTCGTGCTAGATCAAATAGCAGTCAAATTTCTAACGTCTAATCTAACTGAGGTGGATTATTTTAGAGCAGGGGTCGCCAAACTTTTTGATTATCGCCCCCTATATAATTTTTCGATATCTCCATAGACCCCCACAAAGGTAATTTTCAGGTAATTAAAATAAAAACATATATTTGTCTAAATGTTTAATAAATCAGAAACAGTAAGTAAAGTAGCTACAGATTTTTTACTTCTTAATGAGATGAGCGTGCCTGGTGTTTCTTGGCAAGGTTCGCTATATTGGGTTCGAAATTAGTCAATTTTAACCGTAAATCCCCTCGAAGCTCCACATTTAATTTATTTCTGTTTTTAATTAAAACTGAATTAACGTGACTCAAATCGGCTTCAACCATATACGAACTTGGAAACATAAATGGCTGAGCCATTTCGTAAAGTTTCACATATTTTTGCTTTATATTTATATTAGTCCAAAATTCATGCATTGTCAAGTTTTTAATAAGCGTTTTGCTTCAAGATCGGACAATAGTTCAGCAAACTCATCTTGTATGTTGATGTCGACGTTATCAATTTGCGGCGAAAATGGCGTAATAATCCAATCAGGGATGTCGATGTTTTCCAAATCAACAAAGCGCAGTTTAGATATGTGTGATTTGCGTATTATGAACTGTTTTTCCTTCGAGTCCCAATAGACTCCCATTTAAACCCCTTGGGTCAGATAGACCCCTACTGTTGTTAAATAGACCCCTAGGGGTCTATATAGACCACTTTGGCGACCCCTGTTTTAGAGTAATGAATATCTGATTCTTCAAACATTCGATATAATTCAAAGTTGTATCGTTTACACCAGATCCATTTCCCATGATTTCTCCAAAAACATACTTGGAGACATTGCGTTCAAAAAAATAAATAAATAATAATAATAATAATTAAATTCCTTACCTCCTTTGTGGTCAAATTCCATGTCTCAAAAATGAAATCAGAACAAAAATGGATAAGGGTCTTGTTGAGCAATAATTGTGTTTTTCTTGATAGAATATAAAATCTTCGTAAATGCCTTAATCCAAGAAAACTTTATTATCTGCATTTATACTTCTGTTTATATCATCGTTTCTGTTAAAGATTGCGATCTCAGATAAAGAAATTGTGTAACGGTTTTACATTTATAATTCTCAATCAATAAGAGATTTTGAGGAAATATTTTTAATAACAAGTATAGCGCCCCCTATCTTGGAAACACCCATGACGTCATCAACAAGGAAGTCAGTCCCTCTCCAGCAACCATAGGAATGAGACATATATTGATATGACTCTTATGCTAACCCTTTTCCCTTTATGTTTAGTTTTCATTTTGTTTTATTTGTAGTATATAGATCTGTGTTGTGCTCAAGTTGTATATTAAATGGTAATAAATTACTTTTGAGCTATCTAAGGAATTATTTCTTTTTCCTATTCAACCAGATAAATGCTACAATAAAATAATGGCTGCCCAACGTGCGACCCGAGTTCGAGTTTCTTTTCGGTGTTGAGAAAAAATTCTACCCAGAATCAAATTTTGTTGTTGGAGGGGAACTCAAAAATTTTTACAGGATACCTCCTGATGTGTTATGTTTATTTAGTTTCATGGAAATATAATCTCATCCGAGATAGTTGTTTTCATCATCCGAGATTGTCAATATCAATTGTTGATACCGTTTTCAGAAAATTTGAAAATTTCAGATAAGTTCTGTTTTTATATATTTTAATCTCTCATAATTTATTCTAAAGAATTACAACCGTAATTCATGAGTGTTAATGATTTATGCTCTTGTGTGTGAGAGAAAGAGAGAACATAAAGCAATATAATTAGTTTCTTTATAAGTAATGCAAGTTGTGTTTGATATAAATGCTATTAATTTTATGATTTTGCGATTTAGAACAATCTTGTAATAGTTGTTTGATTTGGTAGATATGTTTCATATTTTTATTAAATGCGTAATATTTGGTATTAAAATATTTAATTAAAAGAAACATTTATTTCATTATTATATTTGAAGTATTATTGTATGTGAATTATATAAAGAACTTAATGAATAATAAGTAAAATTGTTAATTCTGAATATTATATTTGAAAATATCTCCTTTACAGTGTAATAATGTTTCGAAATTGAGTTATAAAATTAATTGTTTAATGACAGTGTATTTTTCATGATACGATACTTTTGTTTTGATTTAAAACAGGAAACGAGGCATCACAAACGCCCGTTGTTTTGTCTTTCGTATAGGCGCCTCATTGTCTAACATTTGAATATTTATGATTGCTATGAGTTTAGAGTATATTAATGCTTATTTTTAATTTTTCGTCATTCAATTTCTGCTTAGAATCTTTGAGTTTTATTATTTTAGTTATTGGTTTCATTGAACAAAGAAATAAAACGTTTTGCTGTTCCATATATATTTAAGGGATATATTAAGATAACAAAATAATTATTAATATTTTGGTAAAAGGAATAAGAATTGATATATAAAAAAAAAAACTGAAATCTTTAAAGAAATAAAAGTCAATAAAACATTTGTTGTTATTTATATATAAAATATTCTTTGAATGTGCATATGATTAACAGTTATCTTAATTAAAATATTTTGCTATATTTCATGTTGGTATTGAAGTATTGATACACTTTATAAACAAAGATACATATGTTGATTTAGTAATTCTAAAACGAAAGTATAAAGAATTGACTGAAGCGAACTTAAAAGCTTCATGGTAAAATTTTGAAATGTTTTGTTTTGGTATTGTTTTGTTTAATTTGAAATATATAATTAGAGTAATTTCTTATAAATTTAGTGAGATTAATGTAATAAAATTGGTTTAATTATATTATGATGGTGAATATGATATGAATATTTAATGTTTATTTGCAATAATTAAAGAGTCAATTTTATATGCAATAAATGTTTGAATAAATAATAATAGGTTTAAGTTCACTTGTATTTAATATAAATGGGTTATATTTTCGCATAATACTTAAGACTGGTTGTAACCTACTACTCTTTACATAACATTTAGATTGATAGTGTTTAAACTTTGTTTTAACTAAAATAAGGAACCGCATATTAGGAAAAATAAACAATATTTTAAATCAGTTGAAAAATGTCATTCCTTGGAAAAGGGAAAAAAGAGGATTTGAGAAACCTCGCGACAGAATTGGGATTGGAGATAGATGACAGTCTAAAAGTAATTCATCTGAAAGATATTATAATACAATCAAGGGATTATGAAGAAGAATTAGTGAAAAATATGCTTACTAATATAATAGAGGAACGGCTTGAAAAAGAAAAACAAGCTGAATTCGAAAGAGTTGCCCAGCAAGAAGCTGCTAAGGAAGAAAAAATAGCCAGAGAAAAAGAAGAAGAAAGAGCGTATGAATTGCAACGTTTAAAACTTCAAGTGGAAGCTCAGAATGTATCCCTTTCCACTGCCACTGTTCCATCAAGTGATACAGAGAAAACAAGTTGGGATCTGAATCGAATTCTCCCAAAATTTAATCCTATTAAAGATGAAATTGGTCTTTATCTGACAGTATTTGAACGTCAATTAAAATTGGTGAATATACCTGAAATAAATTGGATGCCATACTTGATAGGCTCATTGCCAGCCAAAATAAATCAGTTAATTGCTAGAGAAAATGAAGAAGATATTAAAGATTATTCAAAAGTGAAAGAGATGCTTTTGAAGCGTTATAGACTTACATCAGATAGGTTTCGGCAGATGTTCTCGCAACATAAGAAAAGTGCAGAAGCAACATGGAAAGACTTCTATTTTGAAATTAAATCGTATTTCGAAGGATGGGTAAAAGAATTGAATATCATCACTTTTGAAAAATTACAAGACTTAATCATTGCTGATCAGTTAAAATTGAAGAAAGAATTTGCACGACTTACACCCATTATTAGAGAACGCGTAGAGGAAAAACAAGATGCTAGAAAGGAGTATTTCGACAAGAAGTATAGACCCGTTTATTTTCAACCAGGTGATAAAGTTTGGATCACTTTACATCCCATAAGCAAGTCCAAAAGCAAAACAAGTAAAAAATTTATGCCCAAGCGTAAAGGACCTTATATTATACTAACAAATAGATCGCCAAATACGTATGATGTTGCAGATCCTGCTATCCCTGATCAAGTACTCGGTACTTATCATACCAGTATGTTGAAACCTTATCAACAATCATCTAGAGATAGAGGTCCCGTTTTTCCTTTGAAAAGTAGAGGAAGACCACGTCGACAGCCTCAGAAGCTTCTTAATCACAATCCTGTCTCCTTGCCGGGACGTCGGCAGAGCCAGAGGGGGAGTCTATAGCGCCCCCTATCTTGGAAACACCCATGACGTCATCAACAAGGAAGTCAGTCCCTCTCCAGCAACCATAGGAATGAGACATATATTGATATGACTCTTATGCTAACCCTTTTCCCATTATGTTTAGTTTTCATTTTGTTTTATTTGTAGTATATAGATCTGTGTTGTGCTCAAGTTGTATATTAAATGGTAATAAATTACTTTTGAGCTATCTAAGGAATTATTTCTTTTTCCTATTCAACCAGATAAATGCTACACAAGCATATAATAATAATTTTAATAACAATCTTTACCTTGGTTAATAATAAGATTTACTCTGTGAGTTATTCTTCCACTCATTAACTTAAAGGATTTTAAAAATATATTCCAATTCTGACTACCAATGCTCACTCATCAGGAATAATTACACAGATTTTTTAAAGATACTGTCCCTAACGTTTTGTCCAGTCTTCTTGATCTTTTTTAATGCAATTTTGAATAAAAAATCGTGTAAGGGCATATCCTGATTATTGTTATTTTTCTATTTATTAGTTATAACAGATTCTTGAACAGAAATAGAATACTTTTTCATCTTCTATTTACATCGATTGCCTTCTATCAATATTTTTACTATTTCTTCGAACACAATGAATTCTACCGATGTTCTGTTTATTGATTTTTCATTTCCGATAGTTTTTGAAAATACAGGACAAATTCTTTTTATAATGTCAAAAAGGCAGGAATGCTTTTTCTCCTTAAAAACTTTTAAAACATTCTAACTATTATTAATTTTCTAATCCTAGTAATGTTGCTATGAACTAAGCAACTTTTGAATTCTTGCATTGCTTATTTAAGATCAAATTCATAACTTCTACCTTTTTAAATTGATATAGAAACATTGATGGTATATTTGGAATAAAAAAAATAAAAAACACTTTTTAAGTTTTTATAAAGTACCTCATAAGATTTTATAAAAGTTGATAATATGTTGTACTCAAATGCTACTACGAATTTCTATTATTACTTTGAATTGTCATCAGTTAAACTTTTACTTTTAAATTTTATGCATTGAATACTTATTAAGTTCAATTGTAAATAAATATAATCAAATTTTTCTTTTTATGTTAATTTTCGGACAATCGTTTTGTGCTAAGTTCAAATTTTAATGAATAAGTATCCAAAACTTACTATGCTAAATTTGTTCGTATTTGTTTGTGATGTTTATATGTTTGGGCTGTGTTGGCGCCAGTGCTTTGAATGTTGGCGTTTCTTCCTTTCGCCAAGCGCTCCAACAACCCCAAAAGGCTATAAACAAAAACTCTAGTTGGGAGTCGTCGTATCGTTGTTACATCGTATAGATTTAATTTTGTTACACTCTTGTTTATTCGAATTTTGCTATAACAGCATTTTAATAATCTTTGTTAATTATTAATAAATAGAAAAAATAAATAGTTTTCGACTAGTTATTCTTGAATTTTACACTACATTTTTTGGTCAGCCTGAAGCCGGAGCAGCAACTAGAAATTATGCCATCTATAAAGTTACTAAATCGAAAACGCGGCAGTATTCAAGCCCAATTAACCTAACTTTCGTCGAAATCACTGGAAGATTTAGAAGAAACTGCACTTCGAGCAGTTCTAGATTCATTGGAAGATATAAAAACGAAATTTGAAGTCGTCAAAAACGAATATTTCGAAATAGAAGATGAAGATGAGTTTAAAGAAGCTGAAAAAATACTGGATAAAATTGATGAAGATATTCAAGAATTTCAGGTCAGTCTAAAACTTTTTCTGTACAAATCTATTGAAGTTAAAAACAAAAGTTCTATTGTTGAGAAAAGTGTTCGTTTACCTGAAATTCCTTTACCACAATTTGATGGTCAATATAATAACTGGAGCTCTTTTAAGCAACAGTTTCAAAATCTAATAGATAATAATCCAACTTTGTCAGACTCTCAGAAGTTTTACTATTTAAATGCTTGTCTTAAAGGTGCTGCAAAACAGGTTCAGTCACCAAATGACAATTATGAGTCATTGCTTAAGGCTCTCACCCTTCGTTATGAAAATACCAAACTCATTGTTGAAAGCCATGTGCAAAACATAATTAATTGCAAACCATTAACAAAAGAAAATCCTTTAGAACTTCGCATGCTCATAGATAATTTGCAGAAAAACATTCGATCTTTAAAGAAACGCATAGACAATTTCAATTAACTGTTGATTCTCATGAAGTGCCTACTTGGGATGCTTTCATTAATTTTTTAGAAAAACGGTATCAAGTATTAGAAAACTTAAAAGCTGCTTGTTTTGATTCCAAACCCAAATTTACAAACACCATGAATATTAACGGCAAAAACTCATCTCCACCTTACAAACCTAAAACTTTTTTGATTAAATCTGCGTCACATTATTGCATTCTTTGTGATTCAAATCATTCTTTATATAAATGTCAATTATTTTTGAAAATGACAGTATTTGAAAGGTTTAATTTTTGTAAATTTAAAATTCTATGTTTGAACTGTTTAAATTCATCACATAAATTAAACGATTGCTTATCGAATGCCACCAAAAACATCACTCTCTTTTGCATAGATCGGATATGAAACTTTTCTCCAGACAAATTCCTCAAACTTCGAATGTAAGCAGTTCTGAAAGTTTCCAATCTGCTTCTCCCTTTTTTATCCCCCACCAGGCGCCTCTTGAAAATGAAGACTCTTCAACTGGTGTGGCGAAGAAAGAGGAAACGCGTATTCAGAATTTTATTTCGCAAACCAAAACAACACATGTTCTCCTTAGTACTGCTTTTATTTATGTGAAAGATTCCCTCGGAGAATTTAAGAGGTGTAGAGCGATATTGGATAGTGCGTCCCAAGCTTCGTTTATTACTAATGATTGTGCAACATACTTGGGATTAAATAGAAAAAAGATTAATGTTCCAGTTGGAGGATTAAATGGGTCGTTAGTATCAATTAGAAATTTAGTAAACACAGTAATTTCCAGTAAAGATAATGAATTCGTGACAGATATCGAATTCTTAGTAGTTCCTAAAATTACTAATTTGACACCTTCACAACAATTAGACATTCGCAATTTAGAACTGCCTGCGGGAATTGAACTTGCAGACTCTCGATTTTTTGAACCATCGAAAGTTGATATTTTACTTGGAGCTAAAACTTTCTTCGAAATTTTGAAACCTAGTCAAATTAGAATAAACAAACATATTTTGCTGCAAAATACATATTTTGGATATTTAATCACTGGTAGTGTGCCGAGTATTTCTGTAAACGAAACCTATTGTCATTTAGTCGTAGAAGAGAGTAATCTAGACAAAACCTTAAGGTCATTTTGGGAAGTTGAAGCTTTAACAGAAAAGTCCCCTATGAGTGATGAATTTAAATATTGCATGGAACATTTTGAGAACACACATTCTAGAGATATTGATGGTCGCTATATAGTTTAAATGCCCTTAGTAAACAACAAAGTTGAGCTTGGTCTATCCAAAGATTTGGCAATTAGAAGGCTCAATAGTACTTTAATCCGCCTCGATAAAAATCCAATTGTTAAGGAACTTTATCACGATTTTCTCAAAGAATACGAGAATCTTGGACATATGGAAGAAGTTAATGAAAGTGTTATTCCAAATCCTCATTATTATATTCCGTACCAAACAGTACTAAGACCAGACAAAAGTACTAGCAAAATTAGAGTTGTGTTTAATGCTTCAACAAAAACTTCTAACGGTATATACTTGAATGATATATTAATGAAAGGTGGAGCTGTTCAAGATGAACTTTGGTCAACACTTTTGCGATTTCGTAAACATTTGGTTGCTTTCACCGCCGATGCGCTGAAGATGTATAGACAAATAAAGATCCACCATTCGCAACAAGATTTACTTCGAATTGTTTGGAAAGATAATCCCGATGCTGGTTTGAAAACTTATCGTTTGACTACTGTTACGTATGGAACAACTTGTGCTCCATTTTTGGCTACCCGAACTCTTCTTCAATTAGCTGAAGATGAAAGAGAAAACTTTCCGTTAGCATCACCCATAGTGAAAAATGATTTTTATGTCGAGGATGTGCTCAGTGGTGCATCAAATGAAGAAACGGCTTTAAAAATTCAGCACCAGTTAATAGGCATGCTAAAAGCAGGCGGAATGCATTTGTATAAATGGAGCTCTAATAATCATAAATTACTTTCACAAGTATCAGCAGATGATCAAGAATATGTTTTTGGAAATAATGAAAGTCATTCCGTGAAGACATTAGGAATGTCTTGGAATACTAAGCAGGATAGCTTTCACTTTTCATCAAATGATGATTACCCGACCATTTTAACAAAAAGGACTATTTTATCATTCATTGCTAAGTTATATGATCCTTTGGGCCTAGTCGGTTCCCTTACAGTGAAGGCTAAAATTTTAATTCAAAAACTATGGTTGCTAGGCTTACCTTGGGATACAGAAGTTCCTGCAAAAGAAAGATTAGAATTTCAAAATTTTATTCGTGGTATACAAGAAATTGACCTGTTGAAAATTCCCCGCTGTGTCATTCCAAAGGAAACTACACTAGTAGAAATTCATGGATATTCAGATTCTTCAGAAGAAGCAAATGGAGCCTGTATTTATGTTCGCAGCAAAGATTGCTTCAATAATATCAGTGTACATTTGTTATGCAGTAAATCTAGAATAGCACCAGTGAAACGAGTAACCCTCCCACGCTTAGAGCTTTTAGGAGCTGTGCTTCTCTCAAAACTTGTAAACAAGACTCTTGAGGCAATGCAACTTGATGTAGACGAAGTGCATCTTTACACAGATTCAACTATTGTTCTTTCATGGATACGAACATCACCTCACCTTTTGAAATGCTTTGTAGCCAACAGAGTTGTCCAAATTACGGATTTAACAAGCAAATTCAAATGGCATCATGTTAAATCAAAGGACAACCCAGCAGATCCCTTGTCTAGAGGACTTTCCGTGGACGAACTTATTGAGAATAAACTTTGGACTCTAGGTCCTGAGTTTTTACATTGTGACAAGAACTTGAACACTAACTATGACTGTGCGTCTACTGACCCTGCATATGTTACAGAACTTAAACCAGTTGTGAAAAGCTATGTTCAATCAATTGCTTCTAATGACTTTTTTGACAATTTCTATAAATTTTCAAATAATTATATGAAACTTATCCAAATTTTAAGTTTTATTTTCAGGTTCATTCGCAAGTTGCAGATAAAGGTAAAATTTGGTAAATTTATTAGCTGTGCTGAACTTAATCATGCACGTGATGTTTTAGTTAGGGATGCTCAAGCTCAAGAGTTTGGAGCAGAGATAACAGCTTTGAAACAGGGTAAAAACATATCGAATCAAAGTAAGTTAAAATTCCTCAACCCTTTTTTGGATGAAAATCAAATTTTACGTGTCGGAGGTAGACTGGTTAATTCTAAGCTAAATGAAAATGCTAAACATCCTATAATTTTACCTAAAGGTCATAAGCTTACTACCTTAATATTGGAATATTTTCATAAAAAATTTTTGCATGCTGGACCTAATTCTTTACTCTATCTTGTAAGGCAGCAATTTTGGCCAATTAGCGGTAGAAATCAATGCAGACAAATAGTACACAAATGTATTACTTGTTTCAGGAATAAGCCAAATTTATCTAATCAAATTATGGGCAACTTGCCCAAGGAACGAGTAGTAGAAACATTTCCATTTTACCACTCAGGAGTGGATTATTGTGGCCCCTTTTTGATTAAATTTAAAAATCAGCGTAAAGGTATCCTAAACAAAATTTATATTGCTCTTTTTGTGTGTCTCGCTACTAAAGCGATACACTTAGAGTTAGTAACAGATTTATCGTCAGATGCTTTCATTGCTACTTTAAAGAGTTTTTTCGCGCGTCGAGGTAAATGTGCTATAATCTTTTCTGATAATGCTTCAAATTTTGTAAAGGCATCAAAAGAATTGAAAAAATTGCACAATTTTCTAATACAACCAAGTGAGGAAGTAGCTAATTTTCTCTCCATTGAAGGAGTCGAATGGAAATTCATTCCTCCCAAATCTCCGAATTTTGGTGGAATTTGGGAGGCAGGTGTTAAATCATTCAAATTTCATTTGAAACGTATCACTGGTAATTTAGCTTTGACTTTAGAAGAATTCCTCACAATAACTGTTCAAATAGAAGGAATGCTAAATTCCAGACCTCTCATTCCCCTTTCATCAGAAGCTGATAATTTTGATGTTCTTACACCTGGATATTTTTTAGTAGGAAGAGCTATATGTGGTATCGTCGAACCCGATTTGTGTTCTATAGAAAATAATAGACTTGATAAATACAAGAGAATCACTAAAATTGTGCAGGGTGTATGGAAATCCTGGAAACGAGATTATTTGAACAATTTGCAAGCGCGCACCAAATGGCAATTTGATAAATTAAATGTTGAACCAAACACAATTGTATTAGTAAAGGAAGATAGTCTTCCAATTGCACATTGGATAATTGCTAAAATATTACAAACTTATCCAGGTGCCGATGGTAAAATTCGTGTTGTAAAGTTGAAATTACCAAATGGAAATTTTGTTAAAAGATCTGTGTCTAAAATTGCTATTTTACCTATTATTTAAATATTTAAAAATAATGTTATAATATAATTGTTTTAATTATATAATTGTTTGTGTATAAAAAATTGTTTTAATATTGTTTATGTATCTATTGTGTTATTAATCTATTGTGTTATTATTGTGTGAATAATTCAAATTTTTTTTATTGTGAACACTGTTTTTGAAATGATATTTCAAGGCCCGGCGGGATGTTGGCGCCAGTGCTTTGAATGTTGGCGTTTCTTCCTTTCGCCAAGCGCTCCAACAACCCTAAAAGGCTATAAACAAAATCTCTAGTTGGGAGTCGTCGTATCGTTGTTACATCGTATAGATTGAATTTTGTTACACTCTTGTTTATTCGAATTTTGCTATAACAGCATTTTAATAATCTTTGTTAATTATTAATAAATAGAAAAAATAAATAGTTTTCGACTAGTTATTCTTGAATTTTACACTACAGGCTGTCTTGGTGTTTTGTTAAATAACATCCTTACAAACTTTCATAAATATTCTCAATTAAATCTGGATTCAATTTAGAACATTACATTAGTTTTACACCTCTTAAAATTTCCATATTATAATATTTTTACCTAATAAACTTTGGTTATTAGTTATGCATCATTTATTTTATCATTATATTGTTGACAGTATTAATCTTTGTGAAAATGATAAATTAAATTTATTATCCATTTATTGATAAGAAATAAATATCAATATCGTTAGCATAACTTATTGAAACTTTCATATAATTACTTTTAACATTTCTCTGCTGAAAATAGACTTCATATAAATATTATTAGAATTATTATTAAGCTATGGAATCGTGTGTATTAGTTAGTAACATAAGAAACCATAGCTAAATGCTTATGATTTACAAATGTCATTTATGTTTAGAATCATTCAAATTAATGATGGCTTAGTGTTATAGACACTATACATAAATCAAAAAGTGAACCAACCAGAAAATTAGAGGCTTCAATGCACATTTTATTGTATTTCTTTATTGTTAACTTAAAAATAAAAACATTTAAATCTGGCTGAGATTTACTGTACGGTTTCTCTTGTCGCAAGTTTTCCACATTTGGCGATAAATAGCATTTTCTGGCAACCCAAACAATTCTGACCAATCGCAGATGAGGGATTCCGATTAATCAAGCACTATTTTTCAATATTCTGTTTATTTTTAGACATCGCTTGTGCAAAATGGCGAGAATTTTAGCGACATTTTGAAAAAATCCTGAGAATGACCTTACAGTAAATCACTACCTTTAAATCGTCCTTGCCGATTTAAACTAACCATAAAGTGGATGTTATGATTTATTTATTGCTTGCATAAATAATCAAATATTAATATTTAATGTGCTCTACCTGCTACATATAAATTTATCTTTACTTAATGATTAATACGTATTTATTTTTTAATGGCGGTATCGAGAGACAAATCTCCAATAATATATAAAATAACCAATCCCACTAAGATATTTGCCAAAATTTTCTTTCCAACTGCTCTCTCAAGAGCTAATCCCACTGACAAATTTATTTGTTTTTGATGGGTGGATAAAATTGTATAGTCAACATTATTGGTGAAAATGATTATTTGCTTAACTCACAAACCAATTATAAGTAAAATAAAGTGACGTACACATGATCTCAACTGTAACGAAAGAAACAACCATTTTATGGTTAACAAGTTTTTTGTTTTTCGTTAACCAAAAATGAAGTAAAACTTTGTTTCAGATTTTCAAACTTTCATTTGAGTTTTGAGATCCTAAGTGCTTATCTCTTTCATTTATACAAAAGTTTATACCTAAATGTTTTTAAAATACAAAAAGCTATTTTCTAAAAAAAATAAAAAATGGATAAAATTTTATCAAACTTAATTAGATTAATTAAAATTATGGAAATACATAATAAATTGATGAAAATTTAAAAATATGCACATATACCGAAAAAAACAAATATCTCTTTTTTTTCAGTAACTTTCCTTTAATGCTCAATGGACTAAAAAAGCCGATTTTATCTGTTTCAGGCAGTAATCCTGGGTTAGTAGTGGGAGGAATTTAGATAAGATTTAAAGAAGTAGTAAGTAAATTCAGGGGAAGGAGAAAAGACTACATCGCTTTACTGCAACCATTTTCTGTCAGCTTGTTTTATCAATTTCTAGTACCAAATTTTATTTAATTTGAATATTGAAATCTATGATTTTTAAGTATCAAAAACTTCAAAAAAAATTTAATTGTCCTTGCCGATGTAAACTAACCGTAAAATGGGTGTCATGGTTTATTTATTGCTCGCATGAACAATCAAATATTAATATTTAATCTACTTGTTACATGCTACATGAAATAAATTTATCTTTACTTAATGATTAATAAGTATTTATTTTTTAATAGCGGTTTCAAGAGAGACAAATTTTCAATAATGTATAAAATAACCAATCCCACTAAGATATTGGCCAAATTTTTCTTTCCAACTGCTCACTGAAGAGCTAATTCCACTGACAAATTGACTTGTTTTTTATTGGTGAACAAAAGTGTATATTCAACGTTATTGATGAAAACAATTATTTGTTTACTCACAGACCAATTATAAGTAAAATAAAGTGACGTACACATGATTTCAACTGTAACGAAAGAAACAATTACTTTATGATTAATAAGTAATATTTATTAATATATTTTAAGAATTTATATTTTATATTAATTATATTTTAAGAACATTTAAAATCACAGCACCTATATTTTCATGTTCATATTTCATATAAATATTAAAAAACCAGACTATGCACTTTTATGAGAAATTCATTTATATTTAAAATAAAGTAGTACTAATTGCTGATTATATATTATTTGGGAAACAAGTCATGTTTTGTGATGGGCGATGTGAAATATCTTCTATTATGACGAATCTGTTATTATTTAATTAAAAATTGACAAGAAAACGAGTCCTTAAAAGTAATAAAAAGAAGTTATTAAAATGTGACACCACAATATATATATTACAATATATGACGGATGCTGAAATATTTTTCCTAATATAATGGCTATCATTTTATAAACTTAATAATTAAGTATAACTGCATTGTTTCCAACTAATAACGATCTCCGTTTGAAATTATAATCCATTTACTCATAATTATCTTTTCAAAGTATTGCTGTATGATAATTAATATTCAGTAGTGTTGTCAGACTTCAAAACTTAATGTATAGTTTATTATGAATAAGCACACATATGCAAGCGAAATATTCGTTTCCATCAGGACTTAAAAGTTCCATTCTGTCATTTTTAAATAATGGAAAATGGGTGTTACATTTGTATTCTTTGCGGATACATCATTCAGAATGAAGTTTTGACGGTGTTTGGAATATCTTCATTTGAGACGAGTAAATATAACTTTTTAAGTGTGAAGAATATTTCTTGAAGTAGATATTAATTGTCCATGAAATTCATTACATCAGATTTATTTATTTAAAGGTTGATTAAGTATAAAAGCAACAGTAGGAAGATAATGCTTTGATTGAACCATCAAATTATTGTGTTCTTTGATTTTTATATTAAAACATAATAATAAATCCTACTAATTTCTATAAAACTTAATGATGCTGCACAAAATTCATTAACTCAGAATTTTTATTGGTTAGTTATTTCGATAAATTATTCGAATTCGTTTCGAACGAAAACTTTGTGAAAGAAAGAAGATTCTGAACGTCTTAAATGCTTTGATCCCTTTTTTTCAAATCTTTTATTGTTCGTTTTATAGCTCATGTTCAAAGAAAAATATACTTCATCCTCAGATTTATTCTCACTCGTATTACTTTTTCAAATGGGGAGATCAATGGAAAAATTATATTGATGGGAGAAGTTTTGTGTTTGAAAAAGGAAAATGATTTCATTTTTAGTAAAGGAAAATGATTTCATTTCATTTCTGTTGAGGTAATACAGATCGCGATAAATTTTATTATAAATTTGAAAAGTTTGATGTTTGCCAATGTATTCTGCACCTCAATAACACTGGGAAACACTTTATGTTGTGTTAAGTGCTTACCAATGAAATAAATTTAAAAGCATTCAGGATTTTATTACTTTTTTCACATTTATTAAAAAAATTTGATTGAAGGAGTAGGAAATTGTATTTAAATCTCTTTTTCCATTGTACTTATCAATTGTTGGTTTCATTAAATGCTGGTGCGTCAACAGAATTAAATATCTTATTAAATAATATTGATATTAATAAGATTTAATCAATATCTTAAGTTTTTATTACTCTTTTCTGGCCGGAATAATTTAACTCATAATTAAATAAATTTATAAATTTTAACAGTAATATTATTGATGGTTTATAAAAAATTAGAAGAAATGTTTTTTCTTAATATCTCTATCAAATGTTTTTATATTTTTCATTAAAAGATTTACTTGCTTTTGATAAAAATGTTTTGTGAGTCTTTATTTCTCTTAAGAGAAATTTTTTTATTTATACCACAAGAAGAAATATATTTAATGTTACATATCCTTTATAAAAGTGATACTTTTGAATAAAAATTTATTTATATATCTATTAAATATTTATTTATTTATAGAATTTATATTATATTCTCTCTCTCATAAATATTACAAATTGTTTTATGTTAAAAATGTGCTTTAGGTCCCCTACTTGGCGCGTTCTCAAAATCACCGATACCACAGTGAAAATTCTACCGCTATTTCAAAGTGAAACTTAATTAGCGACCAATGAAAAGACTAAAACAAAAGAGTAATTAATGAACATGCGTGAAAAAGCGCTTCAAATTCGCGAGTTGGCGAAGTTGGGGACCTAAAGCGCAATTTAACCTGTTTTATATATCTGTAAAATTTAATTTGGAAAAAAATATTAAGTAAAACATATATCGTTTTCATTTAAAATTTAATTTTAAAATGCTTATTATATATTTGATATTTATTTTAAAAATATTAAAATGTTGTCATGGCTTCTGTTATGGAAACTTAATACATGAAGAATGTTTTCTATTTCCAATAAGTAAAATAACTTAATTAAGAATGTACATCAAGTTATAATAGTGAGCTTCTATATTTCTTTATAATTTAGATTCATGTAATTATGATTTAAATTTGATTTGGGAATATTTAAATTGGTCCGATAGATAAGATTCTTTTCATGAATAAATGAAAGCATTAATTTAGATTTATTAACATAATTCTTTTTATAAAACCAATCTGTTACTCATTAATTCAAATATCATTATCAAATATATTTTCTTTTCTACTTTAAAATTAGAAATTTAAAATAAAGTAACGTTTTAAAAATATTTTTTCATTATACTTTAAAAGCATTGAAATTGAATGTAATGAAAAGAATACAGAATTCCAGCCTTTATTTTAAATTCCTTTAAACTTGAGGACTAGTAGTGATCTGAAAATGTATGAAATAAAAGCTATCTTTCAAATGTTCACAAGTATTGTTTGAAAATCTCAGAAATAGAAATCCAGAAGGTTATCTGAGGAAGAAGAGTATGTTTCTTATACTGATAAAAATATCGATTCACATTTCAAAGCTGCAAAAATCTTGGATATGTAAATAAAACTCACCTCCTTTATTTTTGGATATTTTAAAAAATTTCTAGTAAAGAGAATTTCTCTTCAATTCAAAAATACTGTAGATACCAATCATTTATCATTTTTTTCATGAACATATAATTATTTTTTTTCTTTTAAAAATATTTTGATTTAATAAGGAAAATAAAGTAGTGTAAAATAGAATAAAGTAGAAAAATAGTGTATAAGGAAAATAAAGTAGTGTAAAAAACGAAACACAATAGAAATAAGATTTGTTTTTATATCTGTGGTTCTAAATAACTTACCAAATTAAATATAATCCTTTTTGTTTACGAAAATTCATGAACAGTTGGAAATATCACCAATTTAGACGATATTTAATCGATATTTCTCGATGACTAGTTTTAGTTTATTTTCTCTTAATAGATAACATAAAAATGTCTCATTTTTAATCTAAACCATGAATATTTTTTAATTTAAAAAGTTTTTATAATGACATAGAGCATAAATTTATTTCAAAATTACCCAATGTTTTCTAAGAACTATTTTTTTCAATAATTAATCAAAGCCAAACAAGTTGTTATGAATAGTTTTGAAGATTGTCTCGAAAGAGAAATCTCAACTATTTATGTAATTATCTCATACATTATATGCCTTCGAAATCAGATCAATCCAGGAAGAATTTCTGAAATCCTATAGAGAGGGAATCCAAATTAATTATTCAAAGAAAAGTCCCTAAATTTTACGATTCTATTTGTATTTTCCCTACCTGGTATTCTCTTAATTTATTCTTCTCCACAATCACAAAATCGCTTGATCTTGGTAAAAAAAAATTCCTTTTTATCCACAACAATGTTCTTTGTTGAGTGTTTTCCAAAGTCATTCATAATCAAAAAACAATTCCAAGAAACTAAACAACGTTATCTCTAACGAATTCTTTGCATATATTCTAAGAACATATTCTATATTCAAATTCGATTTTTTTCCCTCCGTTTGATCCTGGAGAGTCACCTGGCTGTGGCAGATGAGTTCTTTTGTCCTTTCTTGATAGGGAAAAAGAGGGAAATAACTGAAGACTTGAATAATACCTTCATCAACCAGTCTTTGCAAAGAACATGAAAGAGAATATGTTCATGAAAGAGCTTGAAAACTCTTTGAGGTTTATCCGATAATTAATCTAGCAGCAACACCTAGTGTGATCAAAACAAATAAGTAGATCTTACAGGAATAATTTCAGATTTGAAATACTTAATAACTTAGCTTTGATTATCAATAAAAATGAATGCGGCATCAGCATTTGAAAAGAATATATATCAGGAAGAAATTCAAATTAATGTGAAATTTGCATTTGATGATTTTCTTTGTCATTGTTATCTCTTTTAATTTCGTTGTTTCTTTTTTATTCTGATGATGAGTGAAATTATTTCAAATATACATTGATTAAAAAACTTTAATTTCAGATTTCTTTGTTTTTAATATTAGAGCATTTCTTTATGAAAGAAGTTTTGATTATCTAAATAAATATATTATATTTATTTATTTTTATTTTTAATTACTAAATAAATTATTAGATTACTACACAAAAAATATTAATTAGATTAGAACGTATTTAATAAAAAATGTTATACACAAAAAATGTGTATAACGCTATAGATTACTTTTTAAACTACTTACTTTTTACATTACTTTTTAAATTCAAATAACAGAGATAGAAAATTTGATTTAATTTAATGATTCAAATGCATATTTAATTTTTATCAAAATACCAAAAATATAATATTAATAATTTAAGTATAACATGTGTAAAGAATCCTGTCTAATCTATTTGTTAACATTTTATGTTTTCTCTAAATTGTAAACACAGGAGTTTCCACAACTTTTTTTTTGTTTATATGCTAGTTCCTAGTTTTAGTCAATTTTTTTTTGCTCATTGCTATTTTTGGTCAAGATATTATATGTGAGTTAAGTATACACGTGCGAATAAATCACCGCATATATTATCAATCTTTGTTTGATGTTCATTAATTTTAGTTCTTTGCCACATTGATTTGAAAATTAATATTACTAGAAATATGGCAACAAGTCCTATTCATTTTTACTTCCGATCATATTCGCACTAATGTATACATATGTGTGTTGAATCCATAACAATAATATTAATTCTAAGGTATACCAGTATTTTATAATTATGTAAAACATTTTATATATGATTTTAAAATGACACAATATATTAATTATTCTTTTGTTGAGACAACATATATTAATAGCTTTCTGATGCCATGTGCTTTCATCCAATCTTTTTGCTGTTTCACTTAATGCTATTATATTTAAATATTAGGTTGGGGAAAAAGTAATACATTATTTTTTTCGGTAGACGTCTGTAGTGATCGATATCTCGTGAGGTATCTATCAAACAATTTCAGATTTATGCTCGTTGGAAAGGTGACATTTGACACTAAAATATCCTCTTGCGGTTTTTTGTTTGATTCATTCAGTTACGAGTACAAGGTTTTAAAAATGGAAGACAGCAAACAGAAAATTCGATACATTTTCGTTTTTCTCTTGTAACGGCGAAAAAGATAGCCGGGTGGCCAAAATTGTGAAAGGTGTTTATCGTCCTATATAAGACTGTAACAACCAGTTACGTACAATTTTTGTTTCGTCGATTCCGTTCGGGTATTTTTGATGTTAGAGATGAACCTCGCATGTGGATACAGCATCGTCGAAAATGTCTATAAAATATCAAAAATGATCGAAGTTAACCGCATGTCAGCAGTCGTAACGCGCAAGACCTAAAAATCTACATGAAAACTGTTATAAATCTTTTTACAAAGTGAATCCAAAAGAAGTTACAGAAAGTTCACGTAAAAATAATGGATTTCTTTTTCCCCAAACTAATATATCTCGATAATCACTTTGTTAAAATTATCTGATAAATTATTATTACCCAATTAAATTTTTCCATATCATTTTGATACTTGTAATAACAAATTTCCAATCCTTGTATTAATAATACAATTAATTGTAATTAATTTTCCTTGTATTAATAAATTTGATTTCTTTATTAATAAATTTCCAATAAAAATTATCATTTATGAAGCTGTTCAGTCATTCTGGGCTTACTTGGTGTTAATTTCTATATAAAGTAGTCACAAAATAGTTATAGTTTTAAGTTTCAAACAAAACTAATCTGTAGAGAACAAAACATCAACACTTCTAACATTCTTAGTCTCTTCTTCAACATAATAAATAAATCTCTTCTATTCAACATTTCTAATATTTCTATAATAGGAATTAGTTCAAATTATGAAATAAAGAAATGCATCCCTTTAAAAAATTCATTCATTACTTTTTGTTATATTATAAAACAACCAATCAATTTTTCATTATTATGAAATTTATTAGTGAGAAATAATTGCTTGATACTAGTCGTAAAACAAGGATTTTGATAGATGGTGTGGAAAGTTCAGATTAATTATGAGGAAAATAATACGGACCAACTGCTTTACACAACAGAAATAACATTCATTCAATAAATAAGAAAACAAGTAAACATTAACACAGGAGTTTTAAAAAATTATTGTGGGTGTCTTTTACGAGAGTTAGGTACCCACGTTCTTCCTGGTTGGCATACAAGTGCCTTCTCCCGTTTTAACGTGGAGCTCAAAAGCAGTTGACGCGCATGCGTCAACATTTCACCCATGCTTGCAATGTTCACACGCCAGAACTTGATATAAACATAAAATAAATCGTGACATAAATCTAACTTAGAAAGATCTACATAAATCAAATCTCCTAATAGTAAATGGGGGAGATACACAGACTCACTCTTTGGATAAATTACCCATTATTTGGGAGGATATAATAAATTGGCCTTTAAAACATATAACACACTGATGATTAGTTTGATGTGTAATACTGCGGCTACCAATTGGCCGAAATTTTACTGCCACTGCATTTGGTAATCCTTGAAGTTCTACGTGAAATAATCTCCTATGTCTATTGAAATAAATTTTAATCAATTTTGAACTTTTAGTAATCTAAGAGCTTCGGATCATATGGTATAGAAACATTTCCTAATGTACCACCCTCTTGCACTATGCCTTCATCATCTGCAAGAAAGAACCAAAATTGAAATATTAGGTTGGGGAAAAAGTTATCCATTATTTTTTCGGTAGACGTTTGTAGTGATCGCTATCTCGTGAGGTATCATTCAAACAATTTCAAATTTATGCTCATTGGAAAGGTGACATTTGACACTAAAATATTCTCTTGCTGTTTTTTGTTTGATTAATTCAGTTATGAGTACAAGGTTTTAAAAATAGAAGACAACAAACAGAAAATTCGATACATTTTAGTTTTTCTTTTAAAATGGCGAAAGTGCTAACCAGGTGGCTAAAATTGTGAAAGGTGTTTATCGTCCTATATATGACTGTAACAACCAGTTACGCACAATTTTGGTTTCGTCGATTCCGTTTGGGTATTTGGATGCAAAAGATGCACCTCGCATGGATACAACATCGTCGAGAATGTCTATAAAATATCAAAAATTATCAAACTTGACAGCCTGTCAGCAGTCGTAGCTTCGCACAAGACCTAAAAATCTACATGAAAACTGTTTTAAACCTTTTTACAAAGAGAATCTGAAAGAAGTTACAAAAAGTTCACGTAAAAATAATAATTTCTTTTTCCTCAACCTAATATTATTCATAAATCTATTTTTTTTAAATATCAAACCAAAGGCTTTTGAGCATGCTTAACTAGAACGATTTCCGCATATTTTACTTCTTGAAGGGTTAAAGGGCCAACTTTCTCCATTTTGATCCTACAGTTAAAAATAAATCTGAAAATATAAGACAAAATATGATTAATTTTAAAATTATTTTTAGAAACTTTTAAGAGTTTATCAATCATAGCACCAGAATGATCAGTCAATAAAACAGTCACTATATTGTCCTCAGACGATTGAACACTTTTTGTTTTTCTTAGTATTGTTTCCTACTCCCTTTCTGCATATCAACTAATTTTAGGAATTAACGAATGTGAAGTTACAGTAAATTCTTAGTCTATCAAAAATTCAAGGCCTGTCCACTACTCGGAACTATCAATCAGACAGTCAACAGTCATCCCACGAGAGAGATGATCACAGGATTATTTTACTAGCACAATGATGCCGGGAATCCAGTTCCGTGAAAATGGTTATTTCATTGACTCGATTTGAAACGAATTGTTTTCAGCGCGGGATGTCTTATTCTTAATCAAGAAAAGAGTTATTTTAGAATCAGTCCAGTAATACTCAACAGTTTAAGATTTATTCTTTTTCACTTTCGACGTTAAACAAGCGGCAAGTAAAACTCCCAGCAACTCTAATCGTGGTAAAGTTATACCACTCAAAAGTACCACAGAACTTTTTGAAGTTAAAAGATTTACTGATGTTTCATTTTTTGTTTTTCAATTTTCATATAAATGACTGTTCCATATGCTTATTTACTGGCGTCACAAAACTATGTAATTCTATGATATCTTTGCAAACAGAATCAAGAACCAGTTTGGGTATTCTGAGATTTTCTAGAAAGGGTAGCTCTTCACTCCTTTTTATTCCATTTCTTTTCAATATTTGATGGCAAGGGATCACCCTAGGGAATTTTTCCCTTTCATAATTCTTGTATAAGACATTTCATTCTTTAGCTGAATCTGTAAATAAATCCGAGATGGTCAAAAATCTTTCCTACATTCTGAATTATGAAGAGTTTTATATTTTTTTTCAAAGAGACGAACTCCAAGAGATTTTTATTATCTATAATTAAGTAATTTCCACGAGTGTTCCAAGAGAGTGCCAAGACTTTAGTCTAAATAGAGCCTGAACTGAGTCTTTAAGATGATAGTCTATTTAGGATAGGATAAATATCTAACTTTTCCTTTCTAAAGTTTCATCAATTCAGCATCATTACTGATCCATTTTCTGAGAACCATTCCAGCATCGTCCTTAATTTTATTTATACTTCGTGATATTTCAAGTGATTCTTCAAAGTTATTGCCACCAGATATTATCGCCCACTCAGAAATTTTTATCAAATAGTTGAATGATATCAGAATAGATATCTTTATATTTGTCTAGATGATGTCTGATTGTAGCAGCCAGGAGAAATGGACTTGAACTTACTTTGAATTGAAGGGATATTAGGACTTTTGACAATACCTGATCCATCACTACTCCACAGAAATCATATAACATTTTTATCCACATCAGTGAAGCAAATTTGAAGGACATCTTGTTTCACATCCGAGTAAAAGGCTATTTTATTAATCCAAAACTCAATGAGTACATCCTGGTCACAAACAGTCATCCAGGGACTGTCCATTGCTTTGATGACTTCCTGCATCAAACACAATTCTCAAGTAACTTGTCAAACTCCCTTTTTTCTTCACAGCCATATGCGGTAAATACTAGACAGGTCTGTCCATATCCTTTTTACCCACTTCAAGCTTAATTATTTCTATTATTCCCTGATCCAAGTATTCACGAATAATTTCGTTGTATCTTTGATGTAATTCAGGTTCATGGCAGAATCTTTTTCATAATTTGTTAAAACGTTGTTAAATAATTATCTGCATGTTCATGATACGATTTCATAAAAGGAGGTTCTACTACATAACGACCATTTTTTTAAATATAATTGTTTCATTAAAAATTTCCATAGCTTTATATTTTTCATATAAAGGGGGTCATCTTTCATTCTAAGTCCATCTAAATAAAAAAAGTCTTAAATTTTCCTCAAGAGAATCTTCTTTGGATAAAAAATAATATTCTTGTTGAAAGGTTTACAATTCTCTAAGTTAACAGCAAACTATCCACCCAAATTCTGATTCCCAAAACGACAGTTATTTATATATTTTGTAAATATACTTTGTTTAAAAACCTTAAAAAGTATGTCAGCACTAATTAAAGCATGAATTTCATTAACTTCATAAAATGATTTATCAGCTAAATTTAAACATTATGGAATTTTTATATGGGAATCATCTAATGTAGTCGAAGGAGTATAAGTCCAGTAATATTATCAACAATTAAAAATTCTACCGGATCATAAACACTGCCATCTTAATTCAAAATACGAGTATTCAATTTCTAAGTAATATCTTGTCGCGATCTGTTTAAATCGGAAATTGGCGTTTTTATTATTTCTTTCTTCATTACTAAGCAGTCAAAAGTATTTTTTTTTCACTGTACATATATTCGAGGAAGAATCCAAAACAACTTTTATTTTCATTCTTTTAGAATCGGCGCATTTAACGTACACATCAGCAGTTGAAAACAGAACACTTCTTTTTTTCTTCCGAAATAATCAAAACAGAAGCAATAGTAAGGCGATGTGGTGTCACGTGACTGTCTGATTTATTACCCATCGAAGGGTCGGGCAAGAAATTCTTTAGTGTAGTCTTATTGACGCCTAATTTATTACATAATAGTTTAGAATGTGTTTCAAACCACAACCACACTGATATTTTAAAAGACATTGGTATTTTTAATATGGTTTTTTTTTGGTAGATTTCGATTTCACAAATTTTAAGTTAATGAATTAATTTTATTCTTTATTCTACGTTAAATTTTTTTTATTTTTGCTACTAAGCAGATATTTTGATTTAAAGGGTCCACATTGAAATTCTTCAAATGTGGGAATGCATTTTTTATAGATTTATATAACTACTCAAAATTCTTTCTTGATTCTTTGTCCAATTTTTAAATATTAATAATTATTTTTGAAATATTAATGAAAAATGCACCAAATAAATTATTTCTATCATAATTTAAAATTTTTAATGCACGTAAATTTTTTTCAGCAAAATCAATTACGCTTATAATATATTTAGCGCTTCCGGTTGGAATGTTTCCAAAACTTAAAATTTCTTGACTATGAATATTGATAATTAAACACTAGTTATCATATCTAGTTACTAAGGGATCATATAAAACAGTGGTGGCTGAGACGTCAATCGTGATCGACGGGTCGACCGCGAAGATATTTTAGGTAGTCCGCAAGACAATCCCGATAATAACCTCTGATACTAACAATTTAATTTATAACTTATGACATGGAATTAATGAATTATTTAAAATAAAAATTTAGCTTTAAAACTAAAAACTAATTGTGCAAAGAATGTAAAACGACAATGAATTTGTCGTTTTACAGTGAATTAAATAGAAACAATTTGACAAAGTCAACAACGCCAAACATTGGTCGCATTTAACAGATGAACATTTAATTTCCTGTTTACGCATTGCAATTAGGTTGTACCAGCCACAATATGTTAAATTTGTCGCAGATATACAGTCCAAATTTCACCTAAACGAAGTGAATAGGAAGGTCAATTTTTGATATATGAATACTTTGATTATTTTTGAAAGTAAATTTTTATTTTGCAAATATTAATATAAAGTTTTCTTATAAAAATTAGATAATTTACCATTTTTTCTTGTTACCGAAAATAAATATGTAAACATATACATTACATTAATTTAGCTCCCCCATTGGTAGACCGCCTTCGATTTTTTTCAATGTGGAGTAGACCACGGATCCCAAAAGTTTGGCCATCCCTGATATAGAAAATCAAAACTGTCAAAGTTGCTAGCTAATTCCTTATCATGTGTCAAATAAGATCTCAAATAATTCAACTTTTGAGAGGAATTTAGTTTATTTTTATTAGCAATTAAATCATCAAATAAAATTTAAATGAATTGAACTTTTCATACTTACCAGAAAATTCTGGCAAAACTGATAGTGGAATTTTTGTTCTTTCATTTAAAGTTTCTCTTGAATTATTGTTATAAATATTTTAAGAAAGAGGTAAGTTCGGTAATTTGTAAGAATCTAATAAAATTTGAATTTTTCCCTCTAAATTGTCAAGCTGATCTTCACATTGGGTTGAATAATTTTCTAGAATGTTCAAATCTGAAACTTCATTAACAATTGGTTGGTAACTTTGGTTTCTTAATTCATCTATTTTAAGTTTCAGTGATTTAATCGTTTTCAATTCCACTTTATATTCAACGGGATTTGTGTAGGATTGTTCAGAATTTCATAAAATGTTTTCTATTTGTGTTATTTTAAATTTAGCAGCTGTTTTCGATTTATTTATTATATCCATAGGATAAGCAGTTTCGGACTCTATTCTCATCAGAACCAGCTGTCGACAGTTCAGATTAATTGTAAGGGAAATAAAACGGACCAGCTGTTTTAAACAACAGCAACACCATCTATTTAACAAATAACAGACAAATGAGAAAAAACTAAGCATTAATGCATGAATTTTAATAAAATACTGTGTGTGTTTTTTACGAGAGTCAGTACCTGGTTGGCATACAAGTGTTTTCTGCCATTTTAACGCTGAGATCAGGCGTAGTTGATGCGCATGCGTCAACAGATGACAAAATTCCTTAAACTGTTCAAAATTCTTTACTTAATGTAAAAAAAATAAATAAATAAAAAATAAAAAAAAATAAAATAAAATAAACGTCATTCATTATCTATTTTTTAATATTATATAATCAAATGCATAATAATTAAGTATTCTTTGGATGTTTTGGATATATTTTTAAGTCAAAAATTAGCTTTTAATAGAATTCTCTTACTTTTATCACTCAAAATTTTAGAGCATATCAATTCATTTGCATTGATAAGAAATTAAAATTAAATTATCTTATATATGTGATCAATATGGGTATAAGCGAATATGTTTGTTTTATTAAGATAAAACATAACTTGGAAGCCTACAAAATTCAAACTAAAATAACTTCTAATCACATTAAGTTTAAAAAATTAGAAATGCACTACTGGCCATTAAACTTGCTACAACAAGAAGGTGACATGCTACAGACATGAAATTTATACGAAAGGAAGAAGGTGTTGTGATATGCAAATGATTAGCTTTTCAGCGCATTTAAACACAATGTAGGCGCCAGTAGCGACACCTACATTGTGTTTAAATGAGGAAATTGTTCAGCCGGTTCCTCATACACAAATTGCACTTAAACGTTGTTGCCTGGTTAAAAGTTGTTGTGATGCCTCGTGTAAGAAGGAGAAATGAGTATCAGCACGTTTTTGACTTTGATAAAGGTCGAATTGTAGCGTACCGGGATTGCGGTTTATCTTATCACAGCATTGCTGCTCGCGTCGGTCGAGATCCAATGACTGTTAGCAGAATATGGAATCGATGGGTTCAGGACGGTAATACGGAACGCCATGCGGGATCTCAACGGCCACCTATCACTAGCAGCCGAGAAGACAGGCATATTATCCGCATGGCCGTAATGGATCGTGCAACCACGTCTCGAGCCGTGAGTCAAGAAACGGAGTCGTTTGGAAGACAACAAGTGTTTGCACGAACAGTTCGACGACGTTTGCAGCAGCATGGACTCTCAGCTCGGAGACCATGGCTGCGGCTTTCCTTGACGCTGCGTCATAGACAAGAGTGCCTTCAATGGTGTGATCAACGACGAACCTGGGCACACGAATGGCGAGACGTCATCTTTTCAGATGAATCCAGGTTCTGTGTACAGCATCATGATGGTCGCATCCGTGTTTGGCGGCATCGTGGTGAACGCACACTGGCAGCGTGCATTCGTCATCGTCATACTGGCCCATCACCTGGCATAATGGTATGGGGTGCCATTGGATACACGTCTCGGTCACCTCTTTTTGCAATTGACGGTGCTTTGAACAGTCCACGTTACATTTCTGGTGTGTTACGACCCGTGGCTTTACCCTTTATTCGAGCCCTGCGAAAACCTACGTTTCAGCAGGATAATGCCCGACCGCATGTTGCCGGTATTGTACGGAATTTCCTTGATACGGAACATGTTCGGCTGTTGCCCTGGCCAGCACTTTCTCCAGATCTTTCACCAATAGAAAACGTCTGGTCAATGGTTGCCGAGCGACTGGCTCGTCACCAAACGCCAGTCCCTACGGTTGATGAACTGTGGCATCGTGTTGAAGCTGCATGGGCATCTGTACCTGTACATGCAATCCAATCTCTGTTTGACTCAATGCCCAGGCGTATAACTGCTGTTATTACTGCCAGAGGTGGTTGTTCTGGGTACTGATTCCTCAGGATCTATCCAGCCAAATTTTTCGAAAATTTAATCACTTGTTATTTCTAGTATAATATATTTGTCCAATAAATATCATTTTGTTATCTGCATTTCTTCCTGGTGTAGCAATTTTAATGGCCAGTCGTGTAGTATCGATGTTAGAAAAAACAAACTTGTTTTTTTCCTAAAATGAAAATTTACAAAATGTGTCTAAAATTTTTAGTAAAACACTACTATTGCTATACGAAATGGAACAGTATGCCACTTTTCATGTAGCAGTGGAAATATAATAAATGAAACTTCTCAGTTTCAATAATTACTTTACAAAAAAATGTACGAGATAAATGTCAAATAAAAATAACAAAGGAAAATTCTTCTGAAGATAAAAATAATTTAAAAGTTTCTTTACTAATTGAAAGATGTAGATTAAAATATTAGTTACCTACAACGAAAAATTTTTGCAAGAGCTTGCGCTTAAACCTGCCATTAATATATATTAACTTTAGCATATTCAAGAAATATTTTTTGTGTATGATTCGAATTATTAACTAAAACGTGGCAAGAGTTTGTAAAAAAATGCCTAAAGTTGCCTTTAATAATTAAAGCCGATTATGTAATAAAACGTCTTCCATTACTTTGATGATTAATGCTTCAAATGAATTTTACCCAATAAATCAAAGGTATCGTTATACTTTTGAATATTTAAAGAAGACACGTTCTTCTTTCTTCATTATTTCTGCTTAGAAAGAAAATCAATTTAAAACTTCGTTTGTTTTGATACAAAGGAAAGAGAATTGTTAATTCCTCTTTTTCATTCTTTGGATTTTCCATCACGCATTTTCCTATATGATTTTTTTTTTATTCCTTTGAAATTTTTTTTTCAAAGAAAATATATTTTTTTAAAATCAAAGTCTGATAGAATAAGTAATGCAAAAAGTAAGGAAAAGTTATACAAGAATAAACAATTGAGGATCGTGGTCTATTGCATACTGTCAAATGAAAGTTGAAAGTAAAGGAACACAATATTAAGGTTGCATCTGCTTAAAAATATTCATTGATTGTTTTTGGCAAGAAAAGGGAAAATATTGTGAGAAAACTGATGAAATAGAACAAAATAAGTTTTAATGTTCTCATCAGATTATTTTTGAATTTAAAGGAAAGATATTTACTTCCCATAACGATGTACTTCAAAAAAATTTTAATATTAGAAAAATTCTTATAAATACCATGTTATCATAATTTTAAGTAGGTGGCCCTGCCACATTCAGATTAAAGTCATGTCATCTACATACACAAGTTTTTTCTTACTGTAACCATTACAGTTTTTCTTGCGAGTTATAAACTGAAATAATATACTAACATATTTGTTTCTAAAGAAAATCCTTTCATAAGAAACATAATTTAAAATAAAATTCTGTAGCAAATATATTTTAAATCTAGTTTTTTACCTTCAAAACTCTGCAGAAAATTCAAAAGTGCTATCGAATGTTGAAATTTTGCTGACAAAAAGATTTTCGTAATCCGAGGCACATGGGACCGAAAAGCTGTCAGATTACAGAAAAATTCAGATTAACAAAGAAAAATAGGATTAAATATAAATTCATATTTTATTTCTGTTAGAAAATATCTGAAAAATAGCGCGGTAATTGTTTATTATAAGTTGATACGGAACACACACTTTAAAAAGAATTATTTTTAATAATTAGCAAGATTTCTATGTTCTATATTGGAAAAATTTATTGGTAAAAAACGATACCTTACACGATTCGTTCGTGTAAAATTTTCTATACTATTACAGATCTATAAAATAATTGTTTTATAACTTTGAGATTTAGTAATGTTTTAGTTTCTTAAACATTTCTGAAAAACTTCTTAATTTCAATATATTTTATTATTATAAAAAATTATTATTATTTTTATTATAAAAATTTAATTTCAATAATCATTTTTTTCAAAGTAATTGATTTAGTTAATTGTAGCTGTGGTAAATTATATATATATTCTGTTTAAAATAAGTAATTTTTAATCAATTCATAATTAATAAATATTGCTTCCAAATTACTTTAAGTAGCAAATGTAGGGCAAAAGTTTGCAGTTAATTATGTTTGAAAAAAATACTGGAAATTTCTAAGAAAAAATAGACCATAACATTTTATTTTAAATCCTGCATTTTATGCTATGAGGTTTGATGCTCTGTCTATTTAGTCTACACTGTGAAAAGGTTGTGAGAAAATTTGAGGTTGGGAAATTTCTTAGGTGATTGATATATGGTCAAGACACGTGATAGGTTATGTGAGAAAAAGTCGCAAATGTTTAACAGAAGAAAAATACATTTTATTGATCATTTGTGTACAAAAAAAGTAAAATATATATAAAAGGGGTATTATTGAGACAAATTTGTTTTTTGAAGCAGCTATTTTCCCCCAGATGACTAAATGCCTTGAACATTTGAAGCATGCAAACAATGAGGCTATTAACAAGGAACTGGGTATTTTATCTCTTTCTTTCAGAAGGATCTTTTTCCTTCTTGGACACTTTACATATTCGTAGAAGGCCAGCAACTCGTTTACTTAGAAGGTTTCCAGCTTGTTCAATTGGTTTTATATCAGAAGAATAAGTTAACTTTTTTAATTTACACGATTTCTTTCAAGGAAACGAAATCATCCAAGAAAAAATTGGAATCCACAACTGTTGTTCATTGGTATAAAGTCACATTTTATTATTGCAAAGCAAGGGATTACAATTAGTCTGAGGATCTTATTCCTATATCGTTCAACGGCAAGAGCTTCATCTCAAATGATATGATGGCTTGTAAACCCATCAAGGACGATGCCAGCATAAATTATCTAAATCTCGCCAAAATCTTGCTAGGAAGCTCCAATTCTGACATTTCTTTTCACGAATACACGATTATTTCTAGTGCTACTCTTCCTTTAGATGAAATTACGCCAATATATATTACTCTTAAAGGTCTAAAATCTACCCTAGCACACACAGTGAAACTCTATAAATCAATAATGAAAGAATATTTGAAAGCATTATTTATAATTCTCCCCAAATTCTCATACACTATTTTTTATTTCCTGTTTTGTTGTTAGCTTTGGTGTTAACAGAACACACACTATTGGTATTGAGTGCGTACAAACTTACAGCTTGGAACCAGTTTCAGACAGTTTAAATCGAAACTGTGGTGCCAGTGGACGAGCAAAGCAATTGTTGAAGAAGAGTGGAGACCATATTTCGGTGATCTTGAGATGTTATCACTAAATATCGATTTTTATTAAACGTTGTATTATGTCTACCATCTTACCCTGAATTGTGGCTTTCTAATCTCCGAAGAAATGCTCCATGTCTTGAAAATCATACTGTATGAAACTCCAGCGGTTTTTTGGACATATATTGACTCTTTTCAATAAAATAACCCCATTGAGGCATCAATTCATCAAAACAAAGCATTTGTTGATTTTGGATCAAGTTGCTTTTGGCTTTATCTTACAGTAAGTTAAAGGCCAACTTTTTTTCACTGCTGCTAAGGCGTTGTTTCAACGTCAACACACAAAAATTTGCTAACTCCGAAGTTTTAAAACGAGAAAAATTATCATTTCACTCTTTTTTTTCATTTCTTGAAAAAAATTGTTGATATCGTTATTTTATAGAAGAGTTAAAATAACCAACAATTGTTTTAAGTTGTGTATATCCCTGATTAAAACTTCATAAATATGCAACAATTTAATATTATACATGAACATATTACATTGACGATTATTGTCTCTACCATTTGAAGTCATTTTCGGCAGCAAATTTTATGCCCAAAGAAAGATTTGTCGGTCATATAATATCTGATTTAATCTTAATAACATTTTGATAAATTTAAATTATTCTTAATCGTGGCGTAATAAATATTAAAATGTATTTAATCTTTCCTATATTTTCTCCATTATTATTATTATTATCTTTAATATAATTTTATATTTATTTTGAAATTTTATTTGACTTAAAAATTTTAAATGAGTTACTTTTAAGTTAGTGAAATTTTCCGTTTTAAAATATTTGTTATAAATAATTATACTTCTAATCTAACTTATTTTTTTCAGGTTGGACTAGAATAAAATTTTATTTCCCTGAAACGTTTAAATTTTGTTGTACTAAATAAACTTTCTATGCATTACTTTGACATTCCAGTTAATTTTCCTTGAAGGATTATTTTTCAGTTTGTTATGCCTGAAACCTGCCCTAGGTATTTTATAATCGAATGTGCAATTTTTAAGGTGTGCTGTATATTTGTTTAATTGTTTAAAGAAAAGTAGTATTAAACAATTAAACATAATATTTATGGAATCAAACAGAGCAATCGACAATATGTATCTTAATGTACGACATATATTGTTTTATATATATATAATAATCTTTTACAACAGAATAAATTATCGACAAAGTTATTATGGAAAGCTAACTTTACGTTTTAACGTTGTGGGAACATGCGAAGAAATATGCCTATTCTCTTCTATTAAATAAATTTTTTTTTCATTTCTAATGGCGGGCATGTAAGTACATTAGCCCATTTGCCCCAACAAGGTTGGAAACTGCTACCTATTTTATCGTTACCCGGTGGGCACCTGTGAACCAAGTCACGTAGATATGAGTAGCATCGCCCACGCCACATCATCACAACCCCGTTTATAGGGCGGGACACATTCATCCATCATCTGAAGAAAGGATTAGAAACACAGAGAGAAAGAGAAAGTACTTCCATGCCCTAGCCGGGATTCGAACCCAGGTCCTCCTCATTCGTAGTCAGTTACACTAACCACTAGACAGGTTGGGCAGTCTATTAAGTAAAATTAAGTAATGCACTTTCAAGAGTTCTTCTATTTAAATATATGTTTCTTAAAACGGGGTATGATTTCCTTTTAATGATATAATGAGGAGTAGAGAAACTGCTATACTAATTATCAATATGTTCATTAATTAAACTGAATTAATTACTTCAAAAGGAATAGAAGGTTTCTACTAGGATTTCTAAAATGCAAGCGAACAACACCTCTTGCAATTTTTTGTACTGAAGAACAACTTCTGTATCTTTGAGAGGCTTTCCCTTCAAATGCTTTCCCAAAATGAAAGAAGCTTTTAATTTGATGCCAATTCTCTCAGATTGATGGTGAAGAGCGTTTCACGCTGTTGGGGGAAATATCATGGGTACAGGCCGAAAACGCACGCACCTATAGGCTTCTAAATAATTTGAATAAGATTCCCTCTCTCTCTCTAGCTACCGTTAAATCGGGAAATTAATTGCACCTTCCTTCCAATCATTCCGACAGAAGCAGTAATTGAATCGGGCCCCCGTTCTCATTATAAGTTCCAAAACTGTTTATTAAGTTTGGGATGGGAATGGCGCAACTACACATTCATGGGTTCTGCGAAAACGAATTATAAAATTAACTGAGACTTGGGGAATATAAGCAATCTTTTTTTTTTCCTCCCCAAAAATTTCAAGCACACCTCTTTTCCGTTACAAATTAAATTCTTAGAAATGGGATATCACCATTTTTTGTTTGTATGGTAAGTCTGGCGATGTATTCTTCAGGGAAAAAGAAAAAAAATCTACTTACCTCATTGTGGGCCGTAATTGAAGCCATGTTCCAAAGTAGCTTCCGTCGGAGACATTCAGATTTGTAAAAGTGAGACATTGTTATAATGTATGCAAATAGACTTAATGGAAATACTTGCTTACGCATCGAAGAATGCTGATGAAAGATTTATCGGGATTCTTCTCCGCACAATTACTTTATTATTGGAAGAATTCCTTTATTATTGAGTTTGGTTTTCATATAATGATAAATTATTTACTTCAAGTAAAGATTATGCTTTTAATGATAACATGTATATATTTATTTTGTAACAATATCTTTTAATGTTATATTTAAATTTAACGTTGCATTTAAAAGTTACTTTCACGCAAAATATTTTATATACATTGAAGTACTAGAAAACCAGAGGATAATAATACGCAAACACCCAGAAAGCAAGCATGAATTAATTAATAACAGTTCTAATGGATTTCATTTGTATTCAAGTACCTCACGCGAAAAATGTTTTGACTTGATTGACAAAAATTACAATGAAACTGTCAACAGGTATATCGGAATTCTTCTTTGTACAATTACTTTATTATTGGAAGAATTCCGTTATTATTGAGTTTGATTTTCATATAATGAGAAATTTTTTATTTTAAGTAAGGATTATGCTTTTAATAATAACACATATATATTTATTTTGTAACATCTTTCAATGTTATATTTAAATTTAGCGTTGTAGTTAAAAATTACTTTAATGAAAAATATTCTATATACATTGAAGTAAAAGAAAACAAGCAGTTAATAATATGCAAACTTCCAGAAAGAAAGCATTAATTGACAAATATATAAATTCTAATGGATTTCATTTGTGTTCAAGTACTTTATACGAAAAATGTTTTGACTTGCTTGACAGGAATTACAATAAAACTGTCAGCAGGTATATCGGGATTCTTCATTATTATTGGAAGAATTCCTTTATTGTTGAGTTTGGTTTTCATATAATGAGAAATTATTTACTTTGAGTAAAGATTATGCTTTTAATGATAACATCTATATATTTATTTTGTAACAATATCTTTCATTGTTATATTTAAATTTAACGTTGTATTTAAAAGTTACTTTCATGAAATAATTTTATATATATTAAAATACTAAAAAAACCACAGGTCGGTAGTACGCAAACACCCACAAAGCAAGCATGACTTGACAAATATATACGTTGTAATGGATTTCATTTGTGTTCAAGTACCTCATGCGAAAAATGTTTTGACTTGATTGACAAAAATTACAATGAAACTGTCAACAGGTATATCGGGATTCTTCTTTGTACAATTACTTTATTATTGGAAGAATTCCGTTATTATTGAGTTTGGTTTTCATATAATGAGAAATTATTTACTTTGAGTAAAGATTATACTTTTAATGATAACAAGTATATATTTATTTTGTAACAATATCTTTCAATGTTATTTTTAACGCTTTGTATTTAAAAGTTACTTTCTTGAAAAATATTTTGTATACATTGAAGGACTTAAAAAACCAGAGGTTAGTAGTACGCAAGCACTCAGAAAGCAAGGATGACTTGACAACTATATGCATTCTAATGGATTTCACTTGTGTTCGAGTACTTCATGCGAAAAATGTTTTGACTTGATTGACAGGAGTTACAAAGAAATTGTTAACAGGTATATACGACCGAAATTAGAAGTATAAAACATTTCATTTTGAAATCATCAGGAAATTCACCAAACGTTCACAAAATCAGGTTACGCTAAAATTATATAATTTTAAGTATTAATTCCCACTCAGGATAAAATTGTGCCAGACTTAACGATTGTGATTATTGATAATTAGATGCAATCAATGTTAAAATACAAACAATGATGCATCAAAAAATAACAACAATCGGAGCAAAATGCGTGGAAGATGGTTTCAGAAAGATAATGCTGAGAAATATTGTATTAACTAGATATGGAAAAGAAATCTGATTTGAACATCTCCTCCTACTGGTTTCATCTGATGTATTGGTTAATGCAAATTAATAGTTTAATGTTTATTAATAAAATAAGTCAAAATTTATTTGATAAGAACTCATGCTCATTTAAGAGATTTAAAATTAAATTGTATATGTTTCTTCAATGTTAGCTTAATGAAGTTATTGAGATTAATAAAAATTATTCAATTAATTATCTTAAAGGTTGAATCATTAAACCTATAAGTTAATTGAATAATATTCATTAATTTTTTTTAGCTCAAGAAATATCGAGTTAATCAAAATAATGAGTCCATTTGTTCATCCATTCAACTATACATATTAAAGTTATTTTTAATGAATTAATTACTATATTAATGAGACAGAATGCAAAAAAAATATTTTTAACCGAGAAGTCTTATTGCTTATATTAAAAATTATGTGTTCTGTTTTTAGCAAAATAATCATTAAATTAAAAATAAAGAAAGCACAATCTCATTATGTATAAAACTTAAGCAGAAACAACCACTTATCTAATAATTATTAATAAAAATATTTGAAATAAAAATTGACTAGATATAATATCTAATTAAAAATTTATAAAAATCTTAATACTGGCATTTAATGCTATACATTTAAAAGTTAATTTTTGTAATGTGAAACAAATTTCTTATTTTCTAATTATAAATAGCATTTATATTCACATCTTATAGTTCTTTCTGAATAATTCCTAATTAGTTACAACCATTTAAAATTAAAATGTTTCATATTGTTTATGTTTGGATATCACTGCGGGATCAGTTCTTGCGCATAAAGATTACATCGACTATGTCCTACAGTCTTAAGATGATTCTAAACTATTAAAAGAACCTCATCTGAGGCGGGAATAAAACTCATGAACTACGTTTGGAATGAAAAAAATATAAATTTCGAATAGTATTGAAATATAATTTTCGAAGATTTCCAGTAAGTTACAGTTAATAAAATTCAACCAAAGGAACCATTAATAACTTATTATAAATTTTTTAAGAAATAATTATGAAAATATTTTTTTTTTACTGCACAAAAATATAAATAATTTAAGCTACTTAAATTTTTATTCAGTAATTAGACATTGAATAAATAGGATCAGTTCTTAATTGTACTCTGTATAACTTTAAAATTTATTTGTTTCATGTTTTCATTGAAAAAGTCATTATGAATCAAAATTGAGTATATTTGTAGAAAGTTAAATTTTAGTAATATTTTGAGAAACTAACATCAATTTGTTGTGTTGTTTTTTACGAAACATATATATATATATATATATATATATATATATATATATATATATATAATTATTTTATTTTTTTAGCTCATATATTATTTCAAGTATGTTATGATTATTTTACTGATGTTGAGTACTTTCATGTTTTTCTTTTTGTAGATCACTTATTGCAAGCACTCAGTTATTGAAAAGGCGAATAACTATCACAATTCAACCATCCATTGATGATGAATACTCAATTACTCACATGGTGATTCATGTGTTCCAAACTATATTTTAATAGAATTTCTACAATGAGGTATTTATAACTGGTTAATATCAGGAACTAGTTAATTACCTGCTACTTAACAGTCAAGCGTAATATAATTAGAAATTAATTTTGTGAAACCATAAAAAAGTCGGATAGGTATTTCTGTATAATAAATTTCTTCATATTATAGCTGAAATTAAATTTTATAAATATTTCAATTCATCTAGACGTTGTTTTATGCTTTTATATCAATTTGATTAATTTAAAAGAACTGAAATTAAAAATAAATAATAGATCACAAGAAACAACAAAGTCTGATTGGCATGTAAAGAGAAACTATAAAAATGGTAAATATATAAATCTAAGGAATATAAAATACTGGAGGCAGAACACTTTCGACTTTTATAAATATAACACTTTAATTTAATTTTTCAGTCAAAAAATGTCTGTTAAGTTATTATTTTAATTTCTTGGTAGGTTTGATAGAATTCCTACTAATCGAAAGTTTTCATTAGGAGGGTAAATCAGATAATATCTGCTGATGAAATATAAGGAAATCCTTATGGGTGTCAAGAAATTTTTCTGGGCAATGTAAATTTTTCTTTTCGTTTAAAAATTAATAATAGTTAATAATTAAAAAATGCAAATTTTAAGATAATAAATTAAGATATAAAACCACTGAAAGCTTTCTTATCTTAAGTGATAGTTAATTTATTTTAACTGAAGCTTCGAATTTTGAAGTTTTCAAGACAAATATTATTATAAAAGTATTTTTGTTTCCGAAAGTTTATTTAACCTTATAAATACGTATTATAAAAACGTTTAGAAGAGTTAATTGTTGAGGGAAATGAGATTTAACAATTTTATTTCAATTCTTAAAATTTCATTCGATGATCTTATAGACTGATTTCTTCCTAACTTGGCTATTTAATTTATGTTTGTTGACTGAAATAGATTAATTTTCGTTTTTTGAAAATAAAAATCTATGTCAGAAAACGAAATCGATTGTAAATGCATTTTAAATTATTTGATTAATTACGGATTTATTATGGAAGTATAATTATTTACCAGATAATAACAAGAATTTATGAAAACTCTTCTTGTTTTATTTCTGTTAATTTGATATTTAGCTTGATAAGGTGATTTGCAAAAATGTAAAATTATTTACAAGAATATTGTTTCTTGTAAGAGGGAGCGAAAAATGTTAGTCAATAATAAATTTTAATACGAAGCGTATATCCCATGATATTCATTATGGATTTTTTTATAGTGGAAGTAAAGGGTTTTGGTTTTTCAACTTTATGCATCAATGTTATCTTTTTCTATTCTATTTCAATGTTCGCTTTTATAAATTATGAAAATTTTGAGTTAGCACTATATTAATTGTTATGAAATTAAAGATGCACTAAATTATAATTTGTGCATTTTCCTTGTGTTGGTGGTACATATTATGGTATCGAAAATAATACATTGATTGATTGATTGATAAAGTGTGGTGCGATTAATTTCAATAACCACATCTACTTAGGTAGCAAATGATCAGAAAGCTAATTTTTAATACGGATTGCAATAATGAAACTATGAAAACTTTTTTTATTTCATTATTGATTAATAGATTAATAGATGTGATTTATAATTGATAAACTGTATAATTTATTAATAGATGCTCATAAAACTCAGTTATAATCTATTAACTATACGAATAAAACGTACAACTTATTTTATATTCAATCTTTCTATGATTACATAATGAATGCAACTCACCAAACATTTATAGTAATCATTAATACTTACAAATATGATTGATTATGGAAATACATGAAAACTTTCAGTTCAAATATTTTGTACTACAAGAAAATATGCAGTTTCAGTCCATAGACGTATTGTATATTATTTAGTATTTCTATTTTATTTTCACTCGCAACATAGGGTTTACTAGATGAAAATATATTATAAATAAAAATTATTTTCCTTCTGAATTTCCAAAAAATTTGTTAATTGAAGATTGAATTTATTCATTTAAATGACAAATTCAACTATTTTAACCACCGTTTGATCTAATATCTTACGTGTTCTATACCGTGGCATACTAAACATTATCTGATTTATTTACATAAAAAAAAACTATTTAAAATTATAAAATAATGAGATAACAATCATAAAAATATTATCATTTATTTACATTATGTCCCCGAAAAATATTGGGTCGAAATTCTTTTCGAATTTAATCCAATAAAACTTTGACAAATCGATCCAAGAAAGCCACGTTAGTGGCATGGGTACCAAACATTTTTATCTTTGGAAGCTGTTTAAACAGTTTCAACGATCTGCAGTATTTCCCATTGGACGAATCAATATTTTTTCCTATACCAATAAAAATTATTGTCGTAAATTTTTCAGTGTGCTCAGGTCTTAGTGGTTCCAGACAGGGACGCAGGAAGAAGCCTCGTCATCAACATCCGGACACCGGTGACATCATTGGAAGTGTTGAATACTTTATTAAATTAGGATTTCATCATTAAGAGTCCTCAAATAACAGGTATGTTAGTGATAAAATAACAAGTATGTAATAAAATCAGGTTTTATTTAATACAGAGTATTCATATTGTGAATATTACGTAAAATGATGGAATATTTAGATCCTTTAGAGCTTGTTAATTATTAATTCTAAAAATAAGATATTGTAGATTTGAATAAGGCGTTATATTTTATGTGTATATATAGAATAATATGCTAATGACTAAATATTATATAAAACTTTCAATTCATTTGACCAGCATTATTTCAAATGGAATAAATATGTGATTAATATTATCTTCTTATTTGAACTTAATTTTTAAGTATAATAAATAATGCTCAAAAACATTTATTTATAGCTTTCAATTTATGTTTCCCTATTAAAATCGTGGAATACATTTTAAAGAGAAATTGATAAAATATAGATTGTGAAAAAAAAAGTTGAAACTCCACATCACATTAAATTAGGAATTTAAGAATTGTTTGTTTTCAACTGATAAAAAATTAAGCTTAATGAATGAAATAAATATATTAGAAAAAGAATAGCAATACAGTGATGCTGAACGTTAATCCTGGTCATGGAAAAAAAGAGAAAAAAAAATTCACTTAAAATTTGAAGCAACTTAAAAAAATTATGATATAAAAAAGTAAATGTATCATCAAATGGATTCTATTTATGTAGTCAAATTGCAAATAGTCAACTTAATGCTTTTTAAGAATATAAATTTGTATCGTTTCTTTTCATTTAGTTTTAAAGTTAGAATAATGCAAATTGTTTGAAATTAAATGAACTCTTGGGATATTTAGAAATAATGAAACAAACAACAAGACATATTTATAACCCATTTGTGTATTTTTAAATTAATTAATCTTTATTTGAGCTTAAAACAGCAACTTGCTGGGAAATAAGTAAAAAATGTACATCATATCATAATGCTTATCATATATAAATCTATTCTTAAAATTAAATTTAATTATGAATTAGTTTTTTTTAATGATAGAAAATAATAAATTGTTATAACTTGGAAAAACATTCTATTTTATCAAATAACTTTCTTAGAGTATTGAATAACAGAACTGAATGTAACAAATTTTTATTCCAACTAGAGTCAATGAATTGTTAAAATATATTACCTTTCCTACATTATCATTATGTCTTAATTAAATTAAAAAATATACAATTTGCTTTAAAAACTGTTTTTAAAATTTTAATCGTAGGATTAGTAGGTAATGAAAATGCCATAAAAGTGTCCTATGTCCACGATTAAAAATATTTAAAATCATTAATATAAATGGTTATAAAATACAAAACTTTAGTAATTTTATTTATATGAACATGTAAATATGCATAGTACATACAGCATAAATGTTTCTAATATTTATTTTTAAACATATAGAATAAATGTTTCTAGATATACATCAAAACGCAAAGAGGTTAAACAACATTTCTCCGTTAAATGAAATATAATTTGCTTAGAAATATTTTAATTAGTGTACATAATTATTTAACCTATATGTAAATTAGATATTTCAAAATTGTATCGAAGTCAAGTGTAGGAATTTATAAGAATAATAAAAGTAAACTCATTAAGTTTTGAATACTAGTAATTTTTATATGATACATATTTGAATATTTTATGGTTGTTCACATTAATTCATTTAACTGCTTAATTTGAATATTAGGTGTTTGATGTTTGTTTATTTCTTATTTTCTCTGTCTGTCTTATTCTTGAAGAGAGTAATTGAGTCTCTTTCTCTGTGTTCTTTCATGAAGAATAATTGGTTTCACTAAGCAGTATTTTATATTCACATCCCTTTCTAGTTCAATCTTTTTTGTATTTTAAATTGCTGCTAACTGATTTTTAAATTGTTTGACATTGTAAATGAAAATACTTTCTTTTTAAATTGAAAAAAATAATCTAGAAATTTTCATTTTTGTGTTTCTAAAATGAAGTAAATTTTCCCAGATCTTGTTTATAATAGATGTTTTTTTTTGATGATATACTGATACAAATGAATTTTTGCTAAATAGTAATTGCGTTTTGCGTATTAAATAGAACAGTTAAGAAATTATATTCATTAAATAAAAATAAATAATCATAAGAGAACATGCTCGCATAAGAAAGTAAAAATTTTGAAAGATACTATTTGATATTATCAGAATTTTTATGCGTCAAAATCTTATGATAATTACATGTTAGGTATATTAAGTGCTGTACCATTAATTTAAATGTAATAACTCACAATTGTGAATATGAAATTAAATATAGTTCAGTGGGAAGTTTTAAACTATTATTCCACCATAATGAATTTTTAATGAGAAATTAATATCAATTTACATTTTAGTCAAACAATTCATTTCATTAATTATTTATTGAGATGTCGCAAATGGAGTCTAGTATTACATTATTATTACTATAATAATAATCAAAGCAAACAACAAAAATCGAAAAAGATATTTATATATTTTTTATTTAATTAGAGAAATAATACATTTAATTCTAATTTTTAATAGATCCATATTTTTAAAAGCAATGCAAAATAGAATAGCCGAAATATTTTAGATATGTTTTAGATGTTGAACACATAGATACAATAAAAGATTTTCAAATCATGTGAAATAACTATACTTTCTAAAATTATTTATATAAATTATTTATCAAGGAATAATGAAATAATATGTATTTTTTGTCGTAATATTTATAATCATCTTATTTTATTACCAATATTAAAGTTTATATTGATTTTTGGGACAAATTGACACAAAAATAATTCATTAATTAATATCAATAATCAGGGAAAAACAATACTAATTATTTAATCTTTTATTTTAAGCTAAACGTAAACTTCATAATTATTTAACAGTAGTAGTAAAAATGATTCTTTAAATTGATGTTCATTGATCTGTTCATGGATTTTAATGCATTTAAATTTTCTCATTCCATTCATATATTACCATTATATATTGGATGAAATTTTCTAGAGAAACTCTCTTTTATCTAACATTTTTATATATTGAATTACCAGTATTATATCGTTTTCATAGATCATTGATCAAAACGGTAAAAGCAATGCAGAAGTTTCAAGAACCAATTTTTTATAATGATGGCCAATTTTATAGCCATGCCACGTTGGAAGCTAATAAACTTAACTCACAGTGACCCATTTTACTTTTGCCGCAGGTGTTTGAAGATGTCAAATTTATAAGCGATATTTTACACTGATACAGTTATTTACCATGTTGAGTTGCGTCACATTTATTGCATTAAAATTGTGTCTCATTCTGTATAAAAATTTAATTTAATATTTTCTTATAGTATTCAACAATTCAATACCCGAATTTATTAATTTAAATCAAGACTTATTAGAAAAACTAGTATGTTATTTTATATGAGTCAAATTTATTAAAAGAAGCAATTTATTTCTATAGTTTTAAATTAATGGGTATGTTGATCTTACATTGAGTAATTCTTAGGTTTATTGTTTGTTGTTAATGGAACATTTGGACTGGTGTAATATGAGAAAGAAGGGAACTATCAATTTTTTATATATAATTCTGAAAAGGGACACTACACACTCATCATATAATTATAGCTATGCATATATAATAAAATAGTTGTAAACGATAGAATAGATAAAAATATATTGAGGTAGAACTTTATTTGCGTGTTTCTTTTATACTTAAATAATTGTTTATAATTTCATGGTACATTCTATTTTTATATTTGACTTTTTAGACTTGTTTAATTGCGTTGATAAAGTGATTGAAATATGGAAACAGTATTAAAGCTAATCATAATTATTTAAAGTTCCTTTTCTCGTGTGTGAAACACTCATAAGAAATCTTAGCTAATCAACCCCAAACAATATGCACAATG
>JAPDSC010106962.1:161049-198707 GCA_026290005.1 Latrodectus geometricus
ATATATATATATATATATATATATATATATATATATATACCGATAAAATATGTTTTAGTTTTAAAATTTGCAATATTTTAAATATTTTATTTTCAACTTTTTTTTAAATAAAGGTTTATATTTCATTTAATTAAGCAATATAATGATTAATGAGGAATATAATTAATTAAAATAGTGATTAAATAAAATAATAATGAATGAAAATGATACTTAAATCACATTAAAATAAGATTGTCTCCTAGATTTAATGTCCAATTGCTTTATTGGTATACTTATCGTTTGACTAAATATAGTCTTTTGAAATGCTAGATTTCAGGTAAATCCAAAGTACAAAAATTTTAGTTACAAACTCTACGAGTCATTGATTTAATTTTTGGTTCAAGTGGAATAGTACATCATAAAATCCCATAAAAAGCATTTACTTAATTCATAATTAATTTTTTAAATGCCTTGATTTTTAAATGCACTTGTTTATTACTTTTAATGGGATTTGCTTTTGTCTTTGTATTATGGGATCGTATTTAAAAGCTTGGATTCAAATTTATGTTTTTAACTGATTAATGATTTCCAGATTAATTACGTATTCTAGTGATGTGTTTTATTTCTTTTATTACTTCAATTTTTATGTAGAGTTCGATATTGTGTTTAAATTTTTAATAAAATGATAAAACGTTTCCTTTTACTCTTTTTGGAGCAAATTCTATATATTTTTTCATTACTTTTGATAGTTAATTTCTTTGGTTGATTTGTTGTATGATTTCATTGAATGAATGTAATGTTCGCATGTATAATTTAATGCAAAATATTCAGTTCTAATCTGAACATGTTTTATCTGAATAAGATACCTTAATTAGGTTTCTTATTTTCAGTTAGTAATACACAATAGTTTACAATTTTAATATTTTAAAATAGTTTATTTACCACACTTACATACTCATATACTTACTCATACACATATTAGTTTGGGGAAAAAGTTATCCATTATTTTTTCGGTAGACGTCTGTAGTGATCGATATCTCGTGAGGTATCTATCAAACAATTTCAGATTTATGCTCGTTGGAAAGATGACACTTGACACTAAAATATCCTCTTGCGGTTTTTTCTTTGATTAATTCAGTTACGAGTACAAGGTCTTAAAATGGAAGACAAGAAACAGAAAATTCGATACATTTTCGTTTTTCTTTTATAATGGGGAAAATGCTAATCAGGTGGCTAAAATTGTGAAAGGTGTTTATCTTCCCATATATGACTGTAACAACCAGTTACGTACAATTTTTGCTTCGTCGATTCCGAATATTTTTGATGTTAGAGATGCACCTCGCATGTGGATACAGCATCGTCGAAAATGTCTATAAAATATCAAAAATGATCGAAGTTAACCGCATGTCAGCAGTCGTAACGCGCAAGACCTACAAATCTACATGAAAGCTGTTTTAAACCTTTTTACAAAGCGAATCTGAAAGAAGTTACAAAAAGTTCAATTTTAATTGCTGAGCAAAATATGTATGCTAAATTTTATGGAAATCAAAATACAAGATACAAATTATTTGAACTTCATAAATTTCTTATATTTGTACTTTTTATAAAACTGGCTCATATAAAATACGTTAGGTAATTAAATAATTTGATTTAATTTTTTCAAAATGAACTGAATACCTTTTTAATTTAAATATTATTCCAATTGCAGAGAAAGTGATTTGGGAATTAATGATTGTTAATACTTTTAAATGAAATTTTTTTGTTATTTCTCATGGCGGGCACCCTTGTGCAAGTAAGCACATTAGCCCATTTCCCACAACAAGGCCGGAAACTGCTACTCATTTTATCCTTACCCGGTGGGTACCTGTGAACCAAGTCACGGAGGTACGAGTAGCATCGCCCACGCCACACCATCACAAACCCGTTTATAGGGTGGGCCACATTCATCCATCATCTGAGGATAGGACAAGAAACACAGAGAGGGAGAAAGTACATCCATGCCCAAGCCGGGATTCGAACCCAGGTCCTAGCAATCCGTAGTCAGTTACGCTAACCACTACACAGGTTGGGCGGCTTGAATGAAATTTATAGGACAGCTTAAATATTGAAGGGTTTTAATAGCAGTTAAAAAGTATATTTATATCATTCATTTATGGAAAATTATGTCTTAATATCATTTTTTTATTTATTCATACAACATATTAATAAAAAGCAATATTTCCGGCTTAAGAATGTATCTTTTATTTAACATTTATCTAAAATTAAGGAAATATTTATTATGTTTTTCAGTATAAAAAGCATTATGTACATAACCAATTATGACAAATTTATACGGCATATATAGATATAAAAGAATTTTATGTGTTATAAAAATATATATTTACATTAAAATAAAGCTAAATAAAGTCTCATTCAATTTTGAAGATAAATAAAATATTTCAGTTGTAAATATATTTGAAAGCATGATCTTATAGAAACATATGATACATGTCTTTATAAAATACCGAAATATATTTTGAGAGTATTGCCTCTTACGTATTTATTGATGAAAGAATTTTAAAGAAGTGATTTTCCATTTCGAAACTTCCCATTAACTGTAGGCACTTAGGCGTATTTCATTTATTGAATACAATACAATATTTTATTATTTATTCGCTTAAGAAGTTAGTTTAACTTGTGACATTTTCTTAGAAAATTTTTATAAGTGACTAAGATTTTTAAAATGTTTTACACGTTTGATGATATTTTTATAAAAGTTTTATAAAGGAAAAATAAATTTATTTCAAATTGCCTTTCGCAGTATTTTGTTTTCACAGCATATTGATTGATAATAAACTGGGCCAATCAGAAAAAAAAAATATTGGCAATTTAAAGTGAGTAAATTCAATTTTAAAGATATTCCTCATTTATTAATGTTATTTTGTTACATTATAAAGAATATGTTGTTGTCGCTCCTGAAGACACTTTACAACGCCAAGCCCGCCCGTTAGAGACTAGGCGAATGAAGTCAGAGAGAGAGAGAGAGAGCGTCTTCCGTTTTTGAATCGAGCACCCTCATACGAAGGTGGAAATACAACTTTTGGCTCATAGATGGCAGCACCACCTGAATCTTCCAATTTAGAGATAGGAAACCAGTGAAGACCCAGAGCCTGGGTCCAATTACCCCCAGAGGTATTAATTTGTAATGGGAACATGGAGGACATTGCGACCCGACATATTTTACGTGCCTCAGTTGCCATTAGTGAACATGACAGATCTTCAGCTAAGCCGGGATTCGAACTCACCACCATTTGGTAATGAGAAAGAGCCACCAGGCCACCACGGACAAAGAATATGTAAATCAGTCTTGAAATTAAATATTATTGATATATAAAATCTATTGCGCGAAAAGATAAATTTTTTTAAATTGAATTTTTCATCTTTAGGTTGATAAAAATATGGATATTTTAGTTGATATAAAATAATTATTTGAAATGAATCTGTTCTTTAGCAGATTTTAGTGAACGAAAACTATAAAAAAGTAATAATTCCTTCCCATTTTGATATTTAAAATTCGTGGAAATTGGGTGACATAAAATATAATTACGATTTTCACCATAACTGTAACCAAATGCTTATAACTTTTTGTAATTCAACTAAAAGGAATAAAATAAAAATGTTACAAATTAAAACTTTTAAGTGCTAATAATAAAATTTTTATACATTGAAATATATTTATATCTCTAAATACATATTTTAAGAGATTCTTTTTAAAAAAACCACATGTTATTTCATGGTATTTTAGTATTATAAATATATGCAACAAGAAAAATTCTATTCCGGAAACTAATGGAAAAAATCTATTATGCATCAGTCTTTTTCTGATCCCATCATCATGTTTCAATTAGATTGGAACGAAGAACGGTTCCTTTACCTTCTTTATCAGTTTCTCAGAATCTAATCGATTAGAACTTCATTTTGCAAATAGGCTTGGCAAATATAAATAGTATTTATGATATCAGAAGTAGTTACATTTTTTATATCAATTTTTTTTATGAATTCTAATAGAGTTTGGTATTGAATTTAAGTACATTAATATCTCATAAATTTTAAACATTCTTATAAAAGGAAAAAATGTATTTTTTTTATCGTGTTTACGACCCTTTCATGTATAAAAGCAACTTATTCCAATTTATTTAAAATGTTACAATATCCTGCTATTTGCCTTTTGAATCACAAGTTATGCAGAAAGAAAATAATTTTTAAATAAAGGTATAATGCTCAAAACCGAAATTATAAATTTCATTTTTATCGAAAAATTTACCGATTGGAGTTCGTTTTCCCAAAGAGGGAAATGATTTAGAAAAATACATTTTGAAATTTTTGCTAATGAATAAAAGTGCATTGTGATTTTTCAAGTAGGTACCCTATTCCTTTCTCTTTCTATATTTCTTTGAAAGTAATATAGAAAAAATTATAGAAATATTGAGAAAAATATTCACTTGACATATTAAAAATTTGAAATGCATTAAAAATTGGATATACAACAGTTTCGTAACATAAAATATTCCATTTTTATTTGCAATAGATAAATATAATTAAAAAAATAGATTACAATTTATGAAAATAAAGAAAATAAATAAAAAGACAAGAATTAAATAAGTAAAAAAAATGTATATATAATTGAGGGCTTAGGAAAAAAATCATCATAATCATAATAATAAGCATATTAAGTTAAAGGGTGTAATATTAGAGCATATATAATTGATAAATGACATTTTGTAAATTTTTGAGTTAAACAGTATTATAATTTTAATCTTTCATTCGCAAAATAAACTTTGAGTTGAGTGTAATTACGCAAGATTTATGTGTAAACATAAACAAGCAAAGTTAGACAAAACTGACATATATTTTTATTTTCGATTAAATTCGAATGTGTTGAATACGGTAACTGTTATCTTAATGGTTTTTTTGGCAGACATACACTGATAAGAACGCTGCATCTTACGTATTTTCTTTTTTTATCAATAGATAAGTCAAATTCAAATATCAGTAATAATAGGAGCATTGGTGAACGGAAGTGAAATAATAAAATTAAAGGCGTAAGATGAATATATATTTTCTGACGACTAAGAACAACGTTAAATGTAAGAACTCAGATGAGATATTCGAATTAAAGTATTACGCGCGCTTTCGAATATTATTGGAAAAAGATAAGTGTCTATTTTTTTCCAACATTATAAATTAAAACTGAATTTTTTTAGTTTAAGTGGAATGAATAATAGAGAGTTTTTTAATAATCCACCAATAATATGAGAAACATTCCGAAATAAAAAAAAGAACAATTTTAAATATGTATCTATGGAAAAATGATATCCGCAATTTTGGATTAACAGAGCAGAAAGCCAGACATTATTTCTGAACTTCAGTTGTGAGAAGTGAAAGGGATTTTTTTTATTTCATAAAATATTTTACACATTGTTAATAAAATGCATTTTTTGTAAATAAGCTGCGCATTTTCTCTGATTGTTGGAAATTGTATAACTATTTATTTTAGAATGAGAGAAAAATATTGTGTGCATTATAATATGACATCACTAGTATTTAATGACACATTTATTTTAATATTATAAGCTTAAGTAAAGGTAACATTTAAAGTTATTCCTTAAGAGGAAGTTTAAATTAGAATATATTTGAAATTTGTCTAAAAACAATACAAATGTTTTGTAATAAATCTTTTTAGAAACTTCAGTCTAGAAAACTTTTTATATTTTCTGTTATTATTAATTTATATTATATAAAATTAATTATTAATTTATATTATATAAAATATATATTAATTTGTTTTTCAGAATTGAAAATCAAATTAATATATATTTGGTTTTACTTCAAAAGAATTATATTGATATAAAAAATTTAAATATTTATAAAATTAAAATAAAATTGATTTTTTATATTTAATTTGATTTGTTTAAAACTGTTAAAGAGATATTACAAATAAAAATTTGAGTATCAGAGTAAATTCATTAAATTAAATAAAAAATAGGATATTTTTTTAAAATTGCAACAGAAATTTATATATATTTAAAAATATATATAAATAAAGTGCCGAAATTCTCTGAAAAAGAATAACGAGTAATATAATTTTACAAAACATGATAAATTAATTTAAATTAAGTAACACACACAGATGTATAAATTAATAATATAATTACATATCTTCATTTAGAATTATATTTCTACATAATTTATATAATCTGTCTATCTATAAATATGTACTTTTTCTAACAATATAAGATGTAACTGAGAATACTAATTTAAAGAGATTTCAAAATACATGAAAATTTTATTGTTGTAAAATGGAAAAGGCAAGATAGATAGAACCAGTCTTGGTGATGTTACTTCGATTAATTCAGCATTCTACATCATTCAAATGTTTAATGTGTTCGCTTCAAACTGCCAAATATAGAATATAGGTTTTGTAATTATTGGGCTGATTTCGAGAAAACACGACTGTAGCCACACAATCTAACACTTTATAATAACGTATTATTATCCATTATTATTCAGTTGTCGCTGAGGATGGAAGAGATATTGATGCCATTTACTTTAATGTATTTCAGAGAAATAATAACCTCATAATTTTCTAATTATTATAGGAAAGATGTATAATCTTTCGTAACAAAATCTTACATTGGTATATTTTTAACATGTTTTACAATTTATTATGGAATTTACAAAATTTGCTTATAATTAAAAGTTGAATGAAATTAAATAGCATTAAGAATTTTATAAATATTTTATTTCTATTTGTTGAGGTAATACGAATAAATAATTAAACCTTTTATTTTTAAATCGTATTGTTAAAAGTTGATTGCTTTTTTTTAAGACTTAAATTAAATGAATTAGCAACTTTATTGGGATATTTTTTTTATAAAAGAAATATCTGTAATTGAACTGGGTTTATTAAACGAAGAAAATGTCACTCATCGTCTACGAGTACGTTAGAGAGATGCTTAAGCTGTCAGTTTAAGTTATCAAAATGGCTCTTAAAATTAATTAAAATAATTAGTTATTTATTCATCAGATATAATTTTTTATGAATAATTTATTTTACTTTGGTAGAAAGAAAATATGTTGAGAAATAAAAACTGACTTGCCGATTAAAATGCTAATTATTCATTTATTCCAATTTTTTGGGAATAATAGTTTATTTTTATTTATGGATCTATGTTTAAATGAATTAAATTATATGAGAAAATTTTATTATTTACAAAATTATGATTTAATGTAAAAAATATCATATAAGTTTTAACATTATAAATAATATTTACATTTGGATTATATAATTAATATTGACAATGTCACTACTGTGAAAATAAATATGTAGGAAATTATGTAATAAATAATTGATATATATTAAACACCCAACTGTAATTTTAATATTTAGGATTATGTAAATTCCCCTTAATGTTAAAGAACAAACAAAATTAATGGTAAATATTTACAGGAAATGTCAAAGAGACATTTTGAATTGTATTAAATGATAATTATCTAATATACATTATTTATAACTCAAAAATATATCTATGCATTTAACAAAGTAATTCTATATGTATTATTATAACATTCAATGTAACACTTTCATTGGATAATTTACATAGTTGCTTCAAAATAGTTTGAAAAATAATTACATTTGTTATTCAGTGTGAAATCGAGAGCTTCAGTTTTTAACTCTAAATACAATGCTTTTTAATATAAGTGATTAATTTTTGAATTTGGAAGATTAATGTTTTCTCACCAGTCATGTTTTATAACTCAGAATAACACACCAGTAAAATTTATTGCGAGGAATTATGTTTATATAAAGAAGTAAATAATGTGAAATATATTTTTGTCCGCAATAAGTATTGTAAAAGTTTTAACTTTTTTATTGGTGGGGCAAGTATAGGTAGTTTTGAAGACCATATCCTAAATATCTTTGTTTTAATACAGATGGCAATCGATTGATTTACACTTTTCGGGAAAGTACTGTAAAAATATTATAATTAATATTTGCTGTGAAAAATTACTTGATTTAATTAATATTTGCTGTGAAAAATAACTTTTTTTGTATTTAAAATTAATTATTTGAATTATTTATTTAGTGTTTACTGTGTTGACTGTGCAAAACACACCCACACACTTAAATTATTAACACCAGCCATATATATTTTCTTAAGTCTAAAAAGTAGTAATAGTAATATTCAAAGTATCACTTGAGTATTACTATTACTACTTTTTATATTATACTCTTAAAATGTGTTACAGAATAGTTTGAATATTTCCGTTTTAGAAACTAGTTGAATTTTGGGTAACAGAAATGTTGGACTTTAAATTTACATTTTAATTACTAAATTACATATTTACAGGAAAACAAGTTACATATTATTGCCAAAAATAACCTTTAACTTAATATTGTAAATTAAATTTTGCTTTCAACGTAATATAAAAAATGAAATGAATCTAAACTTTTCAGTTAATTGAAAATGTATATTTTTGAAAGCTTAAATTTTTGTATTTTTGAAGTTTTACATTTAGCTGTTTTTTTTAAAGCAGTTATACTGTCTCTCATTCTTGTGATTTTTATAAAATAATTTTGTTTTCTTAAAAAAAAATTTATGAAACAAATTGCGATTAAAATTTATCGAACAATGAGGACAGATTTTCAATATAAAACCACAAGCAAATGGTTCCTGCTATTTTAACCAAAGTTACGATGTTAACATTTAATTCCTTATAAATAAAATTATAAATGAAATTCAAGAAATAAAATTGTAAAAATTATAAAATAAAAATGTGAAAATAAAAATAAGGTTACGAAACTGTAAAGTATCAAACTTTCCAAAACTGATTTAATAAATGAATATATATATAGAAATGAACTCAATAAACCTATTAATTTAATTTGTAATTAAATAAAAATATCATTTCTATTATACATTATTTTCTATGGTTAGTTATGATTGATATTTATAAATGCGCATTTTCCTTTCATGATTTTAAATTTAAAAATAAATAACTAGAAAAAAATTATAACTATAAATTGTTTATTATAATAATAGATTTCTGAATTATGCATGTAAAACCCTCTCTGATTTATTGTATAATAATGAGTCATTTCCTGGAAAAAGAAAGTTTCAAAATGACCACATGGCTTCCGTTTATTCAGGATGACACCGGATATTTAATGGAAAATTTATGCAGTTCCTAAGCTAAAGTGTAATTTTAAAAAAGAGGCATTAAAAGAATGCTTTAAAGTTTCCTTTTTAAAGAAACTATACATTTTTTCCATCTTTTTAGTGTTTAACCCGTCAATCATGCTTACAACATATACCCGTGGGGTTTTCATACATACCAATTCATTCCAAAAACGAAGAACTTACACGCACTTTTCAAGTGCTTTCTCCTTTTGATTTTAACAGGCAATTTACGCTTGATGATGGCACTTTTATTCACTTGATTTTCCGCCTTTTTTTTTATCACGTTTTTCGATTGAAAAATTGGAGGTAAAAAAAAAACTACTGCAGGCGCTCCTGAAAAATGAGTTGGGATGAAAAGGGAAGTTGGATAAAAAAGTAAGCTGCAAAAAGGAGAAGTAAAAATATAGCATCGACTTTTGTTCCGATTTTTTCTCATATCCTTTATTTTTTTTTTTTAGGAAATATGTGACGTCACGTAAGCATTGTTTAACGGTCTCGTTGCGTGGCGGCGCTGCTGCAGCCGGTAAAAATCGTCTGCGAGCAACTCTCCTCAGTTTGTGTTTAGATTTTACTCGGGGTTGTTCGAAATCATTTGTTCGAAACGTGCACATTTCGCGGTAGGAAGACTGGAGAAAAACGTGTCATTGGTTATCATATTAAGGGAAACATGCTCTCACCCATGGAATAAAATGCCGCATTAAAGTGTAAGTTTGAAAATTTTATATCATGGAGCTCTAATCTAAGTCTCCGAGTAAACGTTTTATTTTCACAGCACATTAAAATGAAAGATAAAACAAAATGGGCGTTTAGTGGGAAAATTGATTTGAATCAGCTGTTTAACCACTTTGTAATTCAAGCACGCTCGGTAAACACAAAATCTCAGAGTCAATAGTAGAATTACCGCTGAATAAATGTATTTACATCAAATTGAAACAGAATGGCTTATTAAGAGACCTTTTATATAATATTTACTTTATTAAACGCGCTTATTTCATATAAGAGTTTTGCAGAAATAAATGTTTTCAAAAATGACTATAAATTGAAATTAGTTTTGTATTGCATTTGAACGTAGGTAAAAAATTTAAAAAAGATAAAAATGCAATAAAAATGAAAATGCAATATTCAATTTTTTATTATATTTTGATATGTTACTTGAAATCATTATTTAAATATAAATATAATATTTAATTTAATGTTGAGCAAAATAAACAAGTTTCATTATAGGATTTTTTTAATATAAATATAGATTGATTCAATAAATTTTAAGTGTATATTTAGAAAAATATTGTTTTTTTTTTTATCATAAAAGCGAATAAATTCTTTATATTTAAGGTTTGTAATTGCTAAATCATTGGTAATTTTATTTCTACATTAAAACTTGCTTCAGAAATTATTAAAGATATTCATTCAACATAAAAAAGACGCTTTAATATTTTTGTGCTTGGAATTTTCATTTTTATGTTTATTGATATAACATTTTACTTTAAAAGCTCATTTAGAAATATATAAATATTTTGTAAAAGGGGTTAAGTAATAAGAAATAATATTTCTCAAATATAGTATTGTGCTGACTACAAATGAATAAAAATGAATTTTTCTTGTGGTTGGGAATTAGAACCGTTTGTGAGGGGGCGCTGGGTAATTTTTCTTGAGGAGAACTCATGAAGTGATACAAGGAGATAGTCAGGAACCGGTTTTTGGGCTGCAGCAAGCGGAAGCCTATAAGCCTAATAGCATCCCCATGAACTACTCATGCATCTCCAGATAAATAATTCCCTCGTAAGTAACTCGGGACTTTCATTCTTGTAATATAGTTAATATTGTAAAAAACCCTTAATTTCATTTTTTGAATACAATTTCGTTTTAGTAATTAGTGTCTTAAATATTATTAATAATTATGAGATCGACCCGGAATTGAATTTGGCCATGTTGTTTATGTTATTCTGAATTAATCTTGGTAATAAACTTTATTAATTAATATGAACCTGGGATTTTATTAAGTGTCTATTGTTAACATTGTTTACCGACAAAACTATAGTAAGTTAAAGTGTATAATCTAACAAGACACTTAATACAGTAAATTGAAAACATTTATATATATATATATATATATATATATATATATATATATATATATATATATATATATATATATATATATATATATATATATATAATATACATACATATATTTATCTATGTATATATATACTTACCAATATCATGATTTTATTAATGAGACAAAAGATAATGATCTTAATAAAAGTACAATTTTATTCCATAAGATATTACAGTAATTTTATGAAAATATATTAAATATAATGTACAATATATATAATTATGATTAAAAAATTAAAATTAAGTTTTGAGTGTATAGTTTCTGGCTTAAATAACCGTATAATGTTTTTTTTTATTTTTCATTTTTTTCATGAAGTTAACATCAAGAATGAACAAATTTTATAGTTTTGCAATAGGTTACATTCATGTTTATACAAATTTATTATTTAGAAAAAAACTGCAATATCTATTACGAGAACTAACCAAGGTAATATAAAAAAATGAAATTAGGAACATTACAATAAAAATCATTAAATTTAATAGGTACACTTCTTAAAACTGTAAAGTAGGCAGAATGAAAGAATATAGCGAAATTAAATCGGATACCTTAATGAAATTGATATATATGCGAAAAGTATAAACTGTGAGAAAAATAATTGTCTTTAATACTCTAAGAATGAAAAAAGCAGATAAAACATTAATAAAATATTTTTAAACCAAAATCACGTGAAAATGTAGAAGAAATAAATATGAATTATGTATTCTGAATAACATTACAAAAATATTTGCAGCTGCTTTCAGTTATTTAATTTTCATTCCCTAAATGATTTCTGTTTACAAGATGTGCTGAAATATTTTGATTTAAAAATAAATATATATTCGAATAGAAATTGATATATGAAATAAATCCTTTTTTGTGAAATTCGTCAAAATGTCCATCTTATTAAATTTCACCCATTTTTATTTATTTAAAAATGTTATCTATTTTTAATAGGTTGAGTATAATTTATATACTGTATCATTTTTGTAAAAATTCTCTTTTCATCACACATGAACTGCATATTTTGCATTTACAATGGAATATATCATTGATATATTCCAATGTATTATATATTTATATAATACATTGGATTATATATTTATGTACAATGTATTATATATTTATATAATACATAATATATATAATAAAATATATTTTAGTTGCATATAAAGCATATATATTTTAGTTGCATATAATGATTGACATTATACATAATTAAATCAAATCATAATAAATACGATGTCCTATTATATAAATACCATAACGTTTACATATCTTAGATTATATATATATAAATAAACACTCTTCTAATTATTTAGAAAAATGTTTTAATAGATTTACTAAATGAATTGTGGTTTAGAAATTTTTTTCTCGGGTGAGGAGTTAATAAACTACTTTCATAATTTTAATATCTTTTTTTCTTAGTTTAAATTAGTGTTAATTAATAATTTTATTTCAGTAATATTTTCAGTATCATTATAGTAACTTATTGCATTATACATGCATTACGATTTACTGACGACATTTATATTTTTGACAAAATTTTATCGATTTAATTTAATTTTGAAGATTGAAAATATCCATAATTTTAACCCTTTTAACATGCAGTGAATATTTCTGTATACTATTATAAAATTTTAAAAAAATAGTTAAATCTTGTTATTTTACGTGCATCAATATAATTGATTAACGCTTAAGAAAAGGAAAATGTGCATCCCTTAATTTTTTTTCGTACTTAGAAAAATGCCAACAAATGTAAAACTTTTTTTCTACTTAATATTCATGGTGATACATTTTAAAATGGAATTATGAATGAAATAAACTGTAAAAATATGAAATAGATTGTAATTTTATCATTCAGAACGGAAATGATAATAATCTGGAAAATTTTCTAACCGTTTCCTTAATTAATTTTATATATTTTTTCTTGTTCCATGTTTAAAATTATGGGTTTATTTTCACTAATATCAAGTTTTTTCTAAAAGGCATGCCTTCATAATTTTTATTTTAATTAGTTAATTTATGTTTTGATTGCATCATTTATTAAAAATTTCTATTAAAATGATAAGAAAATTTTCAAATATATAATTAAATATATATGCTAAAGCAATTTTATTTAGCTAACATTGGTTGATATAGTTCTTTGATTTTGTATGCATTAAAAATGTCTACGATAATTTAAAAATATTTATCTTCTTAAAAATGTATGTGCACTATGTATATAATATTTTGTATTCCCTATAAGTACTTTTTATTTATATATTATTTTATAAGATTTAGTATAAATGGAAAAGGTCAGGAAAAAGTGCATATTTAAATACAACATAAGGTTTGTAATTTATGAAAACGTTTGCTGTAGTATTGTCTATAAAAGATTAATTAATACATTTGATTTGAATTTTATATAATTATATTTTCCTCATACAACTTATTATATCATACCTACTTAATAATATACAACAATTTTCAACTTTCGTTTATTTTCAATTTTTAAGTTGTTTAAGAATTAAATTTAACAAAAAATGAATTATCATAAAACAAATTTCAATTACAAATTAACAATTAGAAAAAGATGTGTATGTTTTGACACTGCACTGACACTTTTGCAAAACATTTTTTCAATTCGCCCTTCAATGATTTTGATGTGCAATGCTATGACAATGAATTATTGATAATATTTCATTATAAGTTTTTACATGTAGTTTTTCCTTTTTAAAAAATTTAAATAATGTACGAATATTTTTAATATCTTTATTAAATTCTTGTTCAAAGCTAAATATATTTGTAACGAAAAGTATAATTAAATTTGAAAGAAATTATATTTAATTACATACTTCGACATAGATTGAAGTGGATAGTTAATTGTTTCTTATTTTTGTTGGACATAAAAACAAAATTCGTAATAAGTAGACCTAATTTCTTATGACGTCAAAAATAAATGCTGACAGCAGTAAAATGTAGACACTGTAAATGCATATAGAAAACTTAGGCTAACTATAAAAAAAATGTAGAACGCAAAATGTGTAATTTACACAGAAATTATTACATATATACAAATGCGTCTCAAGTTATGAGCGAACTGTCGAACGTGTGAAAACAGAAAATTACCAAGTAAGGATCAGATTTACTGTACGGTCACTCTTGACGCGATTTTCCAAATAAAGCGATAAATAACATTTTCTGGCAACTCAATCAATTCTGACCAATGACAGATGAGGGTTTCTGACCAATGAAAAATGGGGGACTCTGATAAAATGGGAACAGACCAATGAAAAATGGAATATTCTGTTTATTTTCAGACCTCGCTTGACGATTTTTTGGAAAAGTTGCCAAGAGCGATCGTACAGTAAATTTTTACCAAAAAGAATTTCATTAATGAAAAGGAAAATTTTCCTTTATTTTTTCAATAAAAGATAATTAATTCTAAAAATCGCATTGGCCTTAGTTGTTTCACCAGCGTGCTTCTTAACACTGAGATGGACTTTACCAATTATTTGGAAGCAGCAAGGTGGGAGCCGACGTAATTTATAAGCAAGTGCTAGTCAGAAGACCCCTGAATACTTGACCGCCAGCCCTACAGATATCATTTCACTTGGTGGGCCTTTCGACCCCAGCCACTATCAGTGATCAAATAGATCTTCGGTTAAACTGGGTTTCAAACTCACTACTCTCCGATAAAGAGAACGACGTCCTAATGAACCAGTATTACTCACTATGTAGTTTGCGTTAAATTATATATGCATGTAAGGACACTATTATCAAGGAAATGAAAAGCCTTATTCTTTTAGACGGTATTTAATGAAGGGTCAAAAACACAATCCTGGTAAGACAGTGTTCTTTAGAAGAAGTGCTCTCGGGTTCGATTCCAGAACAAGAGAGACGGATGTCGCTTTTTTTGCATGTCTCTTGAGATGTATATTTAACCTTTTTCCACTATTCTTCTTGCGATTTGTCAATACCTTAAACCAATTTGTTCATTGGATATGTGAAACTTCAAGTGGTTACGCTGTTCACTGCTTGCTCAAAAAAATACTCAATTAGCAAGACTTAGTTTCTTATATCTTATGTTGATAAAGAAAGAATTTTCTGTACTAAGAAGATCGATTCAAGGTTAATCTGCATTCAGGAATTATAATAGCACTAAGATCTTCAACATCATTTGATATATATTTCATATTTTGTGGAAGCTAAATAGTTAGCATTCTGATCAAGGACTTACGGGTTCAATTCCTATCTCATGTGTAAATATTTGTAATAACTCAGTTTCCACTTGATAACTTAGTTCCTATTTGCCTGTAAAAGTGATCATAAAAGCGTCACAATATCAACCCTTACATTTTGTTCTAATGAATGCAAATGAAAATTTGGCTCATTAAAAAACAATAAACGCAAAACCTAAAAAACGAATATTTTCCCTAGCAACCAGGTGAAATGATTTATTATAAATATTCAAATAAAATATTCAAAAAAATTTTAATGAAATATTATTCAAGTCAGATTAAGATGGAATTTTTTAATTATTTATGTAAGTAATTACCTCGAATATTAGAGAATCCATTTATATTTGAATACTATAAGATTGGAACGTTATTCGTATTTATTCTGAATCTATTCAATTATCATAAGATACGATTCCTACCTAATTGAATATTGTATTATTCAATTAAGATGTTTTCGTTTAACCTACTATGCATGATTATGTAATGATGTTATTTCCACCAAGATATAATGCTAATAAGAGAAACAGAATGGAATCCGAAGTGCCATGGTTATTTCTGCAGAGAAAAAACACCATTCCCCTGAAGTCATCTGCCATTTAAAGAAAGAAAATAAATGTATTCAAATCAAATACCAAATGAAAAATTCCGCTATGTCCGTGTAAAAATCTGATCCCATTTATTTACGAAGAAATGATTCTTTTTTTCTTTATTTTATTTCGAAGTGAAGACGAAATTAATCCTAATTTTGAAAGATATTCAAGGGTGAATAAAATATGGAACAGGTTGTGTAACACGTTCTTGAAACAAGTGAATTCCTTAATCAGTATTGATTTCTTTGTTGCATTTGGTTAATTGAATTTATTAATGATTTCACGATTTTAAATGCTGTGTTTAAGCAGAGTTTCTCTTGAATTTGAATATTAAATTAATTTGCACCGTTTTATTGAATTAATCAGTATACTTATGTGTTTAATTTGTTAACGATGGTAGATTTTAAAATAATGCAAACATGTTGATCTTAAGAAGATAAAAGTTGTATAAAACTAAATGTTGCATTTTATCTAATACATTGTATTCTATTTTAATAGTGAAGATGATTTTAGATATTTAAATGTTTGTAAAATTATTTAATGAAACTTGTGTTGTTTTATTTGTAATTTTATAAATATTTGTTTTTTGAAAGGCAAAAGTTATTTTATTATGTTTAAGAAATTTAAAAATTGTAACTATCTATTATTGTATATTAGATATTAGTATCTAATTGTATAGTATTCTATAAATTTTTTTTGATTTTTTAGTTATAAGTTTTCGTTTATTTTATATTGTTATTTTGGTGTATTTTTATGTTGAGAGTAGAAATTAGCAACACATCTCTTTATGAACTTAATAATTATAATAATTATTTAAACTTTATCTTAATCAAAAAAATTTATTTGAACATTAAACACAATAAATAATAAAACTAATAAAAATAAACTAATAAAAGCTGTAAGTAATAAAAATACCAAATTCAATTATAATAGCAACAAAGTTATGATTTACATATTTTGTACCTAAAATAATAGATAATTGCATGTGAGAGAAATAAGTATTTTCCTTCCAATGAAAAAACTGTCAATAATAATAAATAAATTTAACTTCTTATTTCACTCTATTCTTATATAAATTAAAATTGATGTCTTAACTATTAATGATATGAATTGTAATAATATGAAGAATATTGTATGACAAATCTGAAGAACGATAATATATCTAATCAGAAATATTTATACTAATTATCTTGATTATTTACATGTATTTAATTATTTCTTACATAATGGGTTTAACTAATAAAAATACCAAATTCAATTATAATAGCAACAAAGTTATGATTTACATATATTGTACCTAAAATAATAGATAATTGCATGTGAGAGAAATAAGTATTTTCATTGCAATGAAAAAACTGTCAATAATAATAAATAAATTTAAATTCTTGTCTCACTACATTCTTATATTAATTAAAATTGATGTCTTAACTATTAATGATTTGAATTGTAATAATATGAAGAATATTTTATTACAAATCAGAAGAACGATAGTATGTGTAATCAGAAATATTTATGCTAATTATCTTGATTATTTATGTGTGTTTACTTATTTCTTACATTATGGGTTTATTTTATATAAAATTTATAAGAACGCTTTTAATATTTTTAATCAATGTATTAAGAAAGAGATAATATTAAATGAAAAAGAGACAACAACATTTCACTTTCTTTCTTTTAATTAGTTTACATAACATCCGAAATCATAATCATGTTTTCGTATCGTAGAAAAGCAGCAAGGAATATTTATGTGGTCCACTTGATGAAACAGCGGATGAAGAAAATAAAAATTATTTAGATTATAAACTTTGTAACTTGTAATACTGGGAATTTATGTATGTATATGCCCACTTAAATATTTCAGAATTTGTATAGATTTGTTGTGTGTGTGTTAGCCTTAAATCTATACCAATTCCTGAACTAAAAAAATTCATAAGAGCAACTATAACCCCAATTTAAGAACAAAACACGAAAGACTAAAATTCACTGCACCTCTATTTTATCAGAACACGGATTTGTGATTCAGTTGAAAATCGATACCATTTCTTCCCAATCATAAATAAGATGTTATTGCCAATTAAGTTACTTCACTCCCGCCGGCACAATTTTATTATTAAAAGTCAAATGCAGCGAAAAAATAAATGAAACATTGCTGGAGAAAATCGAAATGACTAAAAGTCGCGAAAATTGAATTATCTTTGCTGGAAAGTGAGAGAAAAATTCTACATTGTCTGTAATATCATTTTTAGAAGGGCAAAAGGAAAATTATGTTTCGAAATTCTGGCAACTAAGGAAGGTAACAGTCATCTGCAGTTACGGAAGACATTAATTATCATGTCTGATTCGAAAATTTCTGACTTTTATTTTAAATTAATTTAAAAAATAATCCCTGAAATTTAACTTGTAGTTATTTTTAAGTAATTGACAAAGGAATTGTTTTTGAAATAAATTTTAAAAATATTTCAAAATATGATTGGGAAATAATGCAGTCTTTATCAATAAACATAGGTTGCTTCTGGGTTTCGAATTCAAACTGAACAGAAGAGAACAAGAAATGTAACAATTATTTCGAATTTGTTGCTATTTTCTTTAAAAATATTCATGTGAGTAAAAGTCATGATATTCAACAAATTTATATTTTATTCATTCAGATAGTTTTAAAGCTGGTTTATTTCAAAAAACATTTTTTCATAGAATAATAATAAAACCGCAAGATTAAAAGATGGTGCATATTGTTTTTAAAGGCTTATTCAGACTCTCTCCTCGTCTAATTAGTCCATGTTTTCATTTTAACTTGTGGTATACTCGACCAAAGTCTTTGTAATTATTATCAGTTAGCAGCTGTAAACTGCATTTTGATTTCTCTGTCGCTTTATGGTAATTTTTTGTACTTAAACCTTTTTACAGTTTAAAGAGGATGTTGAGTTTTAGCTTATTGACAACAGTTGACATTAACTTTTCATATCTAATTCATAAGCGCTTCGCCAGTTGATTGTGAGTTGCTTATTTGATAATTGTTTGGATTTTTTTAATACAAAACAAAACGTTACAAAGTAAAGCATAAAATTTAAACATCATCAATATATACTTTCGAAAGTAAAACAGGGGATAACATAGCATGACGAAATAATGAATGCAAGAATTGTAATGAATAAACAGTTAAGCATAAAAGAATCACCCGTGTATTTTTGATATTCTTGGTTACATCTAAAATAAAGAAGTTAAAAAGTCTTAAATATTTGAAATTACATACTTTTTATTAAATGTGGAAATTATAAAAAATAATTTTCTTTTTTCGGTGTTTGCTTGATTGCTTGTTTTGGGGACAGCTTCTTTTTAAGCTCCTAAAATTCAAATAAATCGATCTTGTTATATCGATTTATTTATTTGATATATCAATATTGAAAATGAATTATTATAAATACAGAAATTCTTCCATCGATAGAAATTAAATAATTTATTTATGGATGACATTTTAGCAACTACAGCGTTACATCTCATACATATAAGTTTACAATATTTATTGCCAAAAAATATAAAATCATGAAAACTAATAAAAAATACGGTATTTAATTTTTATTGTTTTAATAATTTTAGGATCACATATGCAAACCATCACTCTAAAGAACACAATTTTATAATTATCTTGAGCTTATAAAATAAAAATTAAAATATTGTTGCAAATTTTGGACTTTTAGTTTAACAAACAGTTTAATTATGAGTAAAATATTAATAAAACAAAGTTTTAAGATTTATTTTTATCCATTGGTATAATTTGAAAATTATCTTAATAAAGTTTTGAAAAATTTGCAGATTATAACATGATTTAAAATTTACAAATCAGATAAATATCAACACTTTTATGTACAGAATGCTATGAAAATACATGATATTATAAATAAAGTTAAAGTTAATAATTTAGTTTAATGATTGATTAAATTAATGAATAATATTAGAGTTTATGAATTTCTAATGTAATACCTTTTAAATGTTAATAACAAAAGGTAACATAAAAAAAATCAGTTATTCGTAAAAAACAAAACCCCTTATATTCTCTGATTTTATTGAAAAAGTATTCACCTTTGAAATTGGCTTCAATTAATAATTTGCATTTTATTCGAGCTTGCTATAAAATTGATATCTTTTGTGAGGAAGATAATCAGATATATTAATGTTTAATATTAGTTTGGGGAAAAAGAAATCCATTATTTTTATGTGAACTTTTTGTAACTTTTTTCAGATTCGCTTTGTAAAAAGGTTTAAAACAGTTTTCATGTAGATTTTTAGGTCTTGTGTGAAGCTACGACTGATGGCATGCTGTCAAGTTTGATAATTTTTGATATTTTATAGACATTCTCGACGATGTTGTATCCATGCGAGGTGCATCTTTAGCATCCAAATACCAAACGGAATCGACGAAACCAAAATTGTGCTTAACTGGTTGTTACAGTCAAATATAGGACGATAAACACCTTTCACAATTTTAGCCACCTGGTTAGCATTTTCGCCATTATAAAAGAAAAACTAAAATGTATCGAATTTTCTGTTTGTTGTCGTCTATTTTTAAAAGCTTGTACTCATAACTGAATTAATCAAACAAAAAACCGCAAGAGAATATTTTAGTGTCAAATGTCACCTTTCCAATGAGTATAAATTTGAAATTGTTTGATAGATACCTCACGAGATCACTACAGACGTTTACCGAAAAAATAATGGATAACGTTTTCCCCAACCTAATATATACTGTGAAATAATTATGATAAATTAAGTGAAAATAACATTTTTGAATAAATCTCTTTTCTGTAAAGTATATAAATTGTATATCATTGTGTTATATGCTATTTTTTAATTAATTTAGATTCAAACTACGATGCAAAATAAAATAGCACAATAAAAATTAATTTTCTATAAATTATAATTTATAACATGATCTATATATTGATAGTTATACGTCTGTGCGAAATACGTACTTTAAATATTTTAAGTGAAAAATAATGAAAATTTTTATTTATTACTTTGTACTACTTGAGAAATTTTTCAATCCCTAAATAATGTTTAACTTGTCATTAATAATAAAATACAAATTGTTGAAAGCGTTTCTACAAAATCCAAATAAAGTTTATGCAACTATTTTTTACAAAAATATGTAATTTTAATGACTAATAATTTATTTGTTAAAAATCAATTTAGAAAAGACACGATTAAAATGAAAACTTTCAAAAGATGACTTTGTTTCTACAATAATGTTGATTTGCTTTCGAATAAGAATAAATATTTCAAGTATTTAGAAAAATTAAATGAAAATTTTATAGCAAATTAATAAATTTAATAAAATTAACAATCAGAATTTAATAAATTTAAATTTTATATTTTAATATTCTATGCACTACTTTTATACTGTATTTATAAGAGAAAAGATGTTTCTTTAAAAATCGTGAGTAAATTAGTGCACTTTATTTAATCATATTTTTCAGAATATACTATCAAAACTTATAACTTTTTTATTAAAACATTGTAAGTTTTCAATTCAGTTTTTAAAATGAAACATACTTCTTTAAAAATTAATTTTCGGATGAATTAAAAAAGAATCATCCTCGTCATAATGATATATTTTTAATCACTGAGAGAGTATGGCCTAAAACCTTAACTACTTTCTTTTTAAAATGCTTTTGTTTGAACAAGAATTGTATAAAAATGTATTGCATTTTATAAAGTCAATATTTACTTTCCATAAAAAAAAAACTCAATTTATTTTATTTTGCTTATACATTGGCGATATTAAGTGACTCTTTTAATTCAAAGCGTTGTCGTAAAGTATTTTTATGAATATTTGCTTGCTTTTAAAAATATCTCTATTCTTTGTACTTTAAAACCTATTCGCAGACAAAAAAAATCTTTTAAAGATAATCATTTAATTAATTTTCATGATGCATATATATTGAATTTTTGTATTTAGAGCGTTTTCGTTTTGGTAAAAAGGTTATAATATTTGCTGAGATTAAGTGGAATAAAATGGGAACTTTTTCATGTAAGGAGAAATTGTTTGTTTAACATTTTTATTTATTTAATAATTCTTAATTAATTTAAAATAATGATATGATTTAGTAAGAAACATCAAATATATCCAGTAAAAAGAACACTAACTAATTGTTAACATTATGTTTAGAATGTACTTTTTTGAGCACTCATTTTACATTTTAATATTTAGAAAATAATAACTACTAAATAAACAGAATAGCCTTGACAAAATTAATTAATAGATGTTTTTATGTTATTTTCAAAAAAATCCGATAATATTCTCCATATGAAAATTTAACAAATAATTTACTATTTTTCAATCACTTGTGTGATGAAGAGTTTTGTGAAAAATTATATTTTCCTTATTTTTCTTCCAACATTTTGATTACATTTGAATAATATTAATAAAATATATTCACGAAAAATGCATTTAATATGTGAACTTTATTTATGTTTACCTTATTTCTCAGATTATTCGGAGAATATTTTTTCACTGCAAATTATTTAAAAATGAATAAAATTTTAACTATTATTCATAGATATATGTTATATAAGCTAAAAATCATCTCAATCTATTGTTTGAATGTTCATTAAACATTAATATTTGCATAATAATATTTTTGGTTAAGGTTTCTATAAAACTATATGAATTTTATTTTGGTTTGGTCTTGTGAAAAGTCCTGCGATTGTATATCACATTTATAACTATGCTACATAATGCAGTAAGAAATAAAATATTTAAGTTATGGGAACTGTAGCTTCTTGGGAATCGAAAGCAGAATTTGTTTTGCAATTTATTTTAAATTTGCAAGATAGAAAAAATAAAAAATATGTACGAGATAGTCTAAAAAATTTAGAGGCATAATTTAGTGATTTTACCGATCTCGAGTGGCTAGAACTGGTATTAATTTACAGTACTTGTAATAGGGAATCAATTTTTAAATAAGTGTTTTATTTGTCCACTTTCGTAAAATTCATCAGATCTGTAAGTATAAAATTAAAAAAAAAAAAAAAAAACAGTTTTGATAATTACCACAAAAATAGTTATTGATGGAACAATAAAAAGTACTTAGTGTTACCCTGAATCTACAAATCTCTCCAATACAGGAAAGCACAATAGAATTTTATATGAAATTGGTTTCATTTGACATCTGCAAACGGTTTTTTTAACGTTTATCACGTAATCAAATTATTTGTTTTTATTTATTTAATTTATAACTACCAATCTAAATATTTATCTTTAGCTTGCCAATTCTAAATATATTATCGGCATTATTTTTAGTAATAAGACCTATAATGTACGATTTGATTTCAAATAAAATTTCTTTTATTGAATTACAAGATGATCAGGCACTGCTAAAGTCAAATTTATTGATCATTTAAAAAAGATACAAACCATATCGAAATGAAATTACGATAGTTCAGCAAATTTCTTTTTTGTAATACTCATAAAAAAACTCATATGTTATACCAAATTTGCAAATTTTTAATATGTTGAATAGAATGATTCAATTACTTCAAAATTTTTTATATTAGTTTTAGATTTATGCAAAGGTATATAAGTAACTTTCCTACGTCATTTGGAAAGTTTAGAAAATCTTTCATTTGCCATAAATAATCATTCACATTTTTTGAATTTAAAACAAATTTCTGCAGTTTATACTTTATTTATGTGGTTATTATTTGTTGTAAAAAATCTTAAAACAATTCTAAACTTTATAATTACCTTGTATGTTTGAAGTGAAGTAAAAGCTGTTTTGAATCGAAATGAATATGTATGTTCACATGTAGTTGATTAATTTGTTCAGCTGAGGCTTCAGTATGTTTAATTGCTGTATGGAAAGTAACAAAGGTTCAAAATGCGTGTAATCATAGATCTTTAACCCAATTTTTTAGTTGAAAATCTAGTGGAATTGCATTAGATACTGTTTTCATTTAACACCTACAAATTATTCTTTTAATGTCCATTATAGGAAATGAAATTATTTTTCCGGAATCTATTTCTAAGTGATTTCGTTTGTTTGTCAAAAATTACAATAAAAAATTGTGTGATGTTAACAATTTTATGATGCTGTTTGAATCAAATGTTGCAGAGGGTAAATCATTCAGATATGCGAAAGAGAATGACGTCACAAATATACTAAGTTATAAATGAATTATTTAATAGTGTTGTTTGAGTTATATATTCTTTATTTCATCCCTCAGTAATTTAAAACCAAATACAAATCATAGAGAGAAACAAGTTTTAATTGTTTTAAACACTTATTAATTTAATATTGTATTAACCTTATGAGGAGAATTTTACCACTGAATCATACACTTTTTTAATTTTAAAGAAAGATACATTTCATAGAATATTCATGCTTGTTATGATTCTATGAATCTAGGTCAAGCAGGAAATTTAATCTATTTAATATATTTTAATTCTTAGGAAAGCTGGAACAAACCATTTATTTTGTTATCTGAGACTAGTTAATATTGGAACAAGTATAATATAATACAATTATACATAATAAATAAACTGTTTCATATAAAAGTTACGCCATATTAATATAATGAATTATGCTAATTTGTAGTGTAATCTTCCCAAAATAGTATGCAAATATTCTAAAACTGAGACTATTTTAGTTACATGTAACAATGAATTGTTTGAAATAGTATCTTTTAATAGATTAATATTAGATTGTTTCATATACAAAAGGTAGCATTTGGTAATGCATTCAATTTATTATGTATCACTATATTTTATTAAATTCTCTATATAGTTATTACTTTTTAAATGAAAATTAAATTAATTTCATAATATGCTATAAATTTGAAGATAATTTATGCGAAACTTCTTTAGATAAGAATGCCACTAAAAAATAATAATAATAAAATTATTTTGAAATAATTTTCTACAAATAAATTGATGACAAAAAAGTCAATTAATTTTTATTTTCTCATCAAAGACCTCATTTACATGAAAATTGGAAAATATTGATGAAATAAGTTATTGAAATATTTTCGTAATCATAAAAAATTGTATTAGCTAGAATATAATAAACCATAAATTGAATTTTATTATTTGTTTGGTTAATCACATTTTCAGTTTATTCGGATTTATATTTTTATATAAACCGCGGAATTTTCATAATATTCTCATAAAGTTATATGATGGTTACATTTTAAATTTTGAGTCAAACAATTTCTATATTCTATAAATGTTTTTAATTTTTATTTCCAAAGCTTAAATTTATTATCAAATTTACACTTTGAATTAAAATTAATTAATCAGAATTTCTCTCTAAAGTATATTAATTGTAAAATTTAACAAAAAAGAATTAAATAATATATTTTATTATTAGTTAATGTTAATTTTTTGATAAATTTATTCTATGTATATTTTCATACATTAGGTAATACATTGGTATTGCACAATACATGGGTATTGTACAATACTTTTACAATGCAACATTGGATAGATATACGTATACAACGTATTGTACAATGCATCGTACACGTGTATTTATCCAATGTATTGTGCGATTTATTACGTTACACTTTAATTAATATTTTTATTATGTTACAATTTTACGTTAGTATTTATTACGTTACAGTTAAAGTTAATAAAAATAACGACATGTTCGCACAAAATTCACATTTGTTAAGTTAATAAACAATTCTAAATTCGAATCACACTCCTTATGTACTATACTTCTGATAAAAGTGTGATTTTTATAGAAAATTATTATGATTGTTATCAAATATTTTTATTAAATTCAAGACCTTAATTTTTCCTAAAATATTTATCAACCATTTCAAATAAAATCTATTAAATTCTTAGCATAAAAATTTATAAAAATTTATTTTCAGAGTTTTCATTGAAATTCCATTAATTGAATTATTTACTAATTTAAAAGTTACTATTGATAGTGAATTTCCAGCGTTTCCTATAAGAATGCTGTTTTCAATGAAGTTTTTATATATAATTTTGATGGACAAATCATAGATGATCCAGAAAATTAAATTGCGACAATCTTTGTAGAAATAATTATTGAAATTAAACGATTTGTGATTCCAATGAATAATCCATTTATTGAACTTTGATCAAATCGGCAAATGCTTAATGAAATCACCATTTATTGAATGACTCATCAAAAATACAAAATAAAAAAAACTGAAATCCTTCAATAGACGAAAAAATTTCCATTTGTTAGATTTCTGATCCAAATTACGGGCTTAACTGTGAATGTAAAAGTAATGGAAACAATAATTTTAATAGGAAATCGAAAAAGAGATGGTTACTCATTGATTTTCATTTTGTCAGTGGCATCCCTTAGTAATTATTGCAAATTCTTATATATCATGGTAATGTAAAGTGAGTAAGATAGATTTAGGATCACTTTAGTCGGAAAGCATATAATATTGATTTAAATCTAAATTCTAATCACCAATGATTGTGAACTAATTGCATTTATCAAATTAATGATTCAACAATTAATTTGATAAATGTAATAATTAAAAATGCAAAATCATACAAATAAAATTTTTACAAACTATAATTAATTCTTGTACAGGATTTGCTTTTATTTTTTTTACTGTCAATTATTGGTTAATTGGCTTAAAATAAAGTAAACTCAAAAATATTTTTTTTGAGTTTAATTTTAATTTCTGTTCATTAGCCTGTAGTTATAAAATTTTGTGATAAAAACATTAGCTAATAGTAATGAGTTACTTTTCTATGATTATACGTGGATAATATTTTTGGAAATTTTACGAGAAATTTTTCAATATTTTTAAGCTACATAAAACTTTTACTAAATATTAGCTTTATTTAAACTTTTTATACAACTTAAAAAACAATATTGAGAATATGTAAAGTGAATAAAAAATGAAAGATTTTATTTTTTTTATGAATTGTATACTACCAGTAAGAGAATCATTCCTTAAAATTCGCTTTAAACTTCAAAAATAGCATTTTCTGTAACAAAATTCTCATTATTAAGTTAAGAATGAAAGTGTTGTGCATTTACAGATCGAATTGTTTCCTTCCGTTTCAATAGCGAATTTGGAATTCTTTAGCAATTAAGGAAGACCCGATCTTTCCCTTTGAGCCTCGTCTCCTTTACTAATTATTGCGTATTTGGCCTAATGAACCAACAATACAAGCTGGCCAAGTTGCGCCACGAGCGCTTTGTCTCAAAACTGCTGATCGAGAGAGAATCCCGCGTTAAAGACGGCGTCTTGTTATCTGCTTGCTACTAGGGAAAGACCTTTAATTTGGTCGTTAGTTTAGCGCCTGCAGGCCCTTGCATGCCTTTGTCAGGCTGCTTCCAATCTCCCTCACCATCTGCGATGCCAACTTAAAGACGTCCTTTACAACATTAGTTAGCTATCTCTACCTGGGATAATAAATAACGAGACAAACTATTTTGCGAGAATAGAAAGCTTGAATTTGTTCCAAGTAGAAATGTGGATAGATAGTAATGTTTTTTGAAAAAGATTTTATTTCGAGTTTTCCATTTTAGTAATGGCAATGCCAAGTTTTGAATTTATGTAATGGGGTATAATATGATTTCTTTGATGCAATTATGAAACAGATTTTGCTAGAAATGATACTACTAGGAATTGAAAAATATTAGTACAAATGCAAAGCTGCAGATTATTTTTTATGATTTCATACGCAATTTTTTCTATTAACTTTTGATTTCTAAATTGTCTTAGTATTTGATTATTGCTCAATTTTGTTATATTTTATTTAAAATATTTGAAAGTTGTATAATTTTAAATTTGCTCGTTAATTTAATACACCACCCCATTTAATAGTAAAAAATATCGAATATATTATTTAATGGGGCTTTTCTAATATATCCTCTTATATATTTGCTTAAATTTTTTTAGTAATTCATTTCTAAGTTATAATTAAGTCATAAAATATATAATGACATTATGTCAAATTATGTCTCTGTGTTTGAAAAATAAAAGCATTGCAAATCTATAGATTTCAAATTTTCCTAATGAACTATTTTCCTAATTCTTTGGAAAATTATTCTCTTTCTTATTTGTGCTAAAGTAAAATTACAAACTATTTTACTAAATGGCAAAAAATCCCATATCATGTCAAATTCAAGAGAAACCTAGTCTGTAAAATTTAAACAGGCTAAATAAAATAATTTGGACAAATATAATACCATTATTTATTTTTAGTGAAATTATTTACCTACGAAAATAATCCAAAGATAAAAAAAAATAACAATCGTAGGATTTATCAATGAGCATTAATTACAAGGAGAATAATCAAAAGTTTAATTAATGCGATAATAATATATTGAGTTAATATTTGTTTATATATAATACTTTACCCCATAAGGATTAAAAAAAAATTCATAATGTAATTTTATTATGCCTTCTACCAGATATATTTTAATGATTGCTTCGAACTTGTAAGTTTTCTGTTACTATATCTGATTGTTTCTCATGTCCTCTGAGTTACGATTGACGAAAGATCTAGTGCAGTGTTTCTCAACCGCCGGTCCGCGGACCGGTATCGGTCCGCAAGAAATATTTACCGGTCCGCGAAATATCCAGCTTTTATAGGCCGACCACCGATACTGTACCTATATTACAATAATAATAGTTTACTTATTTAAAAAATAATGTAATCTTTAATGAAAAATACAACTAACTGGCAACTATGTACCTAATCGCATTTATAAATTGCCGTACCACCAGCGTTGCCAGTCTATTATAATTATCGACCCAATGCTCAATTGTGCATTGGGTCGAATGATTAATATTACCGGTCCGCGCGAACGTGCCGAAATATTTTACCGGTCCTGGGAGTAAATTCAGTTGAGAAACACTGATCTAGTGAACTTACAGGATATTGAGGTTTTATTTTAAAAATATTAGTGACTTAGAGACGGTTTGATAATATATAGTTGAAAATTGATCTTAGTAAAAACTAGTGAGAACATCAATACATCATTGGGCAGTATAAGTCGTAAAATGTGCACGAAGTTTTTAGAATGAACCAGTATTCAAAAGATTGTTTTCCCACAACTATATGTTTCTAGAAAAGAAAACCCAACAAAACCTTTCCAAATTGCTTTTAAAATACAAAGTTATTGTAATCTATTTGAAGAAAATAAAAAGTTCATCGCAAAATATTATGCAACATTAATGGGCTCTCAGACATGGTGATCAGCAAGCAACATTTTAAACTATCTTGTTTTTTTTTTAATTCTAATTCCCGATTAAAGAATGCTATGAATGCACAGGTGTCTGCAATATGACATGATCTAAGGTCTGAAATAATTTAAGGTCAAAAGAAACATGCAAGAATTTACTGAAATGCGTTTGATTGACCAAAATGGATATGGATGTTATTGAAGTAATTAATTTTTTTTGTTGTATCATACGAACTTCCTTAAAAATCATTCTCCTTGTCCTCAATCATTTTATCTCCATTTTTGAGTTTCTTGCACAAATTCACTAGTAACATTAAAAACTTGTCTGTTTGGCTAAAATGTTAGTATATTACTCGGTATGATCTGTCAATATCATGCATTCAGACTGTGCAACAATATTTGAAATTTTTGATGTTGAAATAGGATGGCAGTCGAATGGTTAGCACTAATGACTACGGTTTAATAGTTTGTGGGTTTGAACCCCACCAGGGCATGAATGTTTAATGTAGTTCGAAATCCAGTTTAAATCGTAGGTTCCAATCTACTTAGCCATTGTGTGCAAGAAATGACCGTTGAACGACAAATAAACCAAACCATCTAGACCTTCTTGGATAGAAAATTAGGTGTTTTATTTACAATTGAGTTCTGGATATTATATTAGAGTGTATTTTTTTAGATTTTCATTAATTCTTTGAATTTGTATAGTTTGAAAGATTGAAAAACTGAATTTATAGTTGTTGAAGAATTTCCTAAATTTGTTTTATTTTTCAAAAATAAAGCTGTTATCATCTATATATGTAAAAGATGTTTAGGACTAATGAGATGGGGTTATTAAATAAAAGTTAAGAAGAATAATTTGACTAAAAGGATGTAAAATGAGTACAATTAACCTTTGCAATACATTACACTCGTCAAAAACAATTCAAAAACAAAACAAAACAAAATTTTCTAAGTATGGAATTTAATTAAAGGTGATATTGTATAAATTCCTTGAATTCAACTTTTGATGATTTTAAATTTATTTGATCATAATTTTATTGCAGTGCTTTCAATAAACATTAGAATTTGATTTTTAAGTTAATCTTTATGGTGCTTTGATCTTGAAGTTATTCTTCAGGTCATTCAAAAGATCATATTTTATATTACGTTTTAATCGAAATACGATTAAAAGATTCATTACTTTAAATTTTAAGCATTCGAGTTAATGTTATATTAATACCCATTATTATTATGTTTATTCCTATTTGTGAATGACAATTAGAAAAATATCAATGTTTATCATATTACTCAAACCACACAATTTCTTAGCGGTAACGATTTCCAATGTAGCCAGATATTACCATTACCTTCAAAATAAAATCTCATTTTTATAAGTGTGGGTGGAATTTTGAAGATTTTAAAAGTTTAAATGTTAGTTTCACCACCAGTTTAAGCAAGAGTTATGTTTTGAAATGATTGCTTCTAATTATTAACTTTGATTCTAAAAAAGAAGATAACAAAGATTCTCCAGAATATAATTTTCGTGTTATAATTTCGTAAAAATCTATTAAAATTCTATAAAATTGTAAATAATTTTCTGTTGCTTGCATTTGATAGTTTTCATATTTATTATATAAAATATTAGATAATACTTTTACGATTTTAATAAATTAAACTTAAATTAAAGAAATTCTAAAAGTGTTCTAAAACCATAATTTATGATAACCTACTTAATATTCAAATAAAAATAGCTCACATGTTCACTTGAAAATCCTGATTATATTTTCTAGTATATTTTAAAATAATTTATGAAAATTATGTTTATTTTATCATTTAGAATAATATTCAATAATCATTTAGAATAATTCTCAATAAAATTTCATTTTATTTTTAGTTAGCAACGTTAATTTTATTCTATTCAGAATGCTACTATTTAATTAATTGGTACAAAATTGCATGCAACTTCAAAACTTTCTTATGCATGAAGCCCAACTTGTGACAGAGCCTTTTCCAAAATCGTCTGAAGAACAAAGCTCTCGAGACGACGATCGTGCTGCCATTCTATTGCAACAAAAAGCAACCAACTAAATTAATGTGTCTCTTTTGAAGAGTGCTAACTTCAAGCCAACAAAAGCCGATACGCATTTGCCTCGGTTCATGCTATTTTAGGGAAATGTTTACGTTAATGACTTAGTTTCTCCAGTCCACACACTGAGCTGAAGAGTTCGGTTTACAGAATCGACGCGGCGTTTAAGAGAGGCCGATAATGTCTCGTCTGCTTTAGGAACAATAATAAAGGCGAGAAAAGGTAGCGTTGCCATTTTCATCTTTCTTAATTCTGTTTTCTTAATGGAATTTTTCTTTATTCGATTTGGAAGTGTATTCTAATGCACTCCGGAGGAAATTTAAACAGGTATTTAAGTATATTAGGGAGAGTGCAGGAAGTGTATCTCTTCTCCTTAATGCACCATGAAATTTTCCAAAATTTAATCTCCATTTTGGAATATATTTGAGAAGGGAAGCTTTTTCCTTAAAAATTTTAATGTTATTATAGAAGTTGTGGTGGCATTCTCCCGTGAAAAGAGAGGTTACAGTTCATAAAAAGCTCATTTTCAGAATATTAAGCATTTTGACACATTGCTGGTAATTAGCTAGTGTTTATGTTATTCTTAATTAGAGAAATTCGAAAGAATCTATTTTTGCTTTCAATTTTATATTTAGTATTTTATATATGTTTACATTTAGGAATTCGATATCCCGTAGCGTAACGTACTAACGAAATTTAATATTCTGAACAGCTTAACGTATTTTAATATCTAGTAATTAAATTGTCCTTCGGGATGCGTTTGTTCGTTGAAAGAGAGAAGAAATAGAAAATTCCCAAGCACCTACCACGAAATACGTTCAACTTTCTCTCTCTCTCATTGTTTAGTAAAGGCTATCATCGGACTTAAAACCCTTCTATCTGAAGATCGTATTCCCTTCACTATGCTATGGTGATTTCAAAATTGTAATAAAATATTTTTAAATTTCTTAAAATGAGCTTAATAATAGAATGAAAAATCGCATCAATATGATATTTTAAAAATAATAGTGAAAACTTATTTCCTACCAATGTCAAAAAACATTTACTCAATTGTTTAATATGATTCAAATTTTCATGAACAATTCAATTATTGCATAATTTTTATTATGCTAATTTGCCTTATATTATATTTTTTAATGTAATAATTTAATAAAATCTACTGCAGGAATGTAAAATGTTGATATAACAAGAATTACCCCATTCTTTAGAATAAATTATTCATTTGAAAAATATTTAATTATTTTCAAATAATAAAAAAATAATATGTTCATTTAAAAAAAAGTAATTTATAAGACTTACATTTTTGATTATTACCAAAAAATATATATTAAAAAATCTTTGTCAACTTATATAACTATCATAATTAATTTATCTACATGAAGAAATAAAGTGAAACTGTTTTTGCTGGGTGAAATTTTCAATGAAGAAAAGGATGTCGTTTTGAAAATTTTGTTTTTTAAAAATAGAAAAAGATAATCCAATTAAAAACTTTTTTTATTTTATAGTAACTTCCTCACTTTTATTTTTTTTTAATTTTTCAATAATGCATATTAAAGTTTTTTCAGGTAAGAAAAGATTTATTTGTATAGTTAATTTATCATAGGTAAAAATTAAGAAAGGTTAGAAAAAATTCAAAGATTTTTTTTATAGTTAATTTATATGTAGATAGAAATTAATGTATTATAGTGCTTAAATAATTAAAAATTAACAAATAAATTAAATAAATAAAAACATTATATGATAATTTTTTTGCACTTAAAATTAATAAGTATCAAAATATGAAACTAGTTTTTATTGAGGTTATTTATTTCTTAGAAATTAGGGAAAATATTTTGTATCTAACTATTTTATACAGACATTTTTTATTTTATGTTTTTAATAAATATTTCATTTTCACACCATCCCAATTCATTATTATTCATTATTATATTTGATACCGTTTTTCTCATTATAACATCATTTCTGCCGGATACAAGCTAAATGTGGGATACAATGCTTTTTTTCTATTCTAATAGGCTTAGGTTTAACTCTTGGAGTTAAAACATGAAACAATACTAAATTTTTTTATAATATTTTCTAATAATTTCCTGATATTTTATAAGAATTTTCATTTTTACCTATTTAGCGTTTTCATTTTCCAAATGGTAGGTTTTAGTTAGAATCCCATGAAAGAATTTATTCACTATATAAATGTGTGAATAAACATTTTATTTTCAAACTCTTATTAATCATAAATGGCTGACATTCCAATTTTTTCTATTGTGTCACCAAATATTTTGCGACACATTTGAAAAAATATACCCAACTGAACTGTTGTTTTGTTATACGGAGGTATCAATCCATATGGAGGTATTAGAGGAAAGTATCGACACATGTATCTGTTTTGATCAAGCATTGCGGGGAAAAGAAAAACTTCTTCCATACCTTAATCATTTGCAGGTGTTTGAATGTCAGAGCAATATCCGATCTTGTTTCAAATTCGGATAAGCACTTTAATTTGATAAAGTCTACTTATCTTCACATTGAATATTTCTAGGTTAAGAATAGATAATAATTCCTACTTATCTAATACACGTATTAAGTAAATATTATTTTGAGTGAAATACACTTTTTCTCCCTTATCTCTAAATATTGTATCAAGTAAAATAAAATATTATACAATATTTCCTTTTTTTACATCTCTATATTTTGTTTTTACACTATGAGAATTTTACCCTTTAAGAAATAAATTCTTGTGTTTTAAGGTGTTAAAAAGCTTACAAAAATATTTATTTTAAAAATTCAAATTTATTAATAAAATTTGAATAAACTGTACTCGGTAAGAAATATGAATAAAGTTAACACATTGGATAATTTTATTAGAAATTTTTGATTGTCATTGAGTTTAAATTGTGAAACATTTTAAAAACTTTATATGATAAATTTTTTAAAAGCAGTCCAAAGATGAATTTTCAAAACACTAAGTGTATTAATTAACTTCTAATCTTATAAAGACTTCCTTTAGAGTGATATTTATTAAAAATATTTAATAGTCATAGACTTAAAATTTTGAAGCATTTAAAATTTATTTTCTCTTAAATTTTCTTAACAGCAGTCCAATGAAGAATTTTCAGAATATTAAGTGCATTAATTAACATCTAGTCTTATAAATATTATTTCTTTAATGTGATAGCTTTAGAGAAGAAATCATTAATTTCAAATTTATAAAATACATCATTAATTTCTTTCATTTGTGTCCCAGAAATTAATTTTAAATCTCAAATATATCATAACTAATATTTGTCTCTCGTTGTATAATTAGATTACCTTTAGGCGAAACTATTTGTAAGAATGGATTTTATTTATTTACTCCATTCGTCGAATAAATTTAATTCTAGTAGCCATATTACTGTATTATATTTAAGTCAATTATTCCTGTGAATCTAAAACTTAACTTATCGAAATTTTATTTATTTCTGAAAAAATTTATTTAAAAGATTAATTTAGTAGTACAAAGTTTATTAAATTGACTGAATAATAAATTTTTTTTTTAAATTTATTTAAAAATAAATAAAATTTTTAAGCACAAAAAAGAAAATAATTTATTGCATATTTTTGCGTTTTAAATGATAAATATTTTTAGGGTAGGTATCCACACACTATATTCAGTTTATTTAAATATGTGAAAGTTTATTTAATTAATTGATAGCTTAGATTTAAGTCAATTGATAATTAGATTAGATAATTTTATATGTGTTATCTAATATGCCTAAATTAATAAAAAATATGCAAAATAAATTATTATGATACCTTCAAAAGCCCTCTTTTTATGTATGTCGTAGCATTAAAACACGAGTTCATTAATTTAAAAATTTAATGTCGCTAATGAATATTAATCCTTATTTCTTGTATTTTGGAGATTTTATAATTTTTTTATATTAGGTTGGGGAAAAAGAAATCCATTATTTTTACGTGAACGTTATGTAACTTCTTTTGGATTCACTTTGTAAAAAGGTTTAAAACAGCTTTCAAGTAGATTTTTAGATCTTGCGCGTTACGACTGCTGACATGCGGTTAACTTCGATCATTTTTGATATTTTATAGACATTTTCGACGATGCTGTATCCACATGCGAGGTGCATCCCTAACATCAAAAATAGCGGAACGGAATCAACGAAACAAAAATTGTACGTAACTGGTTGTTGCAGTCTTATATAGGACGATAAACACCTTTCACAATTTTAGCCACCCCGGCTATCTTTTTCGCTGTTACAAGAGATAAACGAAAATGTATCAAATTTTCTGTTTATTGTTTTCCATTTTTAAAACCTTGTACTCGTAACTGAATTAATCAAACAAAAAACCACAAGAGGATATTTTAGTGTCAAATGTCACCTTTCCAACGAGCATAAATCTGAAATTGTTTGATATATACCTGACGAGATATCGATCACTGCAGACGTCTACCGAAAAAATAATGGATTACTTTTTCCCCAAACTAATATTTTATTAATAACATTTTATTTTATTTTTACTTAATACAAGTGGATTATTTCCATGTACACTATCAAAACTCTTTACTTTCACCTAAGCGTGTGATCGCATTATGTTCTGTGAGTGCACAAGTATTTTAGACATGCAGGCAGTTTCTTAAGCGTGAACAGAAAGCCATACAACAGACGTCACTCAAGTGTCACCAGTGTCACCTCGTTCCGATAGAATCCGAAACCCGCGACGCGAACTACATGTATAAAAAAAATGGACGAATAACAATGATAAAAAAAGAAGAGATTGGCGGGAATCCGTGTCCACAAAACACATCTTCCCTCGCCAATGCTCGGGAAGTGTTACGTAAACAAAGCGATTCGGCAGTCGCGTGTCAAACTGAACTGAATGGAGGTAGGAGGAATAATGTAAACTACATACTGCTCAATTATGTATGCGGTAATACTGAGCATTCCTAGTGCATGTTCGACCGAGTGTTGGTGTTCTTTTCATCTAATAAAAAGGGAAACAAAACAAATAAATTGTACTTCAACCATTGACCCCGTTCTTGCATTTTTCCTACTGAACACGCGACTTCCTCTGCATTAAAATGTTCAGGAACGCGGTGAAAACCTTGAAATATAGGAAAGGCCCGAAATTGTAACCTTATTTTATTTAGGTTGATACTGAATGTTATTTTTACGTTGAATGAGTGTAAAATAATTATTGATTATACTCCCTATTTTTAGATTTATATGAAACATTTAAAAAAGGTTATTTATTAATGAAATCTTCTTGTGTATTTATTGCATTTCTTTGAAAATTCTTGTTTTGTTGATGATTTACATTTTACTAGTTATCTATTTTGCTTCAATAATAACTTATTATTATTTATATAAAATTTATACGATACGACAGTCAGTACTATACATTCGAATCTAAATTCTAATTTCAGGTATGATGAATTTAAATTCTGATTTCAGATATGTATTATTATGATCAGATGCTAAAATTATATGCACACAATATAAAAATAAATTATGTAATTTTACCATTCGGCTTAAAAGCTAGTTAATTAGGTTATTTTGAAAATGTGAAGACACTAAGTGGTAAATTATATCACATTTTTGATTTTCGCTAACATGTTAAAATTGAGAAAAAAAATTTATACACTGACGCAGACAAAGTCCTTAATAATTGATAAAAAAGGAATATTTAAAAGATTACATAAAAGAAAAGCAAAATGAACTTGTTCAAAAATGTCTATAATTTTTTTTATATAAAAGTACTATAATTAGTTTGTAAAATTAATTAAGATATATTATAAATTTTAAATATTTTATGTTTAAATGAAAAAGTAAAATTAAATTAGCAATTATTTTTAAAATTTATTTAAAATTAATGTCTTTATTGAAATATATTTAAGTTAAAATTGAATAATATGTTGTAAATAAACATATATATTTATCCAAAATGAAGATTACAGTAAAATTAGAATTTAGGTTTAAGTGCTTTAACACAAACAACTAATATGAAAAGGAAACTATAACCAATATATATAACTATAAATTATTAAGAAATAAAAAATACTTATTCTTTATATCTTCATACCTTGTTACAACAAAATGTGTATATATATGTAACAACATATACAAATTTAGTAATAAACAGCTTTATTTCTGATATCTTAATTTTAAGTATTGTTTAGAATTCTGTGAAACCTGAAATTTTGTTAACACTAGTTAATTTGTATTAAATGAACATTGTACAATAAATTTACGCATATTATTTTCCTGTTTAATAGACATTTCAATGAAACTTAGTAAAAACATTA
>JAPDSC010106963.1:2214-17686 GCA_026290005.1 Latrodectus geometricus
AGAACCGGATAGCAAAATCTCGTATGTTCATATCTACAAGTTTGTGACATTTAGAATAGACACAAATTGCATTGAAGAGCAGATGGTTTAGGTTTAGGATTTAAATGGGAAAAGCGTGGTTTTTTACTATTGAAGATTAGAAGAAAAAAAAATTCTCGGTTTCAATAATGATATACGAAAAGTGAAAAAAAAATTATGCCGAGATCGCAGGCCTTACATAAACATATTTACAAATGTAACAATAATTTATTATAGGCCTGTTTAATAGCAAATAAAGTCTTAAGCGGCTACTGTGGAAATTATAATTGATATATAAAACATGTTTCATATATACATATATTCCTTACAGATTCGTATAGTCCTTATTTTAAGATTCACTATAAATAACAAAAATTGTTTTGCTATCTCTTCATTGACTGACACGCAAATCAAGTAGACATCGCGGAAAATTTAATTTGAGACTGAATAAAATTAAATTTATTCTATGTTTTGGACATGAAATTATTGTCAGCTTTGACATCCATTCGTTGGTGGGATGGAAGGCGTCAGTTTAGGTAACGATCAAATTTCTTTATAGTACTTCAAAATAATAACGCGATTTTTTGAATTAAGCGGTTTAGGTTGACAAAAAAGAGTAGTCGGCCATAAATGTAATAATAGAGTCATCAACATCATTATTCGTGATGCTAAGTCCAGAATGAACTAAGATTTTTTGAACAAGGTAGTTTGGCTACCGTCCAAACCCTTCCAACTTTTAATTTTGATAATGAAACAATCTTTCTCCGCTGCATTTATCCATTGATTTTAAGCCTTCTTCAATTACTTGGCGTTATTTGGTCTATCACTAATTGATTGGTCTATCATCAGTTACTTCGTCTATTAAGAATCTATTTTAAAGAAGATGAGATAAATTTTCATGTCATGGTTTCTTAACCAATCCAGTTATCAGTGTTGCGTCTCTTATTCAAAATAACATTTTTTTTTAATTCCACCAAAAACTTTCTCAAGATCTTGTATTTAGAATGTCCCAAAATCTTTTCCCCTTTCACAGCCGGTCTTCACTCCCAAAACATAATGTAATATGTATAGAATACATAAGAAAATTTAGTTTTATATGAAGTAGATTAATAAGATATGAGCAGAGACACAGTCTACAACTCATAGTGTCAGAATTTGACAATGCTATGAATTTTTAAGACAAAAGCCAATTTAAAATTTTGAAAATTTACCACTATTTTGATTTTATTTTTTATTGTTCATGTATTAAACAATCCAAAAGCTTAAAGTATTTTACTGTCCACCGCATAATTTGCCTTCTGAAAGACGTTTCATAGTAATGGGCTGTAGTCATGCGTTGCAGAAGAAGTAACCCGCGAAACTCCCCAGAACTCTCCCCGACAGACAGAAAGCAGAAGTGCAACATCTATGTCCCGTTGTTCAACAACAGCTGGACTCGAACACAAGATCTTGAAATGCGACGTCCTATAGTAGGCCACCGTAAACTACTTTTCTGTCATTTGATATAAAAAGTGATGATATAACAGAAATATAATATACCAGTGTTTCATCTGAAACATCAGATCAAGCAATGATATTTAGACATTTAAGAGTTTTGTGCCAATCGATAATTCCATTTATCGTAAAAAAATTTTACCGCACTTTTTGAAGATTTTTATTTAGATATATTTCATGCGCAATCCACTGATGTAAAATAATCATCTCTGGAAGCGATTTAAAAAATAAAAATTCTATCAATTACTCGAAAGACGCTTAAGACATTAAGAATTACAAATAAGTGTAGTAAGTTAAAATCAATATTTTATTACAAAACCAATAAATTTAACATTGTCTGCAAAAATAACGAATGACAATTCGAAATTCCATAAATTTATGTCAGTAATGTGGCATCATTTTCAATTTAAAACCCGCAATTCATTATTTCAGCAAGAGAGTTCCAGGAATTTCACAATAGAAGTAATAAGAAAACAATAAAAAATATTATCTTCGTCTGGAACAATGTTTTAAGCCAAAGGAATTTGGATTGTAACAAAATAATATAAATATTTCAGTTAATTAAATCTGTTTTATTCTTTTAAAAATGAATTACATAAGTCAGATATTTAAATATTTTCATTCATTTATTCCTTTTTCTTCCAAAAATAATTTTTATTATTAAAATTTAACAAAACTTTCCAACATTTTCTTTCTTTTGACTAAAATTATAAAAAAAATAATTAGGAAAGTTAGATAAAATAAAAGAAAATGCTGATGATAAATTTTTAATGTACCATAACATGTTTTATAATGATAAATATACTTATAATTCATAATATTACAGCACTGTTTTTCAAAATTAATGATGAAAACGTTTTTAAGTCTTAGCAATTGCGAAAAAAAATAATAAATCTGTTTATGAGATTAAATATTAGAAACATTAGAAAAGCATACAGTTCTAATGTATAACAGAAATAACAAATTTTAAACTTTAAAAAAAAAAAAAGAGTTAAAATATTTCAACAATTTTTATACTTCTTTGTTTAATTTTTTTGTGCTACTTATATTATAGAACTACGTTAGTTCATATTTGAGTATTATTCTTACATTTTTTTCACATCATTTACAAAATTCAAAATAAAATATTATAGATTTTCTTCAATTTACTCAGAATAAGAGATAAAATGTAAGTCAAAAAAGTCAATTAAACTATTAACAGCACAAGATTTCCATGTAGTTAAGCAATTTTTTTTCAATGTGGATTCTATTTGAGCACTTTGTTTTTATTTTGGGCAGTCTTTTAAAAAGTTTATTAATCAATTTGTTTCCTATGCTACTTTAATTATTCAATAGGTGAAGTGGGATTTCTTTATAACTTTTATTATAAAAATAATATGTATATGTAATTTATAGGAATAATATAAATTTTTGTAAAAAAAAATTGCATTATTTCTACAATCAAAAATCTTTACTACTTATATTCAAGCGTATTATTTTATAGTTTCCTTATTTAAACTCTTAAGCAAAACAAATAGAAATTAACATTTTTTGACAACTTTATGAACTTCCTAATAGCCTAATGCTGCTGTAGGGTATTTTTATATCTACCTCGTAAATTGCCATCCGAGATACTGTTCATAGACAATAGGCACTACTCATGTAACGCAAGAGAAGAAACCAGCAAAACTAACAAGTTATCACCCCAACAGAAATGCAATTTCCCTCTTCCGTTGCTGAACAATGTCTGGGATTGAACTCGCAACCTTGTGCTTAGAACAAATTCCTTGTGCCTACTACTCGGTGAGCCAATTGATATTAAAAATTATTTTCTAATTCAGATAACGAAACATGTTTAGTTGACGAAGTGAATTAAGAAAACAAGACCCATGATCTAAGGAGCTGCGGTCGCCTAATAAGTTAAAACAACTTCTTGAGTCCAGAAGGAGGTGAAATCAGTATTTGAACCCATTGAAAACCATTATGTGGAGTACGATCTTCAAAATTAAATACTAATGGGATCTTAAGGTAAGTTTCTTCACTATTTATGATTCCAAATTTGAAGAAGAGAGTGTCAGCTCAGATGTCGCCTTCGTCTTTAACAATAGCTTAAACTTTTTAGGTAGTTGGCTGAATTAAGTGGTCTTGCGAATGGAAAATAGGCAGCTAGAAGCATAACTGAATAATAAAACGCAACAGAAATGAAGCCAAGACAACATCTTACTGAAAATCAAAATCATCATTCGTTAATATAGGATAAAAATAATAATGTTTTAACTGTGACAACAATTTATAATTATTTTTAATCATGATTTAGTATGAAATAATTATATTAAGTATAACAATTACTCAAGCTCATAATAATGCACAATAAAATGACTACATCGAACAGAGGTTGAATGAAATTTCCAAAGCAGATGCACCTCCACACAATGATGCATTTAAATCTCAATAAATAAGAGAGAATTCCTATTTACATAATACGATGCAATGTTACTAAGCGACTGCTAATGAAACATTTCAAAATCATAAGTGGCAGTCAGTTAATCAAGGTTTTAAATTATTTCACTGACAGCTGTTAAGCTATTTCCCACAGCATTTGACGGAAATGTGAACTCGCCTTTTCGCTTAACTCGTTTCAATTATTTCATTTGTATTTTAATAGATTTATATTTAATTAAACACGAATGACTGGAATATGGTTATGAAAATTGAATAATGCGAATTATCTTAGCAAATTTATATAACATTGTATTCTTGGGTTTCATGATTTATTGACTTCTGTAAGTAATTTTTATGGAATGAATTCTTAATTTTTTTTCTAGCAATTATTTTCCAACAATCCTAGAATAAAAATGAAAGATAAACATTGATCTATAAAAATTACAAAATATAATAAATCGTTAAATAAATGATCATAAAGATCGGAAAAAGGATGTAAGTTTTAAGAAATATAAATTGGAAAATGTAAGTGATATCGACATTAAAATTAATTAAATTCTATATATATATATATATATATATGAAGGGTATTTTTTCCTCATTAAATGACGATATGATACAATATTTCTTGAAATTTATTTAAAAATTCTGTAAAATAATAAGGATTTTTGAATGATTTAAAACTATTTCTAGATTAATACATCCCAGTTTTATTGGGTTTTTTTGCCCCCATAAAAGTATAAAATTGCATTCAAGGTATTTTTTATTTATCTATATTTTACTTAAAATGAAATACATAAGTTTTTAATTTAGTGATCACTTCAAAAAAATAATCATTGTTAGATTTTATTAAATTTTTAAGAGATATTTTAAATTATTCTTTTTCTTCATCTTGGGAAACGAATGAAATTTTATTCCATAATTCACTATATACCATTTATGATTTTAAATCTTTAGAAAAATTGAAACACCCAAAGTGTTATAAGAGCTTGAAAAATTGGTAAAATATTATAAAAAATATTCTTAATATTATTAGAATTTATTTACTTATAAAGGGTTTCTTTCAGAATATTCTGCCATCTAAGCTTGTGTCTTAAAAAAGAAAAATGCATTTTAGCCGAATCTAAACTTTCAGAATAAAAGAATATATTCTACTTAAAATTCCCTACTTCTCCGTCAACATAATTTTTGTACATATAGCAAAATTTAAGTGTGGTACTCCACACCCGAATGACTGTAAATAAACGCTTTCAAAAAAAGCTATGATGTCATTTTTCCAAAACAAATTCGTGGTGCATATGATTCTGTTCTCATGAAGCGTAGAAAAATACGAACTAATGTTCTTTACTGTATAATATTGTCACATAAAAAAACAAAATGTAAAAATTATGAAAATTATTAGTACTTTCTGAAATTTTGTGTCATTTTTTTAATCTTAATGTATAGTCTTTATCAATCATACAAGGCTCTTTTTATTTTAAAAAAGAAAACAAATATGAGATTTACAGTTAGTCGAAGTTATGGTGTGTTATTGTATCTAAGGAAATATTCTTTTGAGAAAAATCTACTGAAAGTTAATACAAATAGAACAGCATTGTAAATGGAAAATTTAATAATCTAAAATATCAGTTGTTATAATAAATATGCATACATCTCAATATTTTAAAAATGACAGTGAAAAATTATGTCAGTAAAAAAAATGGTAATTTTGGCTAGTTATAATTGTTTTTTAATGCTTAGTTTAAAAATTATTAATTTAAAAACACTTCAATACATCCAAAGAAAGAAACTATTCAAATTAACAATGAAACTGATAGTAAAGGGAAAATAACATCGTAATGTGTGTATGAATACATAACGAATTATAAATAACTTAAACTTTTCTGATATTAAACAACCTTTAAACTTGTCGAGAAATTCTAATGTTTTTTTATTTGAAAGTCAAAGAGTAAAATAACATATTTTCACAGATATCTTTTGTATTAAGGGGAAAAAATATTAAGAAATTACAAAGTCAAGCTTAGTCCCAAATTTGAGTTTTTTTAAGAATTTATATTTTGAATGAGAAATATTAAATATAATTTTGAAAAGTCCTATAAAAATTTGAGAAATATATTTCAAAAGTTAAGCAACAAGAAGAAAAGTTACGCATAAAGAGGGTGTGGAAAATATACTGATCAATCATCAAAATTTGTAAGTATCTTCAATTGAAGAATAATTTTTATTAACTTGATTCGGAAATATTAAGTTTCTTTATATTAAAGCAATAAAAAATTGAAAATATAAGAATATGGTATCCTACTTCTCCTTATTCTAAATGATCAATACCGCATTGTATTAAACGACTTATGTAACTGTAACCTATCTCAGTTAAATTCGCCAATAAATACTATTATGCCTCAAATTAAAATCTTTATTGTGTGAAAATGATTAGGAGCTTAAACTAAAAACATAATTGTATAAAGAACGAGGAAGTAAAAATTCGATTATAAAAATAAAAAATAAATGAAAAAATTGTGGGCGGGGTAGACAAGAAAAATTCTTCCCAAATCCAAACCGGACTCAATTATCGCCAAACCGAGAAATAATATGATTGATCCCGGACTCCGCCGTTGTCCGAGTGGTCGACTGATCGCTGCAAGGGGCGGTGTCCACCACACATACACACATCTGTCCATTTCGCTCTATAATTCGATCAATGGAAAGAATTTTTTTTCTTGATGCAGGGGGCCCTCTCTCTCGCTTTGTTCCAAATGGCCGATGGAAAGGGGGGGAAGGGAAGGTCAGAGGGGCAGTGGAATGTTTTTCTATTCATGCGGCAATATTGATTCAGTCATAGCCACAACAAATAATGCACTGACCGGGGTGAATGGTTGTGCAATATCAACTTGAGCCACCAGAGGGAGGGGGGGAAGTAACGAATTCGCAAGTTCTATTTGATAGAGCGATACTTTTTTATTATCGTTTTCCTTTTTTTTAAAAAAAAAAACATTCCTGAAAAAAATGGAAAGAAGAGAATGCCAGACTGGAAATGAGAGAACTTTTTGAATACTTCTTTACTTTCTGAGTTTTTCTTTTTTATCTGTGGAGAAAAAAATGTCTTGAAAGGACAAAATGAAAAGAAAATCTTGTGTTTTGTGAACGGATTCAAAGTGCATACATAGTAACTCTTACGTCTGTTGGAGCAATCACTTTCAGCCTAACAACAATTCCGATAGCAAAAATTTGATTTTTCTTCCAAACGAGAAAGTACATTTTTTCATTTGGAAACCTTTCAAGTCGTTTTCGAAGGTTTTCTCACTAAATTATCGAATAACTAAAAAATAGAGCTTCGCACGAAGCTAAATAATAAATACATTTTTATCAACTTTTATTAAAAGTGATCATAATAATAATTCAAGAACTAAAATTATTAAATTTTACAATTAAAATAATATAATGAAATAATTTTTAAACTGTAAAATTTAAATGCACAATGATTTGTGAGAATTTTCAAATTAATACCTTTTATCTCAAATTTGTGTTCGAAGAGAATATTTTTCCTTCATTACGAAAGCAATATTTGATTTTTTATGTAATTTATTTTGTCTACTGTACAAATTACTGAAACAAATCTACAAGTTCTTATTAATCAAGTTTTCAGTGCATATATTATATATATATATACTGTTTTTCTTTTTTATTACCATAAAACTATTTCTTTGCATTCATTATAGACTTTAAAACAATTTTCGATGGAAAAAAAATTGCCAAGGATTTTAATTTCCCCAGCAATTAAATATTGTTTTAGTACACTTATTGCCCGAAAGCCATAAAACGGACACTAGTATGTAGATTAAATATGAGGAAAAAACATTAGAGAAATTCTTATAAAGTTGGACTATATTTAGTATTATTAATGAAATGTAATTAATTATTTTATATATATATATATATATATATATATATATAGTATTAACATAAAAATTAGAAATTAATTTCATCATACGATTATTAAACATCGATTTTGTGAGGAAAGGCTTGAGTTTCCATATTTTGTGTGTATGTGTGAGTTCACAAAACCCTTTTTTTTCCAGGTAGAATATTCATGTAATACACTTATCTGAAGAAACATTGAATATTTTCAAATAAAATACAGAATAGGGATGGTAATTTTTTTATTATATATAATTTATATGAAAACTTTCACAATATAAAAACCCTTTACAAATTGGCCATCAAATCTATTTTTAAATTAAAATTATGTTGATAGGATTTAAGAACTTATCTTAATTTTGACTTGATTCTCTTATTTCAAAGTTATCGTGCAATAAATTCCTGATATAAATTACTATTTTATTATGAATTTCAACGAATTTATCATTTTTTAACTGAGTTGTTAGAAATAATCAATTTTCGAACAGCGCGGTCTCAATTTCTTATTGTTTAGTAGCAGTTCTAGATAATAAATCAAATATTTCCATTCTGACTTTTCCATGATTTTTATATAATTTTTAATGTGTAATGAGTCACCATTATATAAAAGTATAAGATTTGAGGAAGATAATTTTATTGATAAAATTGTTCGAATATAATTCAGCACATTTACTTTTCATTTCAATTAAAATCTTGACGGTAAGTTTTTTTCCCCTTTCATGCTAAAAGTTTAGTGGAATTAAAATATTAAATAAATTAATGTGGTTATATATATATAATGTGTGTGTGTTAATATTTTGCTAGCCAAAATATTAAGTTTGGGAAACGAAATCCATTATTTTTACTTAATATTTAAGGCTTTATTTACATGTTTTTCATTAGCTTTGTGCATATGGTTGCAAATTGTTTTGTGGTTGATCTTTAGTTTCTGGACAGCTAACATGCTGTTCAACTTCGAACATTCTGAGATTTTATCCATTTTTTCGACGATGGAACTACCTATGTGAGGTGCATCTTTAACATCAAATATACGCGGATGGAATCGGTGAAACCAAAATGATTCGTAACTGGCAGTTACAGTTTCGGGAATATAGACACCATTCCCGGTTTTCAACTGCATGATTTGTATTTTCACCTTTATCAAAGAAAAACTGTGAATATACTGCTTTTTCTCTTGGTTGACTTCCATTTTTAACACTCTGTACTTCATAATGAACAAAATAAAAAAAAAAAGCAAAATATTTTTTTAGTGCGAAATGTAATCTTTACTAGCATAAATCGGAAATTGTATGTTCGATATTTAACGAGATATCGAAGGCTACTCTCATCGACAAAAAAATAATGGATTTCTTTTCCTTCGAAATAAAATTGAATAACTTGATTACTTATCAGACTAATATGAAAAACTCCTTAAATACTAAAAGAATTTTCATGCACTCTCTGTCTTTCATCAATACGCCTATTTTCAAACAGCGTTGGCATTACTGATTTATTTTTGTCTTATTTTGACACGATTGTTTCATTCGAAATTTATCTGTCAAGAAATTTTCAAACGAGATTAATTTTTAATTTGTAGAAATTTAACGCAAATTTACTAAATTTTTAGATTTTACATTTGAAGGTGATAATGAATACAAAAAATAGATATATGTGTGATTTTTAACAACACACATATATCTGTTTTTTTCATAAGAATAAAATATTCTTCAAAAGCAAAATATAGCAATACTTTTATATTATATTTTTATGAAAAAAATACTACAATTTCATTTCCGCTACAATCCAAAAATAACAAAGCTTTCACAAAAAAGGCTTTATTGCTGAAAATAAACTTTTAAAAGTGTCATTAGGAAAACTATTCAAATGTGTTTAGTTGTCTTTAATGCAATATTTTATTATTTCAGTGCAATTTTTAAAGATAAGTTTCTCTTATTTTTCAAAATTATAAGATACCAAAAATAATATAAGATGTTTAATTTGCATCTTATATATTGCTTATAGAATATGATTTCCCTTATGTATTGAAATCATATTCTCAATGATAATTTAAAATTAAGTTTTCAAAACAAAATCTTAGTTTTTTGTTCTTCAAAACACGTGAAAGAGTTTCTATTTGAAAAATATGATTTCAAAGTGCAAAATTTAATTACTATAAGAGTTTGATGTTAGTACATGGTTTTTGGTAAAGCTAGAGCCTTGCCCTTTAATCCAACATTCATGAGTTCAATTCACACCTTGAAAATAATTGCTTGTAACAATACGGGTTCCAGTTTAAACGTCAACTCCTTGGTCATATTCAAGTGCAAAAAACAGGTCGTAAAACGGTAAACAAAGTAAACCAGCCGTAAAAAGATTGCGATATTCTTAGCTATATTATGCGATAAGTTTTATTCTTTCACCAATGATGTATGCTTTACTCCAGTTTTTCGGGTTGAAATAATCAATTTTTGAAAATCCTTTTCTGTTTGATTATAATTTATCGATAGTATAATAATATCTTTTAATTTAAATAAATAAAAAAAATATATATTATTTTCTTTTCTTTTATATTTGTTTATTTTGTTTTGTTTTATTTCTTTTTTTTATTATTTTTTTAACTTTAAAGGATTCCTAAGTTTTGTATTGAATTAAAGCAAAAGAAGAAATTTAGAATTCATTTCAAGCACACAATGGGACTTTTCTACAAGATTTTTAAATGACTATTCCCATCCCATCTGTAAAAAAATTGTCTTTAAAATTGTAGTAATTAAAAATATAACCATCATAAAAATCATTTTAAGGCAATAAATATATATAATTTCACCTTTTTATAATCTAAATATTCTTTATTGCCAACCTGATTTTAATAATATTTAATTCGGACAATATATATGTATTATAAAAAAAGTAATAATGCATAAAAAATAAAGAATATCGCAGAGAATTTCTTCATCTATTATCAAAATTGAAACTTTAAGGTACATATTTGCCACATATAACGCTGTTTTATTATCGAGCCAGAAAGGGGAAAAATAAATTTTGGTATTTTTCTGTTTAGGGACGAATAGTCAGAAAACGTCAAATGCTCATTATACAAAGGATTTTGAAAGAATAAAAATATTTACAGTTTCTCAAAAATTACAAAAATTTCAATGAAATTAACTTTGCAAAACCTTACTGCGAGAAAGTAAAAATTTTGGTAATCACCTTAACATTTTTAGTAAAATATCTGGGATGATCCCAATAACAGAAAAGCACAAACATTTTTTTTTGGAAACCTCTTCAAGTTAATTTTACCATTACAATCAATTTTTTTGCTCTGTGAAATAAAATAAAATTCTGAAAATAGTTTCAAAATTGATACTTAATTCATCACAATATACACACACACAAATGCCGTGAAAATTTTAATTGTAGATACGCAATCAAACTTTAGGCTAAAATGATGTCAAAATATGCAAGAATCTTTAAAGTTTTCAAGTTGTAATTGGTATGAAGAATACATAATTTTTAATGAATCTTTCGTTCTTTGAAATCGATAGTAGCTCAAGTGATAAAGGTCGCAGTAGTATTTTTTGGCAAATATATCATTTAGTTTACTTAGTGAAAAGACATTAATAGAGGCAATATTTTGCTAACCACACAGTTAATGAACTGTTCATTCGAGATATATCTGGAGAAATTACCGTTAGAAAAGTTTAAAAAAAGTAAACTCCGAGTAAGTTAAGTTGCAAATCACTCTTCATAAATGTAAGAAGTTGTTGTTACATCAGCATGCTTTTTGGTACTTAGCTCTGAGCTGGGCTCAATCAGTTAGATAGAAGTAGCCTTGTGGGAGTCTATAATTTAAAAAAGAGACTAGGCAGAAGACTCTCCAATAATTGGCATGCCCCACAAGAGATATCATTTCGCATGGAGGACATTGCGACCACGACCTATTTAACGTGACCCAGCCCCATCAGTGAGCACAATGGATCTCTACTTGGGATGGAATTTGAAATCACTACCTTCCAATAATGAACAACTTAACCAACAGCGGCCAATAAGTATAAGAGGTAAAAGTCGCTTATACCAATGTGTGAAAAAAACTGAGTGACAGACCATTTTAATATTTAATATGTTAAATATGTCAGACCTATATAGTGGGGGGGGCTGCGAAGCACTTATGGTAGTTTCAATTATGTAACTCGATACTAGTCTTATTATTATTACTTCCATATTAGTAGGTACCTATAGATATGGAGTGTAGTGAATAATGGTACCCACAAAAATATCACAAGAAGTTTTATTTTCCAATGTCAGGCTACTAAGTTTTAAGCCTTTCAGCTCTACAAGGTGTTGTAGTGAGGGCACTTTATATAGTGGGGCACCCAGTATCATCATCTGATGAAATTTTTCTCATAATTATGTGATTTACCTATTTTGTTATGTGACTCGGATTTTATCAATTGGATGTAGATTTCATCAGTTTTACTTAAACTTTTATCATAATTATGTAACTCATATGATTATATTATATGACTTAAGTTATTTTATCAGGTGATCATAATACTATGACAAAAAGTTGTCACTTTTATAGCCGATAACATTTAATGACTAGAATGTTAGAAAGTGGTCTTAAAAATGTGACTAAATTATAATATGGATTTTAATAAATTTTATAACTAGATTATACAGTTTGCATTTAATCACAAAATTAATATTATCAATTTTACAACTAGAACAATATACAAAGACATAGTTTTGTTTTTAGAATTTTCTCTTAGCGAGAAATTATTCTATATCATTATATACACAAAAATATAAGATATAAATACAAAATTACATTCATGTTTTTATTATTTACTCATTTTAAAATGTAAAAACTGCATAATGTCTTGTAAATATTCTTAATTTCTATTTTTACAGGAAATTTTGCTTGGACCATTTTTTATTATTATAATTATATTACATAAATATATATTTTTCTCCAAGCAGAGTTATAAGCAATAAATAAATAGTAGATTTAATTAACTTCATCAAATTGACAATATATAGACAAACATTACAACTATTTTCATGGTTATGTATTTTGAGAACTGTAACACTTTTCAGCTCATACATCACAGCTCATCACTCTTACAATACTGGATTAAGATACGGTGCTCTTGCTGGCCATCTGCAGAGAGGGGGAGTCGACGCAGGGCAAAGCAAAGACCCGTAGAGGCGAGCTTGTGGGAGGTCTACTAAGGACACAAGTTCGGATCTACGGGTTCCCGCTTAGCAGCTACACCCTTTCCTTCCCTCCTCTTCCTCTTCTCACATCTCTTCGCAGACGATACAGAAAGGGAGATATCGTCTGATAAATTAAAATTTCTTCATGTAGCTGATTCCAACCATCTGTAAGGAGTGACAAGAGTACGACTACCTTCTTATTAGGAGTTGGAAAAGGAATAGATATCAAAATGTCTTTCGTGCTACTAAATATATCGATAGCAGTCAGTAGTTATGTTGTGTCGGACAAATGGTGTAGTGATAAAATTTATTTTAAGATAATAGTACTATGTGCTTGATAGTTATAGTAATATATAGACACTATTGTACAAATGATGAACTGCAAATAGCTTGTATCGAATAATAAAACTTGGAAAATAATAACAATATCGAAAAATAAAACGAATATGTATTTTTTAATAGAATAATTTATTTTCGATCAGCAGCTTCAACTTAAAATTTAGTACAATTAAACTTAAAACAAGCGGACTGAAGGAAAACCTATTTTTGTATGCATATAAATATGTTTATTTTAATTTGTTTTTCAACGGTCATTTATTTTTTTATTTTTTTTCACAAATAATCTGATTAGACAAGGCATAACAGCTTAAAATATATTCTGGTTCACTAAAATCTTTCAGTCCAGAAGTGGGAATCAAATCCACGAACTGTTGAACCGATGTCAACACACTAACTATTACGCTGCAAGGTTGTCACATAGTGAACTGGGTTCGATACTTGAACCTGCTGCCGATGCAGTCATGCTGGGAAAGTCTATGCACATGAAAATTCTATAGGATTTAATGTTCCACTACTTTTATGAAATTTGGAGCTGACATAGACCATGGTTTAAAATTACGTAGTGAACTGCCTTTTTTAGAGGGTTTGAACTACCGAAAGCATAATTAAAAACAAACCTTTTTGCTACAAAATGAAAAAAGAAAGCACTGATGTAACATATATTTTATTATAATGATTATAATTATGTGTATTTATTACAAATATATATAGTTAACCCTTTGAGGACTGAATTATCTAAGGAACTTATTGTATCGATGTAAGCAGATGAAAAGTCTCACTTGTCAAATGTACTCAAAGGGTCAATTATTAATTATTTTTATGGACACGTGATAAAAAGTTGATACATAAAGTTGTGTTGCAACAGCTTATAAATGCCAACAAAGTTGCGTATAGTATTGCATTAATGCACTTGTTTTGCTGCTGACTCTGGCCTAATTTTTGATAGTGAATACTTAATAAAGTTAACACCTAAACTAGCAAAATCTCCTCTTCAAGCTTTCACATCACATAATTAAGACATATTAGATCCTTTAAGCATTTAAATCCCATGTGGATTAAAGGTGCAGTGAGTTTATTAATTTCCTAAATTAGATGAAACAAATTCCGTAAAAATTATAATTAGTATAGAATAAGAATAAAGTGATCACAGTGAAATACAGTGCATAGCATTATATTCAAAATAATTAAATATGCAAGACTTAAGATGAAGGCATATTAAGCAAAACATTGCACAAATAAATATGAAATAATGTGCTTAAAATTATACATATTTATTCTATTTATCTATTTATTTTTAATAATTTATTCATATCATACACAAAATACATATATATAATCTTAACAACAGATGGGCTATTTATATTTGAAAGATTGCCGAAACGTTGCTCCGTTTCATTTATGCTTGCTATTTTTAACGCAATAGCATTTCACTACATTACTTGCACTTCAAAAAGTTTCAAAAAGTTGTTTAATTTATGCCGAAATACAACATATAAACATATACCTTAGTTACGTCAATTGACATTTTATTACTTTTAATATGTTGAAAATTCTTATCCAACTTTGGTGTGTAGATCTGAGATATATTCACGCAATTACGCAAGAAGGTTAAATATATGTATAAAAAAATGAGGCATTATGCTAATTGTATTTAGCCAACATTTTACAGTATTGTTGAAGATATTAAAATGTAATTTTACATACTGTATACCAACATCATTTCCTGTAATTACAAAAATATTTTTCTTCAATTTTTTAAAATGCTTTGAATTTTTTAAATATGATGAATACACAATTTGCTGTTCTTAAGTTCTAGTGTTTTAAATATCAATAGATGAAATCACTATAAGTGGGAAGTTAAATTCATTTCCGGTTGCATATTTCTAGCCACAATTCATTAAGCATAGTGAATCAGCGATCTACACTCACAACTAAGAGGTGAAGTCGACACCCATACTGGCATATTCCTCACAACATTTTCAAGCTACTACAATAAAGGAGCATCAAACCTTAATGAATATTTAACATGAATAAGATCTTTCAATTCAGCTTTCTTTAATTTTAGTTTCAAATTTTATATATATATATATAT
>JAPDSC010106963.1:22048-34015 GCA_026290005.1 Latrodectus geometricus
TATATTAGATCTCTTTGCGTTAAGTACGTATGATCCTACTACCTAACTATTGTTTTCCCTTTACCCCTATCAATTAGGTTTTTTTCCTTTTTGACAAAAAATGTTTTCAATTTTTTTCTTTCTTGAATAAATATGGGTGTTTAATTGTATTATAGACTGTGATGTGAATTATTCTTATTCTTCTTAAAAATTCCCGTATACTTTGAAATATTGATTACATAACAAAATTTTTTTATCTGAAACTTAAAATAATTAATTATTATGAATAGAAATTTTAAAGTACGTATTTTCTACTTCGATATTATTTAATTAATTCTTCTAAAGTTCGTTCTCATGTCGATTTTTGTGAATGTAACTGGTTTTTATGAAATGGCTTATGCAAAGTTGCATTCGTAAAGGTCTAATATCTTTCAGTTAATGTGGTATGTAAATTTTGTAAAAAGGTTCTTAGATCGGGTGTCGACTTCGTCACTTGAAAATGATTCAAAGTCACTAGATGGTTGACAGTAATTAGTGGCTACAAGACGCAGAAATTGGATGCATAATGAAATTTTAATACAAGCTATAATTGATTTCTTTCCCGATTTTTTTAAAATTCAATTAAAATTTTGGGAGAAAATTTCCCATTTAACCGATAAAATTTTCATATTCTATCTTTATTTTTAAGTAAATATTTACTAACTTTATTTTAGGGGAATGATAAATTATACATATTAATTTCCTTTCAAATACTTGGTTCGAAATGTATAGCAAGTGCAAAACAGCAGCTGCTATTTGCAAGTGTAAATATTTTAAATACATAGCAAATGTAATAGCAGCAGCGATTTCTGAAATTCGGAAGCCCATTTAATTACGCTTTAAAGCTTCCCAATGAAAACTCTTCTCAATTTTCGCAGTAGCGCTATTTGGAAATTCTTGCCGGGGTTGTCGGTTGAGGAAGTATTTCCTTCCACTGGAGTTTGGCCAAGAACGCTCTCCAAAAATTTGCAGTTAGTGTCAGTGACCAAGAAAAGGAAAGAGTTAATCGAGTTCTTTTTTTCAAATTGGAAATAAAATCTGCAAGTATATTTATCAATCTGGGCGTCAAGTATTCTCAACAATGTGGCTCCTGTTGTATATATATCATTGCAAATTGCCGTGAAAAATACTCTGATTTGAAAAGGTATATAGCCAATGAAACTGAAGAGTTACATATGATGTGAAATATTTACAGTTTGAAGTATATATACAGTCAATGTGTGTAAGTAATCTCTTACTTTATATGAGATTTGAAGAACCGTATAACAAACATTTGGTTACGCTTGTAGTACTTCCTCTAAGAGGGAATTTTTATAGATCATCTTAATGTGTCGCAAAGGAGAAAATCTGGAAAAGCGAAAGACTGTATATGCAGAAGAGCAACCTACATCTGTAATTGTTCAAAAAGGGTTGGTATCGAACCCGAAATCTTTTCCATCGAAAAATGTTAATAAGTAATGCTAAAATTTTTATATACAATTTTAAAACTACATCAGTAAGCAGGTAAAAAATACATGTCGGTTCAATATTTGTATCTGATTTTTTGCAAAGAAGCAAACCAGATAACAAAATAGCAGAATGAAAGAAAAATATACAAATATCATTCATATTTTCCCCCTTATATTATCAAAAATAAGTTTTTTAACGTAAAATTCCACATTTATTTACATTTTGCACAATTTTTATGCCTACATAATAAAACTCATACATTTGAATACAATTCATGAGGTATATATATAATTATATATTCCATGTGGCATGTATGTATGTATATTTGTTACAGTTAATGTCCTCATACATTAATCACAACACTTATATGAATCGGAAAACAACTAAAACCCATTGGCTATTAATTCTATTTAATTACAATATAACCTATAAATTAATATACTTTTAATCCTTTATCAATCTTTTCATACTTAGTAGCAAACCAAAACACATTTATAAGGTGAAAATTATTAACTCTTTGAAAATAAAACTTATGCGTTACTGTACTGTCCAGACATAAATTCATTTTCCGCATAATTTTTATATAATCTCTAAAACATGAATAACTCTCTGTGTCCAAAATATTTTATAAACGTAGATATTCATTCATAATTAGTGAATAAAAAAGAATAAGAAACAATCCTTCAGCTTTTTTGTCATGAAAACAGGTTTTTATGACAACTTCGTATTTATTTGCGTGTATTATAATATCTTTTTAATTTATATTCGACATTAAATGGAATACAGTTTCTTTTTTGTAATCGTTTTTGATAGATTTTTTACTGTTTTGGCGTAAATATTTTGTTTTTTGAAGGCAACGTTTGCCAGATTATTTTGCATTTTTCTCAGATGGAAGGTGTATTTTTCATATTTAAAAAATTGACACTATATATTTTAATTCTTCTAAGTAAATTATTCTTCACAATTTGTGATTGAAGACATGTGTTTAAAACTACCTTTTTTCTTAAACATTAATTAAAATTATTTGTTGGGTTTCATTCAATATTGAATATTCAACTGGCTTTTGAAATACGTCATAGAATTTTATTGTCAAAGTAAAATATCGTTGATTATCTATACAAAATCTAATTTATGTAATTTGTATATTTGCTTATAATAATCAACCTTTTTTTAAATTTTTATGAAAATTTTAACACAAAAAATATAATTTCCTTTCTCAGCATAAAGCACACAATTTAAATTATCAATACGCATTCTACTGTATGATACGTGGTTTTAAAATTTTATTTACAACAAAAGCAAATATGAAAACTCAAAAAGAAAACTTTAAAAATATGGCAAATGATATAAACTTAAATTGTATCTATTGTTATAACTGTTAATTTTAAAATCAATTTTATTCTGTATACTTCCTTATTAAAAATTACAATTGCATATTTAATTGCAAATTTCCCTGTTGGTTAATGTGACTTGGTCTGCTTGAACATAACTATTCATGGGTAGAGAGGAGTGATATATCAAATAATTTTTTTCTTTGCATTGAAATTTCCAATATATTAAAAATTAATTAACTTTTATGTTTTTGTTTCTCCCGAGTTTTTTTCAAATTTTACGAACATTTTCATTTTTATTATATACACATAGAAATAGAATCGCTTATTCATATTAACAGATCAAAAAATCTCAGCATATGTTATTTTAATACATTTATTTTAGTATTAAAATTAACATAGTATATTTTAATATTTTTTTCATATCTCTGTTATGTACATTTTATTTCATAGTGATAAAAAATAAAGTAAAATAAAAATGCTGATTTTTATTTTACTTTATTTTTTATCATTTTTAAAATTTGGAGTTCATGGCTATTAATACTTGATTATAGACAAGAAGAATACTTGATGTTAAAAATTTAGTATTTTTATTTTGTGATAAACCTGTGAAAATATGATATTATGAATTAATAGTGTTAAGTAAAACATATGTTTAGACTATATCAACAATATAAAATCGGGGCAAATTCTTATACCCTTTTAAATGTGTAGTTTGAAACAATGAAACAGAGAAGCTTAGTTATTAGTTTGATGTAAATTATTTAGAAAATATTATAAAATTACAATTTCAGTCTTTGACAATATATGTCTTTGTATACGTAAAACATTTAAAAACTCGTAAACTATTTGTATTTTTCCAACTGTTTTAGATATAGATATATAAGCAGAGATTCTCTAAAGTGATGGGAGATCTTAGACTTTTTTAACAGTCTCTAGAAATGAGATAAATAATTTCTAAAAATATTTTTGTACCTCAATTCATTTTTACTTTACCTCGATTTGATTTTGAATGATGTCTAACATATTTTTGGAGATTGATTAAGTTTTATAAAAATGAAAATGGCATCTATCATAGAAAGACTATTCACTAAAGTATCCAATCACATTGTAGAAGAAATTTATCAGTAAAATCATCATCTGAATACATTTTTGTGATATTTTTATGGCATCGTGACTATAAGACAAAGATAAATTTCAGGTCTATTTTGATATTTTATTGTTATTATTGGAAAAAATATCTTAAAATGCTGTCAAATAATAACGAAACAAAATATGACTTTTTAAAAATTGTCAATTTTAACTGTGAGTACCAAAAGTTAGGTTACATTCATACAAATTTAATGTAAATATTGACTATCATATGATGAAGCATTTTGAATAATAAAATAGAATCAAAAATGAATCGAACAAATAAAATATTGTATAATAAAATATATCATTCATTTTGTTTGAAAACGCAATTATAGAAAAAAGATTTGGAAAAATTAAAGTATTTTACGGTTTCAATTTCTTACAAATATTCTTGCAGATTTCAACAAACACTCTCATCTTAATTTCATCTGAAATAATTGAATCTTTGTTCAAATTAGATGCAATACATGATACAATACCTGAAAAAACAATTTTATGAGTGTAAAAAATAAAAACACGGAAGATAAATAGCTTTTTTGTATTATACCCAAAATTCTGTAATACCCATTCTAATTGCCTATTTAATGATGGCTTAGTTAGAAAATAACACATTAAGATTAAAAATAATTACTTATGAAGAATATAAACATATACTGCCTCTAAAATAATTAAAATTTTTTAGAAGGTGTATGAAAGAATGTATGCAATTGTATATAACTGTTATTTTAAAAAAATATTACAGTGTTTTCTGATTTCCAAATGAACGAATAAATAATTATTGAACTGTTCGGGTATATGAAATGCACCAAATAAATAATTATTTAGCTGTACTTTGATTATTTTTTATAATTAAAATATATATCATCTTGTGTTCCAAACTTCTTTTAAACTTTTCTGCAAAATATAACAATTACATAATTTGGAAACTTTTCATTATATAACATATTAAAACATATAGAAGCTGCCTTGCACTTCTCAATGGTTAATAAGAAGACCATACTTTTGAAAATTAAGATCTCAAGTTCAAATCTAGCCACTGTTAAAAAAATTTTGGTTTATTTTTTATGGAATATTTTTTCTCATCACAAATTTAGTAGCAGTTGCGTGACTTAATTACAAAAATAACAAGTAAATGCTTTTCAGCGTTCCTTTATTAGGCAACTGATTAAATTTGAAGCGCACTGAAAATTAAGTTAATTTTTACTATCTCTATAAATAACATAAAAATAAGTTATATTTTGAATTACTTATTGAATGCTAGAGATATTAAATATCGAAGTAACAAATATTATTATTTACTTTACAAAAGAGTCTTGTCCATTTTATTAGACAAAGAAATGCTGTACATTTTTTACGAATGTTTCTGTTCTTTTTCACATCTTATTTAAAGTACGAGAAATCATTTAATTATATTTAAATCAGCGTTCTACCCATCCAAATCAAAAATCAACGTTATCAAAAATCAACGTTTTCCACGGGATTACAGTGATGACTTCTAAAATAGAAAAATGGTGCTGAAATTAAAGATAAAATTTCATCGAAAAGCAACTAAGACTTCGTTAAATAGGAATACTGTACGCATACTTTTCAATGACATCTAAACAAAATTAATTAAACTGAAGTTCTTGCTGAAACAAAATTTGTAAAATAGTAATTCTACACTATAAATTATATCACAAGTAAGCCTCCATTTTCCAAATTAATATTGAATGTCATTTAATGTTAAATTAAAGTATTTTCCAATTTAATCGATATCTATACAATTCTTGAAACTTTAACCGAATCAAATCTAGACATATATATATATATATATATACAGACATATATATATATATATATATATTATCATCGAGCAGCATTCAGCCATTAGCGAAATCAGCTGGGTCTGTGTCAACAGCAGAAGGAAACATCTCAGCGGCGGATTTAACATTCTGCGTTTCGGTCACCACCTGTTTGTAGGGAAACAAAGGGTTAACGGCAGCTGCTTTTACAGCTGCGTCACCCCTTTCCCCGTGCACAATGTGCTCGTTAACTGCAACCACCACCATTAGGAAGGTAGCGGTCAATTTATTCAAGTGCATTTCTGGTGTTCCAGTGGAATATAACCAAACTACAGGAAAGTGCTTATAATGGAAATCGTTAGCTGGCGTCGTTCTGGAGAGAACGGTTTATTTCTTATTGGAAATTGAATAGTGGCAAGAGAAAATATTTCGTCTCCTTCAAATTAAGTGATAAGAATAAATAATTTTTTTATGTTAAATACTTTCAATGATATGTTTGTTCCTCACATATAATTATATAAAATAATCAAAACTATAAAATAATTTTCGTGGAATAAATTCTGGATACATTTTATAGTCTGTCTATAAAATGTATCACATAAATAACGTAATTTTTTCAATTAATAACCATTTTCGTAACAAAATATCTTAAATAATTGAACAGGTGCTTAACGAACTTAATAGTGTTGTCACGTTTTTGCCGAACTTAATAGTTTTGTCACGTTTTTGGAAAGAAATATTGAAGTTCTACGGTTGAATTGAAGATGAAGGTTGCATTTCTGCATAGTTGTTTGATGAAATAATTGATTACAAGTTTAGTTTCCTCCTTGCTAATATGGCAATTTCTCTTTGAGAATTTTCATCAAAGTAAAAGATAAATTAAAAAAAATATTTGAAATTTTAGTGTTTAAGGTATTTATTATTTATAATATGGTGTCAAAATGGAAAAAAAATATGAATATAACTAACTTCTTTTGCTTACAATTATGAAAATTAAAATGTGATAATTAATCAACTTAATAATTATTTAAGATATATTATAATTAATAATATTAATTAATTTAAAATAATATTATAATTAATATAAAATTATTTAAATATTTAATAAATTATTTAACTTAAAAGCAATTTATATTTTCATAAATTAAAATGCGAAATACCTCAAATGAAATTTTTTTAGCTATATGAAAAAGTAATCTCTTGTAAAATATTATTTAAGATTAACAAGTTACAATCATGTATGTTAAAACTAAAATAGAATGTTCGAATGTGGTCAAGTTTAAAAAAAGAATGCTTAGCTTCTTATTTTCTATTTTTCGTTTAGATTAAGAGTTAGGTGATATTTTCTTGAATAAAATATGATTGAATAGTTGTAAGAATGTATTCAAATGCTATTTCTTTCCACGAGCATCTTAACTCTTGTGAATAAACACTTTCACTTGCTTAAAGACAAAAAACATAAATCAAATTGAGATAAACAGAAGCATGGTGCAAGTATTTTAAAAAAAATTTTTTTTCCTATGACTTTTTGCTGACAATAATTCCAAATTAAAAATTCATACTAATTCGAAAAATTGCTTAACCATAATTTAAAATCCTTCTGCCCAATATCGATCTGGAAGCTAAGCATTTTTCAACAAGTCAAGTGTGTGTGTGTGTGTATCATTTAAGATTGTATGATTGACATAATTTTTACAACTGTATACACAGAAAGCACATTTGTTTAAAAAAAAAGTGTTGAAGTGCATGCTTACATGATAGCACTCAAGGTCATATTGTTTACGCAATCAAAATCATTTAATCATCATTGCAAATTATATCATTTATATGAAACTAGTTAATAATAAAGTAGTTAAAAGAAACATATTAGTTATGTAGATTCAATTCATCAAGTTCACAATTTAGTTTAAATAAAAAATATTTAAACTTTATTCCAGAGCTATTTTGATTTAATATTACTGGAATAATTATTTTAAATCCTAGGGTGTTTCAGAAAATGTAGACAATGATTATTAAGAGATTAAAAAAAAATCTGTAGAAAAAAATGTATCTTATAAAACATACATGCGTTGATAATATCTAATATTTTATTAAATTAACATTGTAGAATTTGGCACTAAAAGTTGGATCCAAACAAATATATTTTTAATAAATTTCATACTCTTTAATTTTATATTTAATGAATTGAATAATTGTGGAGATTCTCTTACTAAATATTATAAATATGATTCAAATAAATTTTTGATATAGAAGTCATTAAAAATATTTTTTGGGGGTTGATATTCCTAGTTTTCAAGATGAGGAATTAAGATTTGACTATTCGAAATTGTAGCACTAATTTTCATGTTTTCTAAGATTTTTGAATTCGTAAGATATTAAAAATTAATTTGAATTTTAATGGTGCCTTATAATTTACAATATAATTAAATTCATATGAATTGATCAATTATACGAAAAGTTTTCCCTTTACCAAGTTCAAAAGGTTTTAGCTCCCAAGATGATTAGGAGAATTCTTTTTAGAATAGTTGTTCTCTGTCGAATATAAAAAGTTTTAGCTCAGATGATAATGATACTAATTCATTATGCGACATTTTCACTTCAAACACAATATATTATATTACTTCATACATAAGTATATTCGCTATAGAATACTTTTAATTTACTTAGTTTATAAAATATGTTCACTCAGACACGCTCTAACTAGATTAATTACTTATAGAATATTTGCGCTTTACCTACTATAAAAACTTTCAAGTTCAGATGATGGTGAAGTAAATTTCTAATGGAGTATTTTCATTCTGGTCTGTATAAAACTCTTTAACTCAGACGATGACTCTGTAAATTCACAATAAAACGCCTGCACTCTATATTATAGAATTTTATATAAAATTATTATATTAATATTTATACAAAAATGAAAAAAACTAAATAATTAACAAAAATGTGTCGAAAAAAAATTATCATTCCATTCAAAGGTTGAAAAAAATGACTAAAATTGTGTCAACGAGTTAAGTAAGGTGAATAGTTTTTTCGATCATAACAACATAAAATTGTTGACTAAATTATCTATCATAATTTGATGAGTTTAGGTTGTTTACTGTGCATGTAAAAATAATTGATATAAAAATGTCAGAAAAATATATAATTAGAGTAATATAGTTTCTACAGAAATGAACAATCGTGACCATTAGTGTTTGTGGGTGAAGGAATGGAAAGGTTGTCATTTAAAATAAAAATACATATAAAGGCGAGTAATGTCTGCTTATTCTCTCACAGTTAAATATGTGCGTGTATTTATATATACTTGCATATATATGAAAGTATATAAACTACTATATAGATATCTGTATGTACATACGTGCATATGTAAAAAAAATGTTACCAGGAAAACTAATTTCTGAACAATTTAATTAAAAATAGTCTCTAAAATCGAAAATGAAACGAAAATGTGTCCCCCTATTTAATTCATGAGCTATAAATTTCAATGTAGACATGAAATATTGTACTGCTGCAATTAACACAGAACATTAATTGAATTGAACCTTCTTTTCAAAGAATGTATGTGCCACACGCAAGTACAGACGATGAGGAAATGTAGATCGAATGAAATCGTTCTGCGACTTGGAATTGGACGAGATTCAAACTCGTTAAAATGCGCGCGATGCAACCCTGGTTATCCCAATGATTTATACCAATTCGTTGTTTGAATAGAGATGACCTTGGGATTTTGCAGCAGATATCAAGCGTGCCAGCCCCTTTGTTACCCCCCGGATCGTGAGGGAGGAGCCTTTTTAGGAGGTGGGGGTGGCAGTGCGACCGGCCCCCGGGATGACTCAATGAGCGTGGGGCCCACTTTTTGGGCCAAGGTCAGTGGGTTAGTATTGCACCACTATCGATGAGGGGCTCCGTTCCACACCCCCAAAGCTTATTTTTTTCTCTACCCTACCTACTCTTTCCAACAAATGCTTTAGAATTTTTTACTAACTAAGCTGAAAAAAACGAATTATAAAAAAAGGCGGACGATAAAAAAATAGTGTGGGAGGTTGTTTGGGACACTTCTTTTTTAGAAAGGGGGAGTCCCGTACCGGGTCGGTGCCTGTGGACTAATACTTCGAAGCAGTAAGGGGTGGGCGGAGAAGCGGGTTCCCATCAAAAAAATATAAACAAATGGAAATGAAATAAAATGACAGAATGTCCCTTCCCTTCCTCCTGCCTTCCAAGGTCACCGGCAATCACATTGAAATGCGGTCATTTATATTTTAAATAGGTAAAAAAAAACTGTTAACCTAGATTTTTTTTAAGTATATAGCTTATCATTATATACTTTATTCAGTATAATGAAATATATATTTTTTTCGTACATACCGTGATTATATCCAAATTTAATTATGATTGTAAATTCATTTCGCAATCTCCTAAAATCGCTTGCAAGTAATTTTAATAATCAATCATTCAATCATACTTTTTAGATTTTATATAAAACAATTGATAACATTCATGGAATAATAAAGATACGAACAATTTAGTAATAGTTCATTTGTTATCATGAACTATCACAATACTAATGTGTAATATCAGTAATAATTATATAAGAATTTTGATGTTATTTTAATATTTTCACACATTTATTGGTATTAAAATTATCAGTTATCTATAGAAAATAGAACTCAATTTGCGAAATTTATAATTTCATAATAATAATTTTTATCTATTATTATCAATAAAATATAAATATCAATGATTTTCAATCAGAAATATCATTTACATGATAATCATAAATAAAAATTATGATTATCTATAGGCTTAGTGAGCTAAATTAGGAAAGCAATAGAATCTATGCATTGCTATAGAATATCAAAAATAATATATGATGTTTTCTTCAAGTGTAACATTCAATATGTACTTTAATAATTTCTAATTTTTTTTTTTTTTTTTTTTTTTTTTTTTTGTAATTATGTTTTAAACTTTTCTATAACAGAGTAAAATTAATTCAGAAATGTATGAATGAAAATTGTAATTTTTAATACGCATATTATATATTTTTAGAATTTTTAACTATTGATTGCTCATAATTTTAATTCGATTAAAATATTTAAAACATAAAAATGAACAAAATCTTTTCATACATTGAGAAAAATACATAATTCTAAAATTAATTGACAAACTATGTGAACAAGTTGCTTAATATAATTTTATTAAAATTGATAGCATAAAGAAATTAATAACGAAATATTTTGTGTCACTAGTTTAAGATTTATATATATTTTTTTCTTACACAATATTTATTTTATTTTAAAAAGATAATCATAAAAATAGGCTACTATAAATCTAATATAAAAAGATACAGTAAAAATACATTCATGCTTCATTTCCCAATTTTAAATCTCAAATTTTAAATGCAACTATATTATTATATGAAAGAAACTCAGCTGAATTATATTAAAATGAATGTAAATAGCTTAAAAACAAACAAAATTACATTTTTAATTTTCAACTTCATTGTTAATTTTACATTTTTAAATGATGTATAACAAATTTAATCACAAAGAATAAATTTAAATATATCTAATTTAAAAGCATTCTAGTTTTAAAAAAAATCGTATCAGACTTTTAGAGTTGAATATCAATGGTAAACCTTCCCAGATATACGAGAAATGTTTTTATTAAGATTGACGTTTTTCTGGGCTGAAATGTATCTTTACTATCTCTGCAAGAAAAATCAAAGAAGTTGAAATGTATTCAGAATACAACACGTTTAGTATAACTAATTGCATTATTTTATGTTTTCACATCATGATTTCAGTTGCCGATTTTTGCCAGTTGAAATTATTAAACCCAACAAACCGCTAACTGCTTCCTAATTTCAAGCCATGAATGAAACTATAATGGTTCGCTGAAATATTCAAATTAAATTCATCTGATAAATGAATAAATAAAACAAAATGTACCATAAACCTTTTTAATTAAATACATATACCTATTTATATTTTTAGCAATTCTTAAAAAGAAAACATCTGTGGCGATAAATAAATAAAATGATTATCATTATGATATTATTCAATAAAAATATTTGAAAAAATTTATTTCTCATAAGTCACCATAGTTTCTTGCATTGCTCATGAAAATTTGTTTACCTTTTAAAATATTTGCAACTATATAATACATTTTATAAATATAGAACCTATATTATTTGTTATTACTAAATTTATTATACTTTTCTGACTTAAGACATAATTTTACTTAGTTAAAAAAAA
>JAPDSC010106963.1:34415-49592 GCA_026290005.1 Latrodectus geometricus
ATATATATATATATATATATATATATATACAATTTACTTCTAATGCTCTTTAACATTTTTAATTCGTATAAAGCTTTAAAATGGGCTTTTTATGAAAAAATATAAAATCCTATTCCCTCTAAAAAATGACTTGCAGGTTTTCATTGGGACAAGTGAATGAGATCTCATTATTTTAATCGTCTGCCTCATAAGGATTCTCATATTCGAAGTAAAATGCTCTCGAAAACAATTCCTGTATTATTTAAATGTGTGTATTGTTTATTAATATTATTTCTTTTATACTAATCTAAACTTAATTTTTTTTTAGTAATTACAATAATTTAGATCAAAGTTAATATTGTTGCTCTTTATAATACAATTACTATAATATAATTACTAATATTAAACTTTGTCTTTTACATTGAAGCTTGCCAAAATAGTAAGATATTTTAATATATTCCGATTACATTTCTCTGATTTATATAATTTACAAAAATATTATTATAATTTAAATGTTTTATTTTTAAATTAGGATCTATATATTTTATTTTAAAAATGTTAATGTAAGTGTAAAATGTTAAATATGTGATAATAGTTTAACATTTTCTTAGTGATTAAAATTAGCTTTGTAATAGCTATGCAGTGATAAAAATCTTATCATTTTATTTATGATAAGATCAGATGTTTAACAAGTCCTACAAACAACAATAGGTTTTCTTAAAGTTTTATTCATGATAAAAATAAGTGACTTAACAGTTTCGTTCGTGATAAATATATATAAAGTAATAAAAGCTTTTGTGTTTCATTAGAAAGAAAAATTTATTATTCATAAAAAATTTTATAATAGGAAATACTGTACAATTATCGATGGAAATTAGCACTTAAAAGTTTTGTGATATATAGTATGCACATTTACAGATTTCTTCCCGAATGAAACGGTAAAGATATAAAATGTATAGAAATACATAAATATAAAATATTCAAAATACAAAAACTTAGTCCAATTTAAGAGTTAGTTTATTTTAAAATGTTTTTTTCTTAACCTCTTATCTTATATCATGTACAAAATAATACTTTGAATGATTTAAATCAAAATATGTGTTCTTTTTAAAGGCAAATTTCAATAAAATAGTTTTTGATTTCTTTATTATCATTAAGTATTCAACTATTGATAACATTAGTTTTTACTTAAATTTTATTATTAGGAATTGTTTGTGTACCTTAAAACTAGGCAACGGTTTTGCTTTTATTTAATATTATAAATTTTTATGCTTTACTTTTTTAAAAAATAATTGTTCTAGGACAGGAAACTATCAAAAATAAAATATTTTTACTTTGAAATGAAATATTTTATTTTTGATAGTTTTCTGATTCTGCTACAATAAATACAATTTTTTTTTATTAAATTTAAAATTTTAAGTAGCAATAATATCAATTACTTATACAGTACATATTTTTTTGTTTATGTGAAATTATCGTCAAAAATAGTTATGAGTGCAGAAATAAATATTTGTGGCAGTAATAAGAACCTGGAAATAAATAAATTAGTACTGAAATTTATCCTGAATTTTAATAAAAACCCTACTATAAACTAGGGTTTTATTATAAAACTAATTTTTAAATATAATACATGTGAGTCTTATCGAAAAATATTCATACTTATATGCTTGTATTTGCATTGAAAATGCTAACCATTGAAATACTCTCATCACTGTATTAATAAATGATATTTAATTGCAAATTAAATCATACCTTTGAAGTTTTTAGAACTTAGTTAAGCAGTTTCTCACACATTTTCAAATTAAAATATATTAATAACGGAAGAGGTAGCTTCTTACAAATTTTGCTTTCATAAATTTTGTTATTTAAAATTAAATAACTAATTTAAGCAATTCATGTTAAAATCAGTCATAAAAATATCCTGTGATAGATATCCTGTGATGAGTATAATAAAAGTTTTCATTCAACGGAATTAATTCTTATAAATTAAATAACTTAACTATGGACCAATATTAAAAAATCTGAGTTGTATTTCAACAGAAGAATATGATAAAATCAAATCAGTTAAAAATCAATTTGCAGCAGTTTTAATGGAAATAAAAGTGACTGGATTTTAGGAAAAAAGTTCACAACAGAAAATGTTTAAATCGGTGAATTAATGTTTGAATAAAATTATAATTATTATTATTATTAGATTAAAAATAGCATCTTAAAAATATAACATGCAATAAAAATCATAAATTATGATTGAATTTTCAATTTTATGACAGAAGAAAATTATATCGAGAATATTTTATCAATAATTAAGTAATGTTTCTCAATCACATATAAAACTTAAGTATACAATAAAAGTGTGAAATCAAATATTAAGATGAAAAAGAATATTCTCTAAAGAAATTAGCAATACACAGAACTTTTTTATATTAAAGCATTTTACTTGATATACAAATTTAAAGTTTTCAGTAATACAAAATAAAATATTGTGCCCAGAAAAAAATTGACAATCCCCGTTTTAAAAACAGAACACTATTTCTTAGATCAGGTCTTTTTGTAGGAATTTTATGTTTTCAATACATTTTCAGGGCAAAATATGAATTACATAAAAAAAGGCTCTGATTTAAGAAACAAGGGAATCTGATATAGCATAAAGCTATTTAATATTATATTAGAGACATCTCTTTTTAAATAAATTAAAATTAGAAACAATCTTTCACATTTAATTGAATCTACGACTTACTTTCTCAACTTATTTAAATAATCTTGATTATTTTTATGCGATACAATAAATCCCAAAAAAATATGTGATATTTTTAAAGAAATATAAAATATTTATTCAAATTTTCAAAATAGTAATAAAAGTCAATATTTAAATATTGATATCATTTTGTTATAATAAGAATGAAAAATTTATTTACGTTGTTGCTCATAAATATGCAACATGGTAGGAATATGTACATAAATATGTAGATATTAAAATTTATAAAATATACTTGATATTTCATTAATAAAAATCAATTTTTTAAAATATTTTCAAAATTAAAATTATCTAATACTTTGTCCCATTAAAATAACTTAAAAAAGAATATAAAAGGACTAAATGATATAAAAAAAAACTTTTAAAATAAATGTTTATGTTAAATTTATTTAAGCTATCATGATTCATATTACACGATATAATTATTGCAAAAAAAACTTTTCCCTGTAAGTTAAAAATATTTAAAAAAAGTTATAGTTATCAGTTTTTATTTATTTGAAACATATTCTTACATAAAAATTATTTTAAATGTGTGATATAGGTCATTAATCTGAAATAATATTTTAATTACCACACACACACAGGAAAAAGTGAAAAAGAGCTCACACACACTGTTGTGACAGCTGCGCAATATGCACTTGCTGGTATTTTTAATAATAGGTACCAAGCAGACGATATGTATCAAACTTCGAGTAATTTAGAATCGAGCGAGTGCGAAAGGCATTCAACTTACCCCCGGAACACTCTCATCTTCATCTCAAGCGATAAACAAAAACGGGGTGGAAAATATCATATTTCCTCCGAGTCAAGCATGAAGATCAACACCAGAGGTCCAGACGCGTGGAATTCACCTCAGTAAACAAGTAAGGAAACGATTTTCATGAGGCAAAATCTCCATTGCTAACGTCTGAAAAGTAATCCACAACAAACACACACACAGGAGGATGTTCGAGACCATCGCACTTTGCACGACACTCACCAAACGAGAATTATATTAATAATATAAAAAAAAAGAAGCCGAATGCGCGAGGAACTGTTATAACTGTGCACCACACGCGCCGCTGTTCGCAGACGATCTCAGAAGAGAGCAGAGAAAACCACCACCCGCGGACAGGCACATTCCGTAGAGATGCGAGAGTCCAGGAGCAGGAAGAGGGGAGAGGAGGGAGTGAAAGCGAAAGAGGCGGGGTGGAGGAAGGAAGGGGGACGAAAAAAAATTATCGAACCGATGGGAAGAGGGAGAGAAAAAATAAGGTAGAAGGCCTAACCTCGTTGGTCCGGGGGGGTCGGGGGTCTACGCGAACCAAGATGGCGGCCACCCAGTGGCAGCCATTTTGTAGGGGCGCATTTGAATGGACCAATGGAAAGCGAGGAAAGAGCGTGACGGACGGGCGAGGAGGGCGGGGTACTTCGTGTAATGTTGAGAGTCACAGTGAGTTGTTCGTTCGTTCGCCCAGGACCGGTGAGGGGTAAGGCGAAACGCTGGCGTGCTTTTTGGGGTCGACGATGTGCCTATTTTTGAAATCGAGTCACCGGTGAAACGAAAGGAGAGAAAGGGTTATGACCGTTTCCAAAAACTGCTGATGATTCCGAATATATTTTTTAACGTTGTGTAAAGGATTTCCCGCCATTTCAGGTAAGTAGAATACAGCGCACAACACCCGGTCTTAGAAATAAATTATTTCGCTATCAATAATTTTAACTTGAATACTTACGTTTAGTTTACTTCTATTTTACGCAAACAAACAGTTAAAAAAAAACCGTTTGAAAGTGTCGTTGCGTTTATCTCTTCGCTAATTGTCCGTTAATTGCTCTGCAGTATTAATTTTCAATAAGTGAAAAGCCTGATATCATTGATTCAGTAAATTTAAATATATCGTTTTAAAAAATTTTTAATTAAATTTTTATCGAATTTTTAATGAAAATGTAAGGTTATTTTTTTATCAATTTTACATTAAATTTTTAATTTTTAGAATATCTCTCATACTTTGCTTATATATTATTTTCAAAACTTTTATTCTCATTTTTAATAGTCACAAAAATAATTATTTGTTTTTTCTTGTTTTAGGTGATTATTTTACATTTATTTTTGCTTATATAAATAAATTGTGTCTTTTTTTTTATAAAGTTTCATATTTTTGAAGGATGTTATTAAAAATTTTTTAAACATACATACATATATATATATATATATATATATATTTTAAAATGAGTCCCAAAAAGTACGGAATACATTCTTTATAAATTTAAAAATTTAAAAGAAATTAAATAAGAATGTAAAAAGGAATTTGAAATGAGAAGACATTTTCTATTTTATTATAGTGAATAATGATTACTACTAAAGTCTGATATTGAATTCTTATTTCTATCATTACATCGACTTAATTAACAAGTGTTAGGTATTTCTACACTTCGTACTGTTTAATATATTAAACAGAATTATTTAAAATGAGTTTTCAAAAAATAGATGGCATATTATTCAAATATTGATTTATAACTTATTTTGTAATAATTTGAATATAAAAAATACCAGTTAAAAATATTGATTATCATTATATTTGTGTTATAATATTAATGAAAGATTCGTAAATATATTAATCCAAGTATTTACTTTCTTAATAATTACATGATTTTCACTCAAATCTCTTAAAATCAGTACAAATTAAAATGTATTCTCAAGGTAACTGTGTTTATGGAATACAGGTACATGAGTTAATTTTTGAATATAATTCCTTATATATACAGCATATGAGTATATACAGCATATATATAACGAAACAAGGATATTTTAGTTTCATTTTATACATATATCAATGCTTATGGGTTACTTTATTTAAATTTGTTAAATTGAGTTTTGTTTTGTTTTTTTTTTTTTTTTTTTTTTTTTTTAACACTTTAGCACCAAGTTTATTTTTACGATGTAAACATTTAATCTCTATGAAGCATTCAATTTTATGAAAAGCAAACGTTGCACAAAAATGAAATTCATGTATTAATCTTGATGTTTTCTTATAAAATGTTTTTAGGGGATATCATTGTTTGCAAAGTAAAAAATTTTAACTGTTAAAAGAACTGCTTTTTCTTATACTAGGCTATATTTATGTTTTTTCTAGGAATGATACGTTAAGCCTTTTAGTCTTTGAAAAGTTAATAATTTACGTTCATATAATTTTTTTTTAAAAAAATTGTTTCATCAGTTATTGTTCTTGTTCATTTATTCATACATTTTAACAATCTAACATTGTCTCGTTATAAATATAAAATGCATATTGAAATAATATTTTTTTATATTGACATAAATTCAAAGTTAGTTCATTTAATGCCAAATTTTATTTTAATATGTAATAAATTAAATGAAAATTAATGTCCATCTTTGTTTCAATTGATTGATTCATTTGTTCAGGAAAAAAAGTCAGAACTATTCTTAAATTTCTTCTACGTTTTTTTAATTGGTACATTATCAGGTAACATTTATTTCTCAATGTTTTAAAATTTATGAATAAATTTATCCTTCTAAATTAATCAAGCGATAATATTTAAAAAAATATTTCCTGTTATTTTAATATTTATAGCGAAATTCTTCAGAATGTAATTTCAAATGGGAATATTTTAATCTCATATTGGAGAATAAATTTTTTGGTTGCTACATTCCTTTCTTTTTTAAACTAAGAGTCAATGATAGTATTTTTTTTTTTTTTTTTTTTTTTTTTGAATATGATATAAAATAATTTTTAGCCTACTTACTTGGAGAACGTTGTCTTTTGACCATTATCTTTGAAAGCGATAGAAGATATAATCTTGTTATATAATGCATAACTTCGTTTTAAAATATTATATTTTGTTATTAAAAATTCTTTTCAGTTTTCTAATTTCAAATTTTGCATTATTAAAGCTAATGTAGAAAATATCATAATTCGAAAATTCTAATTTTATGAACGAAAATTTAATTGGGTTTTAGTACATGTTATTCTAATACATAAAAAAAATTCGTTTTAAAAAATATTATTAAAATTAATTTTTTCGATATGGTTTTTTTATATGTTGATTTTTTTCTCTGTAAATATTATAGATACTATCTCTTTATTTAACATTTTTTTGTTTCCCACAAGAAAATTAGGCCTTTATTTTATAAGACATTTTTTAAGAACTAATAATAGAAAAAAATTATTTTTATTTTCAAAAATTATTATGTTGCCAAACATCAACAATATAATGTGCTTTTGTTGTGGATAGTAATTTTTAATTAACTATGATATTTTATACTTTCTACATCCTGTTCATTAACAAATTTAATAAGATTACGAAAAATCTTTTAAAGCGAGAACAAAAATTACAGACTACTTCTTTTATTCTTTTTTAAGAAAATGAATTTACTAGAAAAAGGCAGTATTCTTATTAATAAGAATTCATGCAAATTTAATTACCCCAAAAATTAAATAAGGTAAACATACATTTAATGTATATAACATTTTAAAAAAATATAATTATTTGACTATCTAGTAATGATACATATACGTACATACATATGTGTGTGCCAATTTTATATAACCATTTTTACTTTATTCAGTTTAATTTATGCATTTATAAAATACAAATTATTTTATTTTTAAAGTTTTGAGTTTCAACCAAAAATTAAAACTATAATGTAATTTAGAAAAAAAATGACGTCACTTTAATGAATTAAATAGTTTTAACATTTCAAGCAAACCAATGCAAATAAATAAATATATATTGCGATTTGGTATTCTACTGATCACGATAAATAGTTTCCGATGTTTCTATGAAAAATTATTTTTTTAATTCTATTTTTCAGTAGAAATTAGGAGAGATATGCAATAATTTGTGAAAAATTTATGAGTATTGTACATTTGTAGTTATATACGATTCAAAATAAAATTATTAGATTTTGTATGTGTTGTCTATATTCACTATAGAAAAAAAAACTATAAAATTGTTTCTAATGTTTTTTGATACAATAGAAACAATTTTATTGTTTTTTTTCTCTGAAAATTCATAGAGTTTTAAGAAAACTTCAAAGTTAACTCCAAAAATAATCAAAATCAACTTCATCAGAAGTGTAAAGTACTATCTGCACTAAAAATAATGTTTATAGTGCAATAAATTACACATATAGAAATTCACAAGATGTGCATTCAAAATTTACTAAAAAGAAACTTGAAAATTGATCTGAAATGAATTAGAAAACAATAAGGCATTATCTATAGTAAAGAATTTCGTACATTAATTCTATAAACTATGCTTGTAGATTTTAAGTAAAAATGAGAAAAAAAAAATATCTAATAAAAATTGCAAGAAACACAGAGTTCTGAAAATTTATTTCAAAAAGTAAGTTACATTAATTTAAATACATATATTTTTCAAAATATTATATATATAAAAAAATATTGTATCTTTTTTTAATATAATAAATTGTTGATAAGATTTGTTAATCTCACATCTAACATGAAAATTTGATATAACCAAAAAATTTTGTCTATTTTGTTTGAAAATTCTTTCTGAATAAATAAATTTATTAAAAAAAGACACCATTGTTGGAAAGGTTTTCACGAAACAACTTTAGAGAAAAAAGTATGATTCAAATATTTCAGTTAATAATATTTCATAAAACATTTTATTAAAAATTATGAATTGTGGAAATATTTGTCAGTTAAAATGGAACTGAAATAATTGTTGAAATATTATTTAACTTAAATTCTACACTATTCTACAACGTAATATTTTAACATCAATTGCTTAAAGATTAATTGTAAATTTGCAGGAATAATCTATCTATTTTGTTTCAGAGAGAATCTTAGAGAATTTTTGCGAAATATTTGAATTTTTGAAAAAATATTTAAATGAAAAATCTAAAATATGAATTATCTAACGTAACAATGTATAATCTAAGCTATATACCATATGGACAACTTGGGTGCAAAATTAAATGTGTGTGTGTGTTTGCTAAATACCTAAATTTTTAGAAGTTTTTAAAATTTAATCTCCCTTTGATAAATATTCAAGTCTACATTAATAATTCCATTCATGTCTGTTTTTTATTTATTATATTTTTAATAATAATATATATACCAAATAATGTGTAAACCATATTTGAAATGTGTCCAAAAATTTTAAAATGCAAATTACCAATATTATGTGGAAGAAAAACAAAAATGATTAAAACAAAAGATTACGCCTTTTCCAAAATTATCAGCATTTCCTAAAATCGCAGGAAAAATCAGGCATCAATTATGTGATGCCTTGTAATACGAGCACCAATAGAGATCCATTCCTCCTCCACGGGAAAACTGGGAAACTCCCACTACCGTGAGGATCTGTTTACAGCCCCCGACCCCTAGACACCCCTGTCTATCCATTTCTGCTCTATTTCACATTCATCAAGCATGTAAGAAGGCCATGAAAGAAGTTTTATCGTCATCGGATTCAAATAAACTTCCTTCCACATCTCTTAGAAATATCGTCTGCTTTTCTTCGATGCAACCGACTTAAGCTATCGTCTGCGTTTTTCAGTTTACAGATTATATTATCATAAATTGTATTTTCTCTTTTGGCAACAATGCAATAAAGCTAATATTATGGACTTTGAATTGATTTTTATGTTTTCTACTTCATTTTTTTCCCCTTTTCTTATATTTTTTCATCACTTCTTATTTTCTGCAAATTGCCTATTTCCTAATGCCGATCAAAATAAGATGTCTGTTGCGACAATAATGTTAAGTTATGGTAGCCCAATTGAAGCTTAGTAAAGTGTAATGCGCTTTTATTACTTTATAACGTTCAAATTCGATGCTATTGGCAAATTGAAACAATACTTTTTCGAATATATAATATTATAATGAAATTTATGTATTATTTTATTAACTATTTGCTTGCACAAATTTATAATGCTTCCTTTTAACTGAATTCATTGTTTTTAAGGATTTAGTAAAAATAAAGATAAAATTTTTGATAATACAGTATAAAAGAGATACCCAGTAAATTTCCTAGTAAAAACGAATATCAAAAATTTTATTTATATAAAGTAAAAAACATTAACCATAAATAAATATTTAGCTATAAAGGAAATTTAATATTAGGAGTTGACTAAAATTAAACTTTATCAATATAAAAATATTCAAAATATTTTTTAAAAACTATTTTCAGATTTTAATGTTTAATTGCTTTTAATAAAATTAATTTTTTTGAATTTGATTTGTTATTAATTAAACCAAATATTTAGAGTTCTACCGAATTTTGTATTTGTTTTGAGATGCATTTTAATTTATTTGAGTGTGTAAAAATTCAATCGAAAAAAATTAATGAATTTAACTATTTATTTTATTGAGAAAATATATAAAGCAATTTATAATATCTTCTTCGTGTTAGATTTTTTAAGCTTGTACTGAAAATTAAAAAATATTAAATATGTTTTACAAATTTTTATACAAGGTGATGAATTTGATATTATTATCAATATAATAATATATTTTACACTACATATTTATTACATTTCAGTATAATGACGATATATTGAAAATAAATATGCACTTTCTTTTGATAATACTTTTAAAATCTATAGGGTATTTAAAATATAATTTTTGAAACAGCATATATAAATTTAGCCTAGTTTAGTTTATAAAATCGTCAGTAATTTTTTTTTCCTCTAAGGATTTTTAAAACAATTTACAAATGAAAGGAAGGTAATCTTATGTAATTTAAATAGAGAATTTCAAATAAATACATGAAAATTCCAAAATGTTCAACTGAACTATTGAAATTTCCAAAACTAATTTTTAAAAAATTCGAAAATTGATGGCTTTTGATTATTTATTATAAAATGTTTTTTATAATAGCAAATCCATGAAAAAATTTAGAATGAGAAATCGTAAGATATCTGAAACTAACGTATTAATTAATTTTAAAAATACTAGTTTCTAAACATAAAATGTTAATAAAAAGATTTTTATAAAGTGCTTTTTCGTTCATATTTAATTTAATATCTCCAAGAATTATAATGGAATTTTCAAACAATAGTACTCATTTTCCCTACAAATAAGGTTGATTTTCTTGAAATTAAATGTGTGAATAAAATTACTTTCTTGAAATTTTAGTTTGATAGCCAGATTTTGTAAAATTTTAAAATAGTAGAATTGAATACCCTTTATTTTGATTATTTGAATAGCCATTTGAGAAACGCGTGTTTGATACGATGATAAATAAAGGTATCAAACGCGTGTTTGATACCTTTATTTTGATTATTTGAATAGTGAACTAATAATTTAGTGCTTTTTCTAACTAATTATATTGAATTCCCAAACTTGCTTTTAAAACAGTTTGATAATGAAATTATTTATAAAAAAAATAAAGATGAGCAATTCTTTTTTGATTTTTATTAAATCTATACCTACTTTATCAATCATGTAATAATTACCCTATTGTATAGTATGTGGACAATTTTACAACTTAACTGCTTATTGATAGTTAAAAGCTCTTTAGCAATTGAAAAGCAAGATTCGTTTTATTAATAAAATGTTTATTAAATTCTTTATTTAGAAGCATGTAAGAATATAATTAGAAAAATAAAATTAAATTTTAACTTGAGAGTTCTCAATACAATGTACTTTTTTCATTAATTATTGTTAGCAAATTTAATATGATAAATAAATTAATTAAAGCTCGTTTAGTCTTTATAATCAATTAACAGTAATAACAACTATTCAGAGTTAACTGGATTCTTAACAAATCAATAATTTTCAGTTAACTTTTATGAAATTGTTTGATATTAAAAACTAAAATCAGATCTTATTATAATGTTTGAAAATCAAAGGAAAATAATTTGCACATCGTAAAGAGAACTTAAAATCATGCCAAGTGATATTTTATTGACGTTAGTATTTATTAAATAACAAAATTATTATATTATTGATTAATGTTAATATTTATTAAATAAAAAAGTTCAAAAGCAATATTTTTTTTAATTTTTAAAATTTATTATTGTAAGAACTATCGAAAATAATTCTATTGAACAACTGAAGTATAACAAATTAACTTTGAACAATGTTTTTTAAAATATACTTTTTTATCATTCTTCATGCATTGAAAAACAAATTTTTAAGTTTAAATTTTCTCAGTTTTCTGAAAACGATAAATTTTAACCAGTGTAGTTTTAGAAATATCCATCCTTTACTAAGACTGACACATAGCAAAGAGTGTTTCAATTAATTTCCTTGTAATGAAAGTCAATATATTGCTGTATAGTTTCTCTTGATTTTCTTAAAACGATAATTTCCTACATTTTTGAAATATATTTCTTTGGCTGACAAAGATGGGAAAGATAGGCTGTGTTTTATTTCATACTTAATTTCAGTTCTTAAAAACGATATTTTTTAAGTCATCATTTTAGAAATATGGGTTTTTTGCTTTAGAACGAAATTGTTTGTAGTTTTATAACTCTTGTATTAAAGAACAATATTATCCTTTTTTCAAAAATTTTAATATTTCATTTGTGTTATTTTAAAAGTCTATAACATTTAATGATTACTATGAGAGTCAAAGGGTACTAATTTTAACCTTTTTGTATTGAAACGTGTTTTCTCTGAATTTTAGAAAACGATAGTTTTTAGTTGAATCACACTTGAAAAATTTGTCTTTTACTGGTTAATATACAACAAAACATTTATTTCTAGCTTTTTTATGTTGAAAAGCATTGCTTTTCATTTTCGTTTTTACAGCAATTTTTTTCAAATCGTTACGTTTACAGTTAAGTAAAAATATGTGTACAAAATCTTAATGTAAATTGTTTTAAAAAAAAGGGAATTTATTATATGAACTCTAGTTATTGAACTCAAAACTGATATTCAGTGGGGAATAATGACCTGCGGAAAACCCTCACTTCCTATTTTGACCGTCTGCAGGTTTCCCTTACTTGAACAGGTTGCTGTCAGCAAAATCATATATTTTTTTCTTGACTATTATAAATTTGCACACCTGTTCTCTTGCCATTACCTATCCGATGTCTTAAAGACTTCTTTAAACTTTCATCCGTTGCTCACAATATCCTCAAAGATTTTTTCTTCCAATCCAGGAAGAAGAATGAAAAATCCGTAAGTGGGTTGCCAACTTTCAGTTCAGTACCCGGCACCAGTACTTCGACCCCCGACATTTCCTTTTAACTTCCTCTCCAAGATTTCTCTTTCGATGGTAAGAGACCGCCTTATTCTCGTTTTCCATTGTAGTAAGAAGAACGAAATGGAAAGGGAGGAGGCGACCCCCTTGTTCTCCACCATGTCCTTACAAATGTCAGGATCCTTTTTTTTCCTCCTTGGAGGTTGCCCCTTCTGCCAAATAGAGAAGATCTCCACTTAGTTCCGTAATGAAGGACCTCAAAGTGATATTTTATTTCCTGGAGTCATTTGTTCCATAAAGTTTCGAATGACCCCCAAAGAACTTCGCCAATCTGTTATGTTCAGATATTTTTTGTTCTTTTTTTAGACTGAAGTTTGTTCAGAGATATAATGATATCGTTGTAGTTTGCCAGAAAAAGATCTGGGCCTTTTCATTAGTGGAGTACTGTCTGAAAGAGTCGTCTGATAAACGAACGGAACTAATGGCAAACGATTTTATAAAAATGACATTAACTGTAACCTAATGATACCAGATGTTGTTCAATAACTCATAATGATGGTCATAATCAGATTATTTGATTTTTTGGAGTAATAAAGTGAAATGCTTTTAGCATTGCTTTGTTTTTGGGATGGGCTTTTTATTAGTTTAATTCTTCAAATAATACTAGCTAGTAATAACTTTTCTCTGTCTATCCTTGTTACAAAGAAATTATTAAAATGATAATATTTTTTTATTACTCAAAAAAGTTTGGCCATATTTAAATTACACATTGAAAATAATATATGGTGAAATTAAAATATATATGTTTACCTGATTTCGAAATATAATATTAAAAACTTTAAAATCACCTTTCTGATATAATAAATGCTTATCCCATGATCATAAAACTGTCATATTTTAAGTATTATTCAGTTAATAAATTCTACAAAGCTATCTCAGTCTATATCTATAAACATCGCAAAAGTAAAATTAGAAATATCACAAAATTATGTAGATGAGTAATCAGAATACAAATATGTGAAAAGTTTAGCAATTCACTCAACGCAAAAGGCAGCTAAAAATAGAATTACCAAGAAAATATCAATTTATAAATTGCAGAATCCTCTTAAAGTATACAAAAAAGCATTTATATCATCCTATCAATTTCCTTTGAACTTTATTAATGCTCTCCGTAGTCATTTCGCATAATATAAATTTTGAATTTTGTAATTTATGTTAGTATATATATGTTGTTTGATAGGTGTTAAATGTGATGATAATTATAGTTCGTTGACGTGTAAAATAAACACACTGTATTTTTAAAGACAAGAAAATAAAAGGTTTTAAGTCAAAATGTATCTTATATGTTTTTATTATGAAAGATTTCAGTTTAAAATGCATGTCACAATTGTTTTAGTAATTTTTCACATTTTTAAATGCAAAACATTAAATTTACTAGCTTTATATTTTTTGGTAATAAAGTCGAATTTAATAAACATAAAAAAATCCGCAAACATTTTTATTTTAGCTTTCAAACAATATAAGTAAAACCTACAGACTCAAATTCTAAAAAATTTAGCTTTGTAATCTTTGGAATTTTAAGAAATTTAAGAATTCATATCAAATTTTAGTTTTCTTTTTTTCTATGGCATTAAAAAATTATTCCACGACGATAATTACAAAAATCCGATTCTGATTTTATTCTAAATTAAAATGACAATATTTGTACCTCTTTTATTTATTTTTCTCCTTACAACTTAACTAATGTCTAACTATTATTATTATTTTTTCATTTTAGGTATGGAATCTTGGAGGTACATACTCATGGAAATTTCATGTTTTTGACGTAAAGCCTTATTTCTTATTATATTATATTTGTTATTTTGAAAATATTATTCGAATTTACTTTAAAAAAAAGTTTCCTCTGCATTTATTAAGGTATAAATTTATGAATGTAATTAAATTGGTTCTTTCGCATACCATTAATTTGTGTAATGAATAGTATAAAGAAGAATCTTTGTTTAATCGAGATATGTATTTAAAGTAAATAAAATATGCTTAATGTGGCTACAAGGTTTATGTTTTTATGACGCATTTCTGAGCTTTAATATATTTCTGACTGCACATGCTTGTTCTCTGAAAAAACAAATGCAGTCAACTACATCATAATTGTGAACCGTAATCAAGCAACGTGATGGATGCCTAAGCTAGCAGAATCACTCCAAATCTCGACACCACTACAACGGAGGGATATTTGAGCTTATGGATTAGCATGCTCAGTGAATTTTAACTTTCTGTTATAATTTCCAGATAAAAATAATTTTCAACAAATAAATTAAATA
>JAPDSC010106970.1:0-24488 GCA_026290005.1 Latrodectus geometricus
AAAGAGAGAGATTGATAGTTGATAGAATAGATTAAAATACTGCCTTCTACCTAACTAGGATCAAATTGTAATACATTTCTGTCACATTCAAACAATTCTGACAATAAATTTTACATATAACATGCAATTAAATTGTGTTGTCATTTTTGCAATATGTTTTGAATCATTTGAAAATATAGATATTTAGTTTTTTTATTTAATTATAATATTGTATTATTAGTTTTCTTATTAAATATCGTTGCCATCTAAGAAATTATGTGATTAAATTTGAAACAAAATAACAATGCAGGAAAATGCGTATTTATATTTCTCAATATATCTTGATATCAGTATCAATTTTCTATTGCTGTTATCATTTTTGACTTTTTGGAATGGCAGTTTGATACTTGTGAGATTGTCCTATACGTTTCCTATATATAAACACTTTCGAGTGATGATTGTATCCACTATAATGACAGATTCAATAATCTGCTCCTTTTAATAGTGTAGAACTTTAAAGCAGCGTTCTATTCAATAGAATGCGAGAGAAATTAAAGAAAATGTTTACTTTATCAGGTAAGAATATTCAAAATAATTTGAATCTAAATTTAGTTATGTATCTTTTTTTGCTTCAGAAATTTTCCAAAAATTGTTATAGCCAGCAATAGTGTAATCACAATTAAATTCATTATAAAACTATACTGCTCGCTATCTAAATTGCAGCACTAAGAAATACATTAGACATCACAAAAAAATTTATTTTTTAGATAACTTGTTGACCAAGTATCAAATGATTAAATCTACACACTTCTGTAAAGTGTAATTCCTGCCAAAATCAGTAGCTGGAATAGCCACCATTGTTGGAGATCACCACTGTCACACTCCTCGGCATTGATTCAAAGAGACTTCGAATGTGTTCTAGGGGTACAGTAGACCAAGTAGCTTTCACACGTTGCCAAAAAGGATCTTATGTGGCAGCTGGGGACAAAATCTGCTTCAATCGTTGAGCAACAATATACCACATGTTTTCCACCGGTCAAAGATCCGGAAATAGTGCCAGTGAGGGAAGCAATTCAATCTGGCAATCGACGAACAACACTTGGACAATGCATGACACGTGTGTTTGCTCATTATCCTGTTGAAATATGGGTGTTGACTAGCCCTGAAGGTAAGGAAGAACAACTGGCTCTAACACCTCGGAGATGAAGCACTGAAGTACCGGCAATGCATACTAGAGGTATACGAGAGTGATATCCAATACCACCCCATACCATAATATCCGGTACAGGACAAGTGTGGTGGTACATAACGTAGCTGTTCAGCCTCTTCTTTCCATGGTGTCTCCTGACTCGAATGCGCAGTGAACTTCCTTTGATTTCATCACACATGACCATCAATTTCCCTGAAAGATATTCCATAATTTTGGTAGGCTACTATGCTTCCTCCGTCGAACTCGGATACTGGATTAAAAAATGATTATTGTTTTTTACGAGACATAATTGAAAGTTTTTTTTTAAAAAAAAAATCACAAGAAAAACCCAATTCCTTCAGGATGTTGCATTTACGGAGGCCAGCGTTGTAGAAAATTTATACATTAATCTTATTGTCTAATGCATATTTTGTTGTATTTATAAACTTAAGTGTATGACGCATGAACTTCACTTAAAATCATTCTTGCTGTTAATTTCTTAAAGTATTGCTATTTTACTATTACTTATTAATTATTTCGCTAATCAATTTTATATTACTATAAAATTTGTATTGTAACAATTTTCGTCGTTCCGTCGAAGATGTAGTTAACCTGAAAAAGAAAATTAGTTTTCTTCTAAGCAAATACTTTATTCTAAATTCTTTTTTTCATAATGGATATTGTTACTTTAGTTTGAAATTTTTACACAAATTGTAATTCTATGAAATTTCCATGATAAAGAATCTAAATTCGGTAGTTCTCATAGCTATTAACTCAGGTGCTTAATTGATTTTTTGCGTCACTTTCAAGCAAATGACTACTTGGAGATTTTTATGCATCCTCACTATAGGAGCAGGGAGTTTTCAGCAAATCTGTGGTAACTTAAATCTTATTGAAACGGTCACCTATTGAAGTGGTGGTACGCAGATCACTAGTGGTTCATCAGAAAAATTTACTGGTTTCCAAAAATGTGAAGTATACTTACTCTCTCTCTCATCAGGTTAATTTGTGTTTTAAGATGCCAAGAACCATAATTCATTTTATAACAATACATATAAAGTTATAAAAACGTTATTCAATATAATGCTTTAATATATAGCATCAATATTTTTATAAATATATTTATTCAAAAAATCCTATTTGTGATTAGCGGGATTTAAATTATGAATTTACACTGTCGATAAGGTCAAGAAGTTTGGCAACTGCTGTTCTATTGGTCTCATTAATTTGAAAGTTAATGATACGTTGTCTTTTGTCAAAACTGTGCCAAATAAAGTCAAACTATATCAGATTTGATTTTCATTTTAGCTCAGCATTGATTGGTAAAATTACATATTAAAAGATAATAATATGTTAAAATAAATAATTAAATGGAATTTTTAAGTCATTTGTACAAGTAGTAATAATCTTTACAATTTTCTAAATACTATTTACAAATAATTATCAAGTTATTGCGAAAAGCAATAAAATTAGTGGAATTTTTCTTTTGACTAAATTATACTCTAATTACTACTCAGTATTATGAAGTTTCTCAGATAGCTCTCTCAACAAACATTTCCTTGTCAAGGCACTGTCTTATTAAATCTTTTTCAATAGCATAATTTGTGATTACGATGAGCACTAGAGACTTATTTTAAAAATCATAAACCAGTTTGGACGTATCTCAAATTATTTTATATTACTTTCAGCTGTTTGTAAAACTCAAATTTTGGAATAAACAATTAATTAAACAATGGAAAGAGCTGACCCGAATCTGTGAATAAATTTTAATTAAAAAATAATTTATTAAATAATTTTATTTTATTGCTTGAAAAACTGAATTTCTTGTTCATTTATTTTCGAGAAAGTTTTCTCACTGTGGGAAATTCCTGAAATTTTTCATATCATAAATTTAAAAAACTGTCATTAAATAATTAAATCTTATTAATAAAGAGGAAAATGTGCCAAAAACTTATTAACATTAGAATTTGGAGTGACAGTAGCTAATGACTTCAGAATAAGAAATGCATTGTTTTTGTAATGACACATTTTCTTTATTTGTTTTTGATAATAGTTGATTCTCATAATTTAAACTATTAAATTTTAATAAAATTATTTAAAAGCTGCTTCATTTTTTATTATCCATAAATTTTACTATCGATCAATTAATAATGTTAAAATTTATTAATCAAAAAATGAAATTTGTGATTAAATTTCTAACAAATTGACTTTCTTTTTGGTTCTTAATAAATTTTAAAATTCTTGATGATTATGAATTAGTCTGAAAGTATAAATTACGTTTTTAATTGCATTTTACTTACAATATTCTACAAGTTAAGGCCATATCCATAAAAATACATTTATTTTAAAATTAAAAAAAATTGCTTAATTATCTTATACACACACATTTCCATTATACTTAGTTTATTTTATTTATTTTTCATTTAAAGTAACTTGTAAACAATATTAACGGAAAGTTTACCTTTTAATTTCTTTAAATTTGTATAAAACCTTAATGCTGACGTAATTAGCCCTTTTTGTATTAGCATGCCTATTGCTTACATGGCTGTTAAATATGCTTTCGACAAGACTCCCCCTCTTGGTACTAAATTTCCTTTGCGAGATGACTCGGATAATTTTTTTTATCAATGAAAATTGTACCTATTGGTGTATTGATGGCTTAAAAACGAATTCAAACACTGGAATAGTAAATACTGTATACCGACATTCTTGAAGAAACGTAGTACAGCATTTTAAGCAGAAGTTTTTACTCTTCTCATGTGCAGCAGGATATGTTTTCACAAAGGCTATTTTCTAAAAAAAAAAATAATTAATTGTTCTGAAAGTCAAACTTCATTATTAGCTTTATAGAAATCTACTTTAAATTTTGTTCTTCACTGAAAATGCTACCTTAGTTCGTGCGGTTTTTTTGGCTAATAATAATTCCGTCACATAAGTGTGTATGTCCGAGTATTCTGGTGGCTCTGGTAATGTATTAGCTGATGAGCTGGTGAAGACTGGATTAACAACCAATTTTTTAGTCCTGAATCAGTGATAAGTATTGTAAAATAGCTGATAATAAATAAGTTTTTGATTTGTTCATTAAATAACAGTTTTTTTGAAGTGGTAGAACACCAGTGATTAAAGCTATTAAACAAAATTTGTCCTAGTAAAATGCAAAAAGAGCAACTAAGGCTCAATAAAAAGTATTTTAGAGCAGCAGTGGGACTATTTACAAGAACTGCCACTTTAAGAGACATCTCAACATAATTGTAGTATTAGATGATCCTACTTATAAAGTTGACAATGTATGTAAAAAATTTCATTGCGTTCTATGTGAAACTTTATTTTATTTTATAATTATATTTTATGTGAAGCTTTCCGCACATAGATTTGGACACCTGTATCAGCATTTATTTTAATCCTAGATACTGCAGGATATATTGTAAAAAATCCGCTGAATTTTACTTCAGCAGCTGTTCTTTTTAAAGTTAATAAAGGTTTTCTTTTTGGGATATACTACAACAGATCTTCGGTTACAGAATTAGGTTTTTTTGCAAAGACCCTCCCCATAATCTAAATCTAAAAGTAAGATATATTGAAATAAAGTAAAAAGAAGTTTTACAGTTTTTGTATTCAGAGTTCTTAGATAAATGAAGCAAAGCTCATTGTTAAAAGACGATAAGCAAAAATCATTGACCCTTTTATATGTTAAGTTAAATATCAAAATTATAATAACATTGTAAGTACTCTTCTACTTCGTATAATCTTGCTGAAAAAGTCATTCAGACTTTTAAGATAATTGAAAGTATTTTTCCAATAAGAGTTTTAAGGCAGGGATTTATTTGTACTTGAAATACATATTCTATATTTGGCAATTGGAAATATTATAGATTTTTGTTTGTATAACAATAGAACTATAAAATGCTAAGAACACATATTGTATTAATAATATAAATTAAAACTCATATATAAATTTATTAAATTAGACTTTTGAATTTGTTGAGGTTCTTTACTACCATGAATATCATACAAAAAATATATAAAATATAAAACTTTTATTAAATATTCAAATTAATACTTTTATTTGTACCTTTATTCTTATTTTATCTTTTCATCATTGAGAAATATATTATACAAAAACACGCTTCATAAGAAAGCTTTTCAATTTCGATCGATTTTCAAATGCATTCAATGGTTTATATTTATAACTGCTCTCGATTCTGCGTGAAAAAATTCAATATAATGCTAAATTCTCTAACATTCGTATCTTATTTTTTGTGCGTTTTGCTCCATCTTACCAATGAGGCTTGAAAAAATTTGCGTTCCTAAAAGAGATTCACATTGCTGGGCAACTAAAAACTCCTATAAGGAAATATTTCACAAGAACAAAACTTATAAGAAGAAGCTTCAAGTTTCTGTTTTCTGCAAACCTTCTTGTTTTTATTCTTTTCAATTACTTTTTCCACAATCGCGGAGTTGTGAACACAAAAACAAAAAGCTAAAGTTTCAACCAAGAAATTTATTGTTTTCGATTTTACTATTTCAGATGGGAGAAATGTTTTTTTCTAGCATCGAGTAAAGAAAAAATGCTTAAACCATTTTACGTCAAGTGGAAACAATGTTTACTGCCCTAAGTGGAAAAGATATTTTCTATATGTTATTCACCTTTTGTTTTCTTTTCTCGGAAATTTCTGTTCCATACAAGAATAGTCATGTAAAATCCAAAAATATAGTAAAGTTTTGTCTTTTTGAAAATGAAACTTCTTGGTGGAACAATATTGTTTAAATGAAATATAAAAAGTATGTGTGTATAGTACGAATAAAATTCTAAATTTTACAATAGTTTTAGATTTTTCTGTTTGAGACAAATTAAAAGAAATAGGAAATAAAGTCCTCACTTTAAAAGTTTTATTTTGAAATTTGTTTTATTAAAATAACAGCACCAAATATTAGATGTCTGATGTATGATAATAATAAGTAATGATTAAAATACTAGAAAACACAGCATATTTTTCATTTTAGAATGAAAATATTTATGTTATTATGCACTAAATCTGAAAATTTAAGTATTTTAACTACTTTTATATACAAAATGCTTTAAAACTGGTGGAAAATCATGTGAAATATCAAAGTAAAATGTTGGAATATCTCTAATTAGCAAATGTTCTTTTTAAAGGAGCTATATAATGAAATGCCACAAAGATTTTAGAGATAGTTTTTATTTTAAATTGAAAAAATATGTTATTAAAATAGTTTTGTTTAAACGTGATGAAAATTCAGATCAAGTAATGGAAGCCAATTAAATAAATATCCACCTACAAAAATGCTCTAACAGCAATTATAAAGAAGAAAGACATTGCAAGAAACAATTTCAATCCAACGTAAAAATGTATTTATTACAAATATTAAAATTGCTTAAATACGATAGAAAATTGTACAGCATACCCAAATAAGTTGCCAGAAAAGCATTAATTTTTTGCTGTATGACAATAAGAATCTTTCACAATCTTTGAATAAAATACTAGATAATATTACAAAAAAGATTTTTATCTTAATTCCAAAAAATATGATTATTTTCATACTTTTCTTGTGGTTTCATAAGCAAATGAAAATCTATGTAAAATATCAGACTGGGTTTTATTTGACGTGCAACAAACAAAAGTGATCTGACAACAATTATAGAATGAAAATTAAACTCTGTGGCACGAAGAAAATCAAGGTGTCAAGGCTTTTTGTGCCCATATCTGTTTTCTCTACCAAGGGCGTTGGGATACGAAGCATACTTCCCGGTTAAGTTGTCTGCCTAACGCGAAACTTCCAGTGTTTGGTTCTCAAGTATACTTACGTGTTTGGTACTTCAGTCCCACTGAAGGGATTAGAAGCAGAGTCGACATTTTCCTACCCAAAGATAGAATTGCAGCTTTGTCAGTCACGAGCACTACGCTGCCTTGCTTCAATTATAGAATAAAGGAAAAGAAAATATCACAGGAAGCAATTTTGTCTTAACATTAGAATATATGACGGAATTAGACATCCATCCAAGGAATTCTTTGGCAACATTTAGAATTTATTTTTAGAAGTCACACGGTCACCTGAATAAAATGATCTTAACGTGAAAGAATATGTTATTACATTAAACATTAAAGTTAAGATACTTAAAATAGGGTGAAAAATCATGTTAATCATCATAATAAGACAACAACTGCTGTGAGTTCAATTATAGAATAAAATATATGAATAAACTTAGAAGAAGATTTTTATCGTAATATAGAAAATGTGATTATTACATATTAAAATATATGAGTTTAAACAGAGTGTAAAATATTTAATAAAAATAGAATTATTGGTGAAAGATAATCAAAAATTTACTTAAAGAATCTGACTTGAATCATTCAACACCAAAACACAATATAACAAAGCACTTTTCTGGAACCATCGTTCACAAAAACTGTACATAGTATATACTTTATATAAAAATGTACATATATCTTTAAATGTTTTTGATCATTGCAGCTTAACTTACTGTTTCGTAATATTATTATCATTTGTACTGAAATCTTCGCTAAATAACTTTTTTATTTATTTATTTATTTTTGACAAAATAAAATATGAATATATGAGGGAAAGAAAAATTTGCAAACATCAGTCTTTTGTAATTACGCATGTAACTTTTGTTGACTTTCAACTTTTCAAAGCATATTCGTACACAATAGTCAGTCAAATGGAAGGAAATTGGGATGTCACTGGTAGATGCTCCAAGGCTCCTTAATATGCTTTGCAGTATGGTCTGAAATCTCTGGAATCAATATCAAACAGAGGCTTTTATGTCCAGAAGACTTCTTCCATACTCACCATAAGCTACAACACATGCAGAAGTTTGTTCTATAGCTCTTTCAGACTGAAACAGAAGTATTTCTCTACCCCAACTTCTTTCAGGTCTTTCTGTTCCTTATCGAAAAAAAAAAGTTATTCGCTAGTTTAATGTAAAAGCGTTTTCAGGAATTCACTTCATTATTCACGTCACACACGTATCAAGGTTTCCAGTTGCGTGTGTCTTCCTCACCGAAAGACACAGAAATGGCTGCAATCTTGGGCAAGAGAACACGTTTTCGGGACCAGACAGTGATGGCTGGCTTGTTTTTCAGACTTGAATTTCATAGAGTATTTATAGGACTCTCTTGGTGGATTGGTTGCAGCTGTAAGTCCACTCCCAAGGTCTGAAAGATAACTGGAAAATAACTTATTATTATACATTTTCTTATAATGGTTGAAACGCATAATTTCACTTCAACATGCTGAAATCATAAAAAAATCAAAATCACACATTCAATGACTGGTCTTTGCTTCTCATTTCGGTAACTGACAACTTAATTAACAGTATGGAAATTTAATGCCCACAATGCTTTCAAGCTAGGGATTTGCATATTCATTATTAAAACTGTTTTTTATCATGTTTCCATAACACTTTACCTCATAAAAATGGGATTATTCTATCTTCCAAAAATAGGTTTTTCCAGCGTTATTGGTGTTTTTAGTTATAAACAATTTATGCTTTTTTCTTATGTAAACTTCTATGTAGTAATCAATTAATACGTGTTTTGTGCAAATGTTATAAAAATTTAGTAATTATGGAGTCATTCATTTCCAAATCAATTGTAAAATAACAGTTTCTTCATTAACATTTGCGAAACAAAAAAAGCTTCTATTAAAAAAAAGCAGAAGATTTTTTATAACCACTATCTTGAGCAGACATGATATATATTAAGACCTTGATTATGTTCTATGTTGTGGAGATGACTAATTGAAATTTTGAAAAATTTCAAATAGTCATCTAAAAAATAGAAAGTTGATACTTGAGAAATATACAGAACAAGAATGGAATAATGCCACAAAATTGGGATAGCAAATAGTAAGGATGACCCTTCTACTGTATTCACAATAACATTTTACCGTTAACTATACTTTTTATTACAATAATCTTTCCACATCATTAAGGATATTGCAATGAAACAAGTTATACTAGAACAGAATTAAGAAAACAATAATTGTGTTACTGAACCATTTTTGCCTGACTTGGGAAATTATTGTTTAATGACTTTATTCGCGAAAGTGGTGTGATTTTGAAAGCTTAGAAATAAGTCTACTATTTAAGATAACTGAATAACTGATGAAATTTACCGATATATTTGGTGACAAAAGCAAATTTAACACTCTTGAACTTTTAAGTCAATTATCCAATAGAAGTCAAGTTACTAATTGATTCCTGTAGAAATAATCTAGAATCTTATAGGACATTGTAGTAACCATCGAAGTGCTATATAAACATCAGTCTCGGCAAACAGTGAATAAAGGGTGGTTGATGAAGTCGTTTGGCCAGATGAGTCACAAGCTCTGAAAACTGAGTTTTCTCTCGATGCTATGTTATAGAAACTTCATGGGCTTTTTAGAAGGTGGAAAAGTTTCAAGGTGTTTTAACACTAGTCACTAAGATTGAAAAATGTGTGGAAAATGTTTGTTTAAAAGAAAAAAAATTCTATTTCTGGATTATCCCATTTTTTTCCGTATAAAACGCATTCTTTTGTCATACGCCTGACTTTGACATCTCTGCTAATAGGGTACAAGAGTTATAACAATATGATTATGAAAAAAATGGTTTGCTATTTGAAAGAAATACGTGTTTTATTAATATATAGAAAATCATTTCTATAAATTATGTAATTATCTCAATTCTCTTTAATAATTTTTCAGAAAATGTACTAATTTCTACTTTTATAAGAAACTTTATTTTAAAAATATGTAAGTAAAAGAAGTGAGATATGCATTCAGTTGCAATCATTTTTTATCCATTAGCATAAATTTGAAAAAAAAAGTAATAAAATCAGTGATATTTCCTGTATTAAGCTCCTCTTAATTGCACATAATTAATCTTTTAAATTTTTTCTAGGAAAGTATTCTTAAGGTCTTTTTAAAGATTTCACATAGTATATTTTAAGTAGGGAATAGATTAAGCATTGCAGGCATTAATAAATCTTCTTCCAATAATCAAATCTAGTAACTTAATTAATCTAGTAATAAATAAATATAATTTCAATGAATATAATTACTCAAAAGTGGGTATTATTTTCAAGATTATCACCTCTGAAACATTTAATTTGTACATTTTATAAACGTTATTTTACAAATATTTAACCTTCACTTGTAGTTTAAGCATATTCATTAACACATAGAAGTTGAACATAAATAATTGAGAACATTTATAACATTCTATACTTAGAATTTATTGTTTAAAAGGACATTCATAAACTACTCATTTTTTTTCAGTAATCTTTAAATAACTAGCTGCTATTTGTAAAATGTTTAATTTTTTCTAACTGTCATAAAATATTTATCTTTATACCTATTCTTTTACTTTGAAATTTAAAGAAAGAAGAAATGAATATACTCAATGAACTCCTGAATATATATGAATGATTCTGATAGAGAAGTGTTTTAAGCTGGTGACTGCATAACGTCTTATTAATCTTTTTATGTATATATATTTCATTTATCAATTAAGAGGGTAGTTGTTGAGAAGCATTGACGCGTTAGTAAATAAATGACAAGTCTGAAATAAATTAATGACTTCTCATTTTCTTCTGAAGGAAAAACATAAATACAAATTTATTGAAGATATCAGATAAATTAGTTTGCATAGATTTTGAGTATTACAAATAAAATAAAGCACTCGAAAAGACAAAAAAAAAAAAAAAAAAAAAAAATAAAGACACTATTGTTTGAAAAATTTATTAAGCCTGAAAAGAGTTTAATTTTTGCTTAAAAAATGTCAAATGTACAAAGTTCCAAATTTCTACATGATATTAATAAATATAAAATATCTTTCTTAGAACACTTCAAAATTATAAGTACAGTGAAAGCTATTATCAAGTTTTAAGTAAAGCCTGATAATAGCTTCAAAGAATTTAGCTCCAATTCAAAGAAGTATTTCTTCAAAGAGTTGAAATGCAAATAAAAAGAAAGGAGAAACTAAAAAAAACTTTTAAGTGATGAAATATTTTTTAATATTGAAACTTTAATAACTTTGAATAATATGTTAAAATTCGTAGAAAATACGAAATAATAGATATTGTAATTAACTACAGATTTTAAAAATTGATTATAATATATAGTTTAATGTTGCACTTTTTGAATTAAATTATTCCATTAATAAAATATAGACTGAAATAAGTCTTATAAGCGTTTTGTGCTCAGGGCTAATTAGATAAGCATCTAGTGTTTAAATGGATGCAAAAATACAACAGATATACCCATCCATGGAGGAATGAAACCAATAAACTGTTTATCTGAAGAAGAGAACACTAAAGACTTAAATTTTAATTCGAATCGAATGCATTGACAAAATACGAATTAGATCTAAATAGTTTATGTGTATCTGAAGATTTCTTCAGAATATATTTTTATCTTTAATTATGCAGTTACATATCATAAATTAATACACTTATATCATTAAGTTTCAATAGCTTATTAAATAATATAATTATCTATTGTAAACTAATTACTACAGTGCAATTAATTTTTTCAGGGGAAATTTCTTTAATATTGACGTTTTAAATTTCATTGGAGTTTCACAGTGTAAGCAAATTCATAAACCTATTATAATGAAGTAATGAATAAGTAAAAAATTCATTTGATTTAAAACTTACAATGACCTAGTTTGATGAATTTGACAAATGTTACATTTAATTTATGATTAAAAAGAATTATATATTTTCTTAATTGATTTGAAATTAATTTACTCTAAACGTTAACTTTATTTATTTAATAACGATAATATTTAATATCAGCTTCATTTTAGGTATATTATTAAGTTAATAATCTCACACATATGTGTTTGAGTAGAAAATTGTAACAAATATTTTATAAATGACATTTTTCTTAAGCAGCTATTCTTTGGCAAAATACGAATAGAAATGTTTTCAGAATTAAAAACTAACATTAGTGTTGCAACAAGACATATTTAATTCAACATGTTCTAATTTAATAATATTGTCGCGTAGAATAATTGGGAAACTCGTAACGCAAAGCTTTTTTAACTCTCAATATTCTTCACAAAGATGAGAGCTGAATTACATTCTGAGCTACTTGCTCTTTTATACAATAACAGAAATTTTTGGAACACCTTTCCAGTAAATCAAAGAGTTTTCTTGAACATAAATACATACGAAATCAAACTCAAAAGTTCCCACACGCTTGTGCGTGATTCGAGCCCAGACTGACTCGATGAAAGACAACTGCTGCCGTGAGCCCTAAGCCACAGTGAACTCAGCAAGAAAACGTTTTAAGCGGCACTGCTCCATTCTTTGAAAGACAGCGTCCCGCTTTTCTTCTATTTACCCACTCATTGTCTTTGATCTTGAACGCGTCTGTGGTCTGGTGTACTAGATCTTCCCAGGAGATATTGTGTCCTCTTCACTATCTGGACCTGGTGCGTGTTGTTCGGGGTCAAAATAAACCTTCATTGTAAGCACATAGACGATGTCTCTTTGTTTGCGGTGTCTTGATGCAGGATCATGATCTTGTAACTCGTAAGTTACGTCGGATAATCCTAGCGACAACTTGCATGGCTCGAAGCATTTCTTAAGAAGTTTCTTTGACAGGCCTACTTCCCGAACAAGTTTGAAAATCTACACCAAATCTATAGGTGAATAGGATACCACTCGATACTTGGAGGCAAAACACGGACAGTCCTTTTCTGGTGCTTCTAACATTCGCTGTCTGGTTAACTGCCTGGCCTTTACGGTTTTTACTAAAAGATGCTTAGTATATTCGTTCTCGACGTCAGTACAGAAGGGAAAAAGAGTGTCAAACGTGGTTTCAGCTTTTCGACCACTCAGCACCAATTTGGGGCGGGGCTGGAGAAAGTAATCTTAAAATACTGGAAGCTCAACAAAGCAAATTGCTCAGACTAATCACGCAATCCGTTTATTACATTAGGAATGAACAAATTAGAAAAAACCTTGGCATACTAACGCTAGTTAACTATATAAAATATCTATCATTTAGATTTATGACAAACTTTACCAAATTTCTAATACGGAAATCCAAAAAATTGATAAATACAATCCATATCAATTAATTAATTTTCATCGGTCAAGAGCTGTACTGAGGCTTAAACCACAAACAAATCTTTCGATCCACTTCCCTAAATGTCCAATGGGAATGAAAAAAATCAAAATAAGTAAACATTTCATAATCTGAAATAATTGCTGCCAGCAACAACTCCACAAATTCTTCTCTCGAGTTTCGGAATGTTTACAAACAACCTTGTAATTGGACATGATCGTGCCTTTTTTTTTAAAACAGGAGTGGTATACTTACTTAATCCCTCACTTATTACATTCCTTTTACTACTGTCATGTCTTAATCACACACTTTGTAGATAGTTATTTCTCCTTCTTAACTTCTATATATAGTTATATAAAAAATGTTGTTATATATGTGTATATATATGTTTTTTTGGACATATATAATTTATATGTGTATAATTAATAAAATTTATTAAGAAAATCTCAAACAAACAATTAAATAAATTTGATTGTTTTATCATGTATAACTGTATTAATCAAGAATTTTGTTTTCTTAATGTTTATTTGTAAATAATTGTATTCGTATAAATATTTTGTTTCTGTAAATTATTCTTTTCGTTTAAATATATAAATCAAGAAATTGAATCTTTCTAATTATTAATTACAAATATTCATCGCCATGTATTGTTCAATCCCTTGGGAGTACTTACTATTCCTTGAGTTAAAATTATTGTATAAAATTTATTTGTGTGTGCTAGAACTGCCTATTTGTTATGCAGATTAATTTTAGGCTCCAATCAATTTCACTATAAAATCAAGGTAAATGGCCCAGTGGCTAAAATCCTACCAAACCTTAGACCTACTTCTTTTCGACCACACAACAAATAAAAAAGTGTGAATATGGTCACATCTTGCTTAGCAGTGTTGTAAATGAATGTCACGAATGGCAGGATTTCATTCCAGTTTTTCTGTTCCACGTTTACGTACACGGATAACTTGTCTCCCAGTGTCTTGTTGAATCGCTTGGTAAGACCATTCGTCTGAGGATGGTAGTCTGTTGTCATACGATGACTGATGTCGAAGCTGACACAGTCGGATGTTCTCCGAAACAAGTTTTGACTGAAAAAATCGTCCTTGTTTAGTGATGATAACTCGCGGTGCACCATGTTTAAGCAGTACATCTTCAATGTGGAATTTCGCTATGTCTGGCATTTTGGCAGTTTTCAGAGCTTTTGTCACAACTAAGCGACTTAAATAATCTGTGAATACTATGATCTACTTGTTAAACAGTGACTCATTTTGGAAATCGCTTAAGAAGTTATATTCCAAAACGATGGAATGGCGTTACAGGGGGTGGTATAGACATGAGACTTACAGATGGTTTTTGTATAACAGATTTCCTACACTGGCATTCCCGGCACTGCGTACCAAGTCTTCGCACACTTCGGTAAACACCTGGCCAATAAAATCATTTCCTTATCCGATCGTATTTTTTGACAAATTGTCCGGATGTGGGTGCATCATGAAATTTCTGCAGAATATATTGACGTACATGCTTAGGAATTACAGGAACCCAGTTCTCTCCAGATGGATCAAAATTCCTTTTACAGAGTATGGTGTCAATCAGTTGGAAACCTGCCTTAACTAGTTCAACATTCTCGAGAGCCTGTATTACTTCAAAAGTCATGGATCTTTTCTTTGTTCGTCAACGATGTTACCAGCTCATGTGACAGATATTACATCTACAGATATAGGGTGATCTTCTTCTGGATTTCGATTCTCGGATTTTGTTTGTGACCGTGAAGCATAAACAAAGACTATTTCCTTTCCGAGTTGCATCTGCACCAGAACAGCTCTGGTATCATAACCGTTTGCATCTGTATATAATTTAGCTGCAGTATTTTCATCCTAAATTCCTAATACTGGGTTCGATATCAGTGCCTCCTTTAGTCGAATGAAAGCATTCGCCTCTTAACGAAGTTTAGATTCACCTTTCAGCAAAATTTGCAAGGGTTGCACCTGATGGCAAAAATCTTTGATGTAACATTGGTAATAAGAGTAGATTCCTAGAAAACATCTGACATAGTGTACATTTTTGCGGATCGGAAAACATTTCATGGGATTCACTTTTTCTGGGTCTGGTTGAATACTTCCTTCTAACTAAGTGTCTTAGAAGCTTGATCTGTTCAACTCCGAAAAGGCATTTTTTAAAATTCAGAACAAGGCCAGATTTTTGGATACAATTTAGTACAAATTGATACGCTTTATACGATAGTTGAAGCTCTCAAAGAACACGACAAATTCACGAGGTTGCAGAGACACATGCTCCATTTCAGGTACCGTAATAAATTGTCCATCATTCTTTCAAAGATTGGCGGTGCATTACACAGACCAAAGGGTGTTACCTTGAACTCATAAACTCCTTCTGGTGAGATGAAAGCCGTTTTTTCACGGCCTGTCTCGCCTATCCCAGTTTGCCAAGAGGCAAAATAAAGATCCATAGATGAAAATACTTGGCTCCTTTTAAACTATTTAAAGTGTCATCAATACGTGGGAGAGGGTAAACGTCTTTCTTTGTGATATTTTTCAGATGGTGATGGTCTACGCAAAATCCCCACTGCCATCCTTTTTCCTCACAAGCACAACTGTTGATGACCAGGGGCTCTCTGATGGCATCTTTTCTACTTCTTGTTGTATAATTCGGCATTAGCTGGGGATACTCCGTATATTCGTTGGATAATCAGTAAATGGTTGCGGGTGATAATCCGATGTTTAACATCCACTTTTGCTCCAGTTTTCTTCAATTGGTCAAAAATTGCAGGAAATTCAGACAATAATTTAAGAAGTTGCCGTCTTTGTTCGACTGTAAGATCTGGAGACAACATTTTGGAATAATCGATTGCAGGTGGACTATCTTTCTCTTTGCGGAGGTGCAGCTTCGTGTGGATATGACGTTCACAAACTTTTCGTCCAGGGGTGACCTCCGCATATCCTACACACATACCTTTTGGAATAAATTTAGCCTCTGCTTGAGCATTCATGATCCACATCACGCCTTTACCGTCATAAAACGTCAATATTGTAAAAGGAACAGCCATTTCTCTGTTTAGCAATAGGAGTCTACTTCCTTCACTCTATCATGTTTGCGGCGGCATTAATCTCTGAATTCATAACTAATATTTTATCTATAGATCGTGGAGGTACGATGCAATCTTGGATGGTATTTACACGCCAAATTCCAGAAGATAGAAAGTCTTCAACAGTGTCATCAAACGTGAGCTCTAATAGACCACAATCGATATTTGCTCCAGAGCTTTCCAGAAAGTCCCAGCCAATTATAGCATAGTTACTGCATGGCGGCATAACTGTAAATTCAAAAGGACATATCAGACCATAAATGTCTAATCACAGGATGCTTTTCCCTTTGGTCGTACGTGACAGCCGTCTGCTACCTGGAAAATTACATTTCACTTGTTGGGTGCATAACATTTCATAATTGTCATCGGTATTCGTCTAAAATAACAGAAAATAATGAACTGGAATTCACGAGTTCACATGCTGGTTGATCGTCAAGGTTCAGTTCTAGATAATGTTTCGGCATCTTTGCGGCAGTGGGAGGAATTTGGTTTTCAGCGGCCTCACCTCCAAGAAAGAGCACAGTGTCTAGTTTTCCTCGTTTCTTCGACCAGGGGAAACACTGGGACGTTTATACGGCGATAGAGATCTGAGGCGGCAAGTAGGCGATTGAAATCGGGCAGGACTAGGTGACGGATTTTTTGCATAGTTTTTGATAGATTCTTAGTCGGGGGTTCCAGAGAATGAGAGTTGATGAGAGGTGTTTCTTCTCTCTTCTCAGTAATTGCTAAATATAGCTCTTCCTTCAAGACAGTAACGTACAACATGGTCCGGTCTTCAGCAATGGAAACACACTGGGTAGTTATCATAATTCCTCTAAACGTCTGTCTCCTACTGAATGATGGATCTAGGTTGTCTTTCATCGGCATTAGGTCTTGGCTGGCATCTAGGTCGAATATCGATCCATTTTCTGTGTGTATTAATAGGGGTTAATGACTTTTCCACTTCTTCTCTTACAATATTTTGAACTGTAGTCATGTGTTATTCAGGATTTGACACTTGTGAGGCGACTTCGTTGCACTTCTTCCCTCACAATCTATCTTACAAAGGAAACTAGATCTAGATCCTCATCTAGAGCAGCCATCGGGAATAACATTAGGAAGGCGATTAAGCTCCCGTCCTGCAATCCTCTTTTGTTTCATGTCTTCGATGTACAGACACTACTTGATAAAGTCCTCGGTGGATTTAATTTCTTTCTTTAGGAGTGCTTGATAAACGTCCTCGGTGACTCCTTTCATGAGATGTGATATTTTATCGTCCTCTGTCACATCCGGATTTATTTGATGACAAAGTCGGAGTACGTTTTGGATATAGGACTGCGTGCTTTGTCCAGGCTTTTGTGCCCTAACTTCAAGTTCTTTTGGACCTTTTTGCTTATAGAGATGGGAATCCCCAAAAGTCTTTTTAAGCTGCTGCTAAGTTTTTCCTAAGACAAGGTTGTCTTTATTATTTTCGCACCATTGTCTAGCGATACCATCAACAAAGAAGTATGCGTTGGCCAGGCTGATAAAGTCATCTGATCTGTTAAACTTGGCCACTCGCTCATATTCCTTTAGCCACTTGCTTGGGTCTTGACTAGGATCTCCTCTGAAGACGGACGGATTCCGCAATTGCCGTAAAAATTGCATTACAACCACAGGCTTGGCCTCAGAGTCAGGCATATTTTTCCTTCTAGGAGTAGGAACGTAGAAACGTAACGAGGAGAGAATCCTTGCAAAACCTCCGAATTTTTCGTAAATCAGGAATTTCTTCCACGGTAGCTTTTAAAGATGTACCCGGCGCCTCTATCAAAGATGTCACGTAGAATAGTTGGTAAACTCGTAACGCAAAGCTTTTTTTTTATTTAACTCTCAATATTCTTCTCAAATATGTGAGAGCTGAATTACATTCTAAGCTATTTGCTGTTTTGTACAATAACAGAAAGTTCTAGAACACCTTTCCAGAAAATGAAGAATTTTCTAGAACATACATACGAAATTAAACTCAAAAATTTCCACATGCGTGTGCGTTGTTCGAACTTAGTCGAACTCGTTCAAAGTCCGTTGCCATGACCACTATGCCACATTGTACTCTGTAGGAAAACATTTTAAGTGGGAATATTTTCCCATATTTTTAAAAATTAAAATTTGTAAAAATTAGCAAAATTTTACTGTTTTCATTAAAAAATTTGCATAGCATAAGCAAATAATTTGTGTTTTATACGTTTGTTTTACCCAATTGCGTTTTAAACACTTTTATGTTCTCATTACATTAGATTATTGCGCAGCTTGTCCTTTTTGGACCTTGCGCCAGAAATCCCAACCAACTCATTAGATTATTAAGAATAGAAAATTAACTAAATTGAATGCATGATGTTTTGGTATCAAATTGATTGAACAGATTTTTTTTAATTTAATATTTAATACCACAAATTAGAAATTATAAGTTGTTTATTGCAGAAAATTAAGAAGATATTCATTTTTATCTCCAAAAGTGAACATAATTTCTTATTTTCTAGAATTTTTAAAATTTAATTTCTATTATATTTTTTTCTCTAAGGTTTAAAAAATATATTAAACTGCATAATTTAAATGTTATCTCAGTCAATTTAAAAGGATTTACTTTGAAATTCATAATGGGTACAAAGCATAAAATTTGCTGATTTTGTTTTTTTTAAACTAATACACATGCATAATTATAAGCAACTACATTGCATTTGTTTCTATGATAAGTATTTTTTGTAATTAAAATGTCTAATAAACCAACACAAGTATGTCATAAACATTTCTGAGAATTGTTAATTTAAATTTTTTAATTTATATAAGTTAAGAGCTATTTCAAATAAAATAAAAGAACGTGTGTGTGAGTTAGAATTACCAAAATAAATCTTAAATTTTTAAAAATAATTGTTTTACTTTTTTTAAAATCGGACAATCTTAAAAAATCTTTAAATAAGTGCTTCCTTACATGGCATTGAATAATAACTATTATCATATAATTGAGATAAGAAAAAATTAAAATTATTTAAGAGTTAGCATAATACTCTTAGGGGGAATTAAAAATAGATATGGATAAGTAAAAGTTATTCTTTTGGTTAGAAAACTTTCTAATATCGGTATAAACATCTTACAATTCAGGATTATTTCTTTCAGTATACTGCATAAATAATTTACTACTAATTAATATATTAATATTCAGAATGATAGAAATTTTGACATCAGCCAACTAAATCAGCAAAAAATATTTTTAAAAATGACTTTGGCTTGTGTTAATTATCAAAACATTATTCTAAACAGATTACATTAATTGTCTGATATTTATGATAGTGCAGTCATGAACACTAGACAGAACAAAATTTGGCCTAATTTATAGAATTTTCAAAAAATGATATGACATGTTTAGACAAAATTAAACCCTTTCTCTCATTTCTTAAAACTAATAAGGTATGATTTGGAATACTTTTTGTTGTCTTACATCATATTTTTTTTTTACAATTTGTTCAATAATCCAACTATTAATGCCAACCCATTATATTAGTGATATAAATTACTTAATTTTAATTACTAGAATATCTTACACGAATTTACTAATTATTTGTTTCCATCTCATAGAACACTGAAAATTAAATATGAATTGGTAGTTTGAATAAAGTAATTTAGTCAATTTTTACATTAATTCATAAACTCTTTTATTACGAAAAACACTCTAAATCAATAAAAATTGTTGATAAAATCCTCTAACCAAATTTAAAAGATAACATGTATGCTATTAATAATTTTCAGCCTAACATTTTAAAATTTTGGTATGCAGTGATTTGTAAAAAAGGTATTTTTATGAATAAAAACGACTTTTTTTGTTGCTGATCTAATTAAAGATACTTATATGGATGTGTCCTATATCTTGCAAACTCACATGAATGAAATCAAATTACTGAAATTCCATGAAGTTCAAAGAGTTTTTTAACAGATAATAAAGCTAAAAATTATTTTCCAATTTCTTATAAAATTTTAATTCCCATGTCCTAATGTTAGTCATTTGATTTATTTAAATTTTATAGAAGAAAGTGCTATTATCTATCCATTAATCAATATGGTAAGAAATCAAAATTACAATATTGTGGAGCAATATAAGTTGTGTTCTAGTTACATGTAGCATTTACTTAAGTGAAGATATAGTTCCATGCAAATACATAATCATGAGATATTTTCTTATGCATAGGTTCGTCATTCAGATAATTATTTTATTTTTAATTTAAGTGATAAATTCTGAAAGGATAAAACAATTGTTATGAACATAATATTAAGAATAAGTAAAATTATTAAAATTTTTTTTAAAAGAAAGATTTAACTAGTAATGATGATGGAGAGGAGGATGATAAATTTACTTACAAATTAAATTAAATTTATTAAAATACAATAATAATTTAAAGAATCAATGTCATTGACAAATATGTAATTTCATTCTAGCTAATGATTTAATTGTTCTATTGAAATTCAAACTAATTCATTGTGTTTAATTGAATAGACTTCTAAACCTGAATGTCACAACACTAACATGAGATATTTATTTTACATGGAATAAATTTTAATTGTTCTCTTCCATTGAATTCTGTGTTAACGAATGTGATAAAGCTTTAACTAAACATTATTATTTAAAATTTGTTATGTCAAGTATAAGTTTGATGAAAGTTTCATCTCAGCGTGAATGGAGTGTGAAAAGGGTTTGAAAGATAAAATTCAAAAATTCTTTTTAAGGAAATATTTAAAAATCAGATTTCAAGGAATTTCAATCATTTTTCGACTGAAATGATAATTCAAAAGATGTTTACCCCTATGTTCCTTTGAAACAGAATCTTTTCACCTGGAAATTTACTTCCAAAAGAGTATACCATTTCCTTCTCAAAACAAAATTCAAACATTCCATTTTAACGGAGGAGAATCTTTTGCATTGTAAACATGTGCATTTTTCGTTTTTCAATTTAAAAGAAGAACGTCAGAGTTTCATCAGATGATTTCAGAGTTGTTCTTTGAAATTATAAATTTTTAATCTCTGGTAGATTGTTTTAAAGGGCCTTCAGTCGCGTTTCAAAAATCTTTAAATTCCATTCAGAGTATTTCAGTAAATTTCTAAGCCATATTAATTGGTAGACTTGAATGTATGAGATAATTATGTAATACAAAACATGTGTGACTTTTCTTTTATACAGAAATATTAAATTTTTCAAAAGTTCAAGTAAATTTTATATTCAATAACACACGCTCTTGTTCAAATGTAAATTTTAACTTTTAATTTTTTCCTACAAAAACTGGTCATTTGTCATTTAAAGAGACACTAATTATTATCACTTCACAAAAACACTCATATAAAGTTGTATTCTTAAAAATACATCAACTAATTAGAATGACAGTTAAAATAATTATTATTTAATTGGTTGCTTACTTTGTAAAGATTTCTAAATATTTTTACTATATGTGCTTGCAATTATTTTAACTTGAATTAAATTATTAAAAAATCTTTATAATCAACACAGCACAGGAATAAAAAGGGGTAAAATTTACACAAGTTATTCAGGTCTTATTCATATTTGAAAGATATTTTTCATTATTCTGAGGCTAGCAAAATTTTAATGTAATGTACATTCGTTTGGAATAGCAATACAAACGTATCGTAATCAATAAATACATTAATATGACGAAATAACATTTAAAGGCCGAGAAATAAGTACTAATTAACTGGTTAGAAATTAAAAAAAATTAATAATAATTCTATATAATACATATTTTTAAACAACATAATTTTATTTGCCACAGACTATAAAATTACATTGATTCAATAACTACATTCACATTAATTATGTAAAAATGCAATTTTTAATATTATTGCTAACTCATAATTTTGTTAATTTAAACGTTTTATGTGTTAAAATTATACATCAACCTCATTTTAAATCACTTGATTTAAATTTATGTATTATTGACGCTTCAGTTGGAAATTCATTGCTATCTGAATATGTTTAAAAAAAAAATTACTTGACTGATAATGGTATTTCTACCTGATAATGAGCATATATATCTAACTTAGCCATTTATGATGTGTTTCAGTTACTATGATGACGATATTTAAAAATAATACTAATTTTCTTAATTAGTTATTCATTCAAAAATGATTCGAATTTATAGATTGGCTCAAATGTACGAAATGTATATTGCATCTTAAGTACTCCATAATATCCATAGTTCATCTGTTTAGTTTTATTTTTAAATGATACTATAGTGATAAACTGATAACTATGTAAAGTTAAAAAATATATAAAACGTAAAAAATCAATTACTTTCATATAAGTTTATTTGTATAATTTAGATAATTATAGAAAATGAACAATTTCTTTACTTAAGGTTGTAAAACCTCTTTCGTATGCCTGCAAACACACAGTTGGCGTTCTTTGTGAATGAAGTAAAATTCGGAGACTTTGAGCACTTGAAGATAATGAACAATGTTTTTAATGATTTCTAGTATTCAAACTTCAGAAAATACCAATCAAAAAGCATGAACTCACATGGAAAATTAAAGCAGTTTTTCACCTTAAAAATAGAAAAAACAAAAAATAAAAATAAAAAATCATAAGAAATGAATATTTTAACCATTTATTAATTAATATCACTATATACTTACAAAACAAATCACATATTAATCTAAATATCCATTCAATTTGTAAACCATAAGCATCCAAAAATAATACAATAAATTATAAAATGTTTATTTAAAAAATATGCTTCTATTGCAGTTCATTTGACATCCGGTAATACAATACGACGCTGTAAATTTCTTCTTTCATTTCAAAAATTTAAATTTTTTTGAAATTTGTTATGTTAAGAAAAAATTTAAATGTAACTACTGTGTTCGTGTTGTTAAATCATGAACACGATACATCATAACAACTAAATACGTATGAAATGAAGAGAAGAAAATAAATGCGCAGCTGAGAAAAAACATTTTGAACATGTCCAAGATATATTCACGTGAGAACTCCATCGAACCAAAAAGTACATTAAGCCTCAATCATTTTTCACCGCAGATATCAGAAAACAAAATTTCTTCCTAAACTTTGAGGTCATTTTTTATTTCTTATCCAAAAAATTTTCTTCTCAACGGTCGTGTAATGCGGTAAGCGTGAAAAGTAAAGTGTGTGATGGGAAAATTATGTTTTATGATGTCTAGAGCTGGACGTATAATTGACACATAATAATTTCTCTATAATTCTTTCTTCTTTATTCAAATGGCAAATCGGATCAATATGCAATAATACCGGGATTTAGTTGAATATAGGTAATGTTTTAGCTCCGTGAAAAGTAAAGTGTTTCATATATAAAGTTCGAATATTGTTAGATGATTAACAATAATTAATTTTATGATTTTTTAACTTGGTACTTAAAAATATCGCAATGTTTTTAACAGATGGATAAAGATTTTTAATAAGAATGCATGAAATATTTAACAACAGTTGTATAAAATATTTAATAAGGTTGAATAATATTGTGATTTTATTAATGGCTTAAAGATTCTTATAACAAATCATTTAATTGTGAATGTATGTTAATTTTATTTGGTCTCATAAATAGAAAAAAAATTATTTAAAATTATTTGGATAATTGTAAAACTATTTTTTACAACAATAATTGCTATTAATATTAATAATAAAGAAAATATAAACAAACATGAAATATATATATTAATTATACACTACTCAAAATAATTAAAGGATATTGAAAGTTTTACATAAAATAAAGATATAAGCGAAAATTTTTTTTGTTGAAAATGAAAGAAGAGAATCACAAATGAAAATTTTTCTGATTTTTTAAACTGTGGAGTATGCTAGTTTTGAGTTCGAAGTCAAAAACGTCACTTCAGCGGCAGTGAATGAAATTTGACTTTCGACTGAATAAAAGACATAGAAGACAAGGATGATCGGCATTCAGTGACTGTTTTGTTTCGATGAGTATGATGTCTTAGCGAAGTCATTTAACCGATTTAGAAGCTTGGAACGTTGTTGGTAGGTTAGAAGGGGGCCAGACTCAAGCCGAATTAGCGCAAGCCGTTGCAGTGCCACAAAGTATGATTTCCAGGATCAGGAACCATTTTTT
>JAPDSC010106970.1:34488-50090 GCA_026290005.1 Latrodectus geometricus
ATAACATTAAAAAATGCATGGAAATGACGACACATTTAAAAAAACACATTTTTTATTGTTGTCTGAGGCAGTGAAAGGGTAGTTGGAGTTTTAGAGAAATTGCTGAGGTAATTAAATATAAAAATCTGTGATATCTTTGAAAAAAGTAGATGAAATAATATTGTTTTCAGTATTGCTTATCTATATTTTAAAATTTTATTTGTTATTTAAAAATTAACAATTCCCTATATATATATACTCATTGTAATAAGAAATGTTATGTATAACTTTTAGTTTCAAATGTTTCCTAATTTGCAATTTTAGTCTTATAAGAAACGAAATTCTATCATAATTTGCACTGAAATGCCAACAGTTATAAAATTGGATTTCAAGTAAAATTTATTACATAAAGAGAGAGAGAGAGAGAGAGTTACGTAATTTAAAATCGTTGTTCAAAACACAATAAAAATTAATTGTATGTTATACAGCTTCAAATATACCTGCGAGACTCATAGAATTAATATCAGTGTCGCTTATAAGTGGATTATTGATTTCATATTAAATATAATTTAGTTTTAAAATTTGAATGAATTGTGACAGAATTCAATAATAATCACTAATGATTTAACCTCATATTATAGTAAACTTTATTTATCATATTTCTTTCTCTGAGAAATTATATTAATCTAAAATATTAATATACTTTCTCACTACTGAGAAAGTATATAAACTAGACTCATACTGTCACCAATGTTGCAATTTAATTGTAAGCCTTATTCTTGATTCATGAATCACAATTAAATTGCTATGAAAATTATAAAAGATACGTGGATTCAAAGTTTTAAACAGAGATTTTTTTCCATTTATTTAAATTAGTGACCATGGATTACAGATCGACCAGTCTATATCTAATATTGTTCTTTGGATCTACATATATATATATATATATATATATATATATATATATATATATATATATGTCTTTAAAATTTAGAATTTCATATGTTTTTACTGTCATATAATTATGAAACTGAAAACAACACACAAAAGTAAAGCAGTCTTATACACTTGGAAAACATTTATATTTTTTGTATTAATACAATATTAAATGAAATATTAATGTGAAAAATACAATATTAAAACATTGTATTTTTCATATTTTCTGAGAATTTAAAGCCACAGATGTAATTTTAACTTGATGTCTTCTGTTACACCTATTTATAACTAAAACACTGTTATAAAAATAACTGATTCCATGTGTCCATTGTAAAATAAAATTCATTAAAAAAATTTTGCATTTCTAATGGGAAAAAAGGTAATGCATAGTTAGAGCAAACTGTGAATGTTTATATTAGTTTAATGTCATCTGATTGTAATGACTGCAACAATGGTTTGTAAAACACGCTCATTCACGTTTTAAATTTGATAGAGGATGCCAGCTGAAGTAAAGAAAAGTCAGTTTTCTCGTTGCATAATATAAGATTTAAAAGTTTAATAAATAATATTTAAAATTTTTAAAAATAAAATTTCATCTCCATAATTTTAACTTTTAGTTTTAATCTCCATAATCTAAATTTTAGTGTTAATAAATATATTATTTTCAAATTTTAGAACGAAAATATTGCAGAAAGATTTGTGTTAAGGATTTTTCAAAATCTATATCATACAATTAATCATTTCATTTTCAGCAATTGATAGTTAAATTAAGCCAATTTATAAAATAAATTAATTAGTGTTTAAACTATATTGGTTTGGCATTTTTTGGTTTTATTTTAAAGAGATTTTATAATAGTTTAAATCTTAGGCATATTTTTGCTTACTTTTGACCATTTCTCTAAATAAACTATTTTACGCTGAAAATAACGAGGTTACTATTTTTATTATATAAGTATTGAATTTTAAAAACAATTTTACATAAGGACGAAAAATTGTAGTTTAAGGATATAAATAATTTTCATATTAGCACATTACTGATAAAAGATTGATATTTTGAAATATACATATTTATTTTTCGCAAAATTTTTTCATACATTTGCAAGGAGAGAAATGTCACATTTTTTATTAAAAAGGGGATAAAATAATTAAATTAAGAATTTTGAATGATAAATTTAATCCATTTTTAGCACAGGATATAATTTCCTTTACAAGTGCTTAAAATATCATAACATTTTTAACGGGAAATACTATGAGATTGTAAAATGAAATGCAAATATATCTTAATTTTTAATTTTAATACAATTATTTTTAAATAAAAGCATAGTACATCGTAATAATAATTATAAAACTAAATTTAATTTAATGATATTCTAGTTTCAAAACTTGTAATACATTTTAAAGTCAATTATTCGGGACCAATTATTATTTATTTTAACATCTGTTTTTTTAATAAAATTATTTCTCAAAAATAAAATGACGTGCTCTGAAAAGTCTGGTATTTTAAAACTAGGTTTACAAGACCCATCTGTTTAAAATATTTTATACCTTTAAGGAAGACTACAAAAATATGTTGCATTTTAAATTATCTCCTGTACTGACTTACAACCATTGAACGTGATTAATGCATAGTGAATTGTATTTTCTTCAAACGGTTTCAAATATTAAAGTCACCCATGTAATTTTCCCACCTCAATACATATGCTTCAGATTGACACGATCATCATAGATTTTATATAAATATTTTAGTGTTACATATGCAAAAATTACAAAACTATATATAAATACGTCATTGTTGGAGCATTATTTCTATTGAAAAAGTCCCGATAAACAATAATGGAAATGCAGAATGTGAACTGCAGTCAGAATGCAGTGTCATGAGTTTTATTTATGTAAAAGATATGCGTAATGAATGTATAATATTGAAGTAATATACTAATATATAATTAAATAATAAAAGAAATTATGAATGTAAAGCTCATGACTTCATTTTTTACTTTCAGTTTTAATCATGTTGTTTTCCAAATGTGACGTTTTCTTTAAATACATATATTTTCTCATACCTCAAATGGACTCGGTTTAAAAAGTCTAGGTATGTAATAAATGTTCGTAAATTTTTGATTAAGAAATTTATTAAATAGAAACGTTTATTAATTTAAAAAATGCTTTTAAACATTTTAAATATTTATTTAAAATATATTTTCAATTTGATCAACGTTTCTCTAAATTTTCAATTGAAATGAAATTAATAATATTCTAATTTATAAATTTCAAATATTGTTTCACTCAAAATAGCATAAAATTAATTATTGAATGTAAAACCAATATTTATTTTTATTGTTATACAAAATTGTTAAGGAAGTTGAATCGAAATTCTTATCTTTACTTTATAAAATCTTTAATTATCTCTACTCTGCAAAAATGCCCCAAAACGCTGGTAAGCTCTTATTTCAAATTACATACTACTTTAAATCTGTAATGCCATGAGTGTTAAATTCAAATGAATTTAAAAACATAAAAGTTTATAAACTTACAGATATTTAGTGTACAACACAAAATTAAAATGTTGATAAAATTGGTATCTTATATATATATTAACTTTAGGGGAAATTTTTACTATGGAAAAATCTCTGGTTTATGTTTTGAATTTTAAATTGAAATTATAATTGTATTGGATTCTTTTTTACACAAACCATTTGCATTAAATATTGTTAAACTAACTTATGCTACATTTTAAAGATTAAAGCAATATTTTAAATAATACACAATGACTTTAATTATTTTTCATATATAATAACATTCCGTAAGTATATTATATAATCTAATTAAAAGTGCTTAAGAGAAAATTCGAGACTTCACAAATAGTGAAAATTTTTATCGATGATTAAATATAAACTACATTTCTGCTTTATTCTGAAACATTTTACTATGTGTTTAAACAATATTAAGAAAAATTTATGATTCTTTCCTGTGCTGATAATTTTATTTTATTGAAAAGTTTTACGCTCATTTTCCTTATTTTAAAATATATAATATTTGCTTTATTTAAATAATAATCATTATTGCATCACTAAAAGATATTACTATTGCTTGTTAAGAAAGTAACTTATTAAAAATGATTTATTTATATTATTTTGTATTTTGCTAACTATTTGCTTTCAATCTGTGCTTTTAAATTTTCTTTAATTATATTAAATATTTACTAATGCATATAGTACTTTAATTGAAATAGTTTATATCGACAAAATCAAAATAGATAAAAGTGTTTAAAGCATCTTTGTTTTCATAATGAGTTCCTCACAAAGAACATATTTCATTTCACATGTTATAAGCAATTTTATTTATAACTGTTAAGCTCTTAAGTCTAATTTTTTTAAATACTTCCGTGAATTTCATGTCATAATTAAAGTTTTCGATATTAAATAGATAAAATATGAATAATTCAAGTACTGATAAAAAATAATGTTATAAATTTCAAAAATTTTCTATTAGAAAGTAATAATAAGATTAATTAAAATTTGAAAGAGAATATTCTCAATCTTTAATAATAAGAAAAGGCACATTATATTTTAGGAATAATTTTTTATCTAAGTTTAATTATTTTGCTTAATTATTACTTTAATTATTATTCATTATTTACAAGTCTTTAATTACAATAAATTTACTTTTTGTTTTTTATTTGTTCTTTTTTCTTCAAATTTACATTATCTATAAATACATGGTGAGAGAAAACTCCTTTAGTTAGGAATTTTAAGATAAAACTAAACATTAATATTTTTTTCTTTCGTTTAAACTGCCTACTGATTTTAATTTAAGAAAAAACTGCAAATGACAGTAAATCTAATTGAATAACTTAAAAATTTACAAAGTTTTACTAAAAAAAATTAATAAACATAATTTCTTTATTTGCCTAAATTATTTTAAGTCATAAAGACTTACAATATTTAAAAAATAATTATAAAAAGCAGGAAAATTAAGGTAAGAAAATTATGATAGATTTCTTGCAAATGTATTTCTAATTATATATTATGTAGAAATAAAATTTATTTTAAATATTATCTAAAATAGCTTCATTTTTCCTAACTTGATTTAAAAACTTATTTCAACAGATGACAACTTTCCTGATTAAATATTATTGTGATTTTGGAAACTCGTTTTTGTTTTATTTACACATATTATTATCTAAACACTATATCGTTAGAATATGGATTTAAAATTAGATATCTCACATGTGAGTTAAATTTAGTTAAACATAATAATATAATTATAGAAAAATATGACTAAAATTTATAAAATTGCAGAATAATTGTACTTGGGAAAATTTTATCTACACATATTAAAAATTATTTAAACTTTTGACATTATTTAAAATATAAGAATTGAAAAGTTCGTGTGCATCATATCTAGATATATGTAGTCGTAAAATTAGAAAATGTAAGGAAATTAAATATGATGATTTTAATTGATATTAAAGAAATTGTTTTTGTAATATATATTTAGATAACTTATGACAAGCACAACTGTGTCACTGAATAAACTAATTAATTTTAAAGAAAAAAAGTTAATAACAAATGTTTATAAATTCTTTCAGTGGAACGACAACCCCGTGGGACCAAGATCTATTATACCCGTATCTGTTTTCTGAACGAGGGTCTCAGTTAGGTGCTCAGCCTAACGTGGAAGTTTTAGTATTTTGATCCTAAGAATACTAGGTATTCATTTTATCAACCCACTGAAGGTAAATTTTATCGTGAAATTTATGAAATATTTAGTAACATAATGTAAAATATGACATTTCAATAAATACAATTGAAGGTATTCTGTTTTAATGACGAATAATCTTTATTACCATGAAATTTAATTGATGTGCATACACAAAATAATTTTTTTTATTTATCTTAATTTAATATATCAATATAATTGAAATATTTTGTATTTTTTATTTGATATTCAACTTGTAATGTTCCCATTAGTTACTACAAACGAGGCAAATCATTCTATCTAGTTAAAAATGACGAAATTTATAGCTGAACAAAATTAAAGATAATTTTTAATTTTAGAAATTTTCTTTCAATATATTATTATTTTTTTTAGTATACAAAGTTAAAATATGTTTCAAAGAACAAATTTTTAAAAGCAAACTGTAATAATATTAAACAATCATTTTTTAAAAGCAATGGACATTCTGTCCTTGCTTAGGAGTAACTAACACACTTAAGTGTTCATTAAATCATTTTAAAATATTACTATGGATTAAATAAATAATTAATACTAATTTCTTGGTAGAATACAGAATTAAAGATCTTTGCAAAATGGAAAAAATTTTATATGAGCAACGTTTTATCAAAAATATGTACACTTAATTTGATCCAGGAGAGCATATTTATGCGATTTTTCAATTAAACAATTGTTGCATTAAATAATATAAAAATATAATATAAAATAAAAAATATAAATTGTGCTACTTGTAAAACTGCAAATATCTAAAAAATAAGTGTTAGAGGAAATTTCATTACTTAATAAAACGGAGATACTCCGTTAGTTTATTTCTTTTAAATTTATTTTTCAAAAACCAACCATTTTCGCTTTCTATTTGAAGTTCCTAAAGTATAAGTAGCATTATAATTGATGAACACAAATAACTAAAATGATTCTGAAATAAATAAACTTAAACTTTCTTTGTCTCTTTTGGGAAGTTAAACTTTCTTTGTGTAAAATTTACAAAAAAATATAAATTTGTGTTTAAAATAAAAAAAAAAAACAAATTTATTTTTATTAATAAAAGACAAAAGAAAACTGTTTCATGGATTTTATTATCCACAGATAATTTATAGTGGAAGTACACTGAAAAGTAAATTTAAAACACATTTATTTCAGGAAATTAATAAAATGTTTGCAAGCGTCTCAAAACCAAACATTTTGTAACATATTCTCTAAAACATTGTTAAAAATAGCATGAAGCTGAAGCCACAATTCAAATATAATTTCCCGGAAGAAGATTTTCAATACTTAGACAGTTCTTTATGGATTCCTTTTATTTTTATCTATTGATAAGTGCATTTTAAGGCTTCTTTTGAAAGAGGAAATTAGCTCTTTGAAACAAATTGACTTATCAGGAAAGGGTTTATCAAATCAAAGCTTTTAAAAAACGATGTTTACTAAATGTATTTCTTGCATTAGAATCCGTTCAGGAAGTGTTAAATCAATTAATTTCATGGTAGGTGATTTTGACAGGAATTATCTTCCAACGAAAACCTTGCATCTAAAAGTCTTATTTGCTCAATAATTTTTGTTAGATATATTTTTATATTATAATTTATTTTAAATTTTTAATGAATTAATTTGTTAATTTTATTCTTTACCTAAAGTATAAATATATAGTTTAGCTTATTCACAGAGATATATCTCTTAATTATCAATTTCATTAATTTTATTTTTCTTATAACATTAAAAACTATTCAGTACTTAACATGTCATAAATCTACCTATAAATCTTCAAATTCTTTTCATGCCTAAAAGTTATCAATATTATTATTTTTTTTCGTTAAGATAAAGTTCATGTGCCGTAATTTATTCATTAAATATACTTATAAACTTTCAATCTTAATTCATGTAATGAAGTATCGAAATTTTGTTCTAAATTACTTAAAAAGATATAAAATTTTTGTAATTCCAAAATATTTTAAATAAATTGAATGTCTCAGAAAGCTACATTTTCATTAAAATACGTAATATGTTATGTGTAACATGTACGTCCATTATAACAGAAGAAAACTTTCCTACATAATATATATATATGTAAATATATATATATATGTAAATATATATATATATGTAAATATATATATATATATATATATATATATATATATATATATATTGATGTGAGCTTAAATGGTTAGTTTAAAATAATTCCTATCAAATTCCTATCAAATTGAACTTACTTCATTGGATTCAATTATATTTTCACATTCAAAACAATAGAAAACTCTTAAGACGTATTATTATTCTTCCTTCATAATATTATTTTTGATTCAGCTGCGTTTTTGATAGAAGTTTCATAAGTAGAGAAAAATGTGTCTAAATTATTGAAGCTTATTTATTTGAATTTCTGAGGTTTTAAATTTAAGTTTAGAAAATAATACTGATCAATATCCTAACTCTGTACGAACAAATTATATTTATTGTTTTTAATTTGAATTAAAAATTAATCAATAAAAATTATTTATTATTGAAATTATTTAATTAAAATTGCTTAATTTTTTATTCAATAAAATCTTTTTATAGCATAAAATAAAATCATGTTTTTTAATTTTTCAAGTATATTATTGAAATTTAATGCTTTTTACTATAGTATCTAATTAAAAAAAAAGAAAAAACCTAGAGAGAACTGTATGGAAAATAAATACAGAAAAATGCGTATAGTTAAAAAATAATACAGTTGAATTAATGGTTACAGATAAAGAATTCAAAAATGAAAAAAAACGCTCTATTTGTTCTTTGCACACAAGGACTTGTAAAAGAAAACTTGTCTTAATTAAGTAAATGGATTTTTTATGAAGTGTAACATATCAAGTCTTGAGGCAATAGTCGGATTTTCCACATTCAAAAATTATTTCTTTTCAACTTTGAATAATACTGAGATTTCTAGAAGTCTGATTTCACAAAAGAATTATGTAGAAAGCTTGAAGTATTTGAAGTCATTTTACAAACTCAATATAAATTTACAAATTGTGAATATATATTTACAAAATGTGTAAATATATATTTCCAGAATTTAACCAAAATTTTACTTTATGATCTTTAGAAGGTCCTTTTGGATTTTTATGATGTAATGAATATGAAGTAATTGATATCAACGACGTAAAGCAAAAGAAAAAAAATTGAAATAAAGATAATTTTGTTTTTAAGTAACAACTGCAATAATATTTCTGAGCAAAATTTGAATTATAAAGGTATAGTTAACAATTTGAAAAACTTCAAATCACGACTTTTTTCAATAAATCAGTACTTTTAAAATTCAAAACTAATTTAATTATATACGTTCTTTAAATTAACAGTTTGACATGCTATAAAATAACTGAGTTGATATCGTCAAAAAATCAGATATATAGCAGCATGTTGCATATTTTTCATGAAAAAATATTCCAACTACATGTACTGATAACAACAACCCTACATTTTTCCCTCGAGGATTTATACTCTAGCCTACGTAGTATCATTTATTTGAAGTAGGAACGTACTCTACAATGTGAAATGTCAAGTTTCAAAGTTCAAATTTGAAGTTTCATACCTAGATTATGTTGATTTGTAGAAGATGGTTATTGTGCTTCTGCTTTCAGCAAGCACATCTGTCAATGTGAGTGCTTCGGAATCTTCAGATAACTTCTTTTGACACATTGATTTCATTGGAGACAATCATTTATTAAAATTCTTAACAGAAGTTAATAGCATATAATTGTTGTTAAAATGGTTCATAACAGTTTTGGCTCTTTCGCTATCTATTATGCAATATCAAACTCTTTCCCATTAATACTTTTCATATCAGGTTAGGGAAAAAATCTTTCATTTCCACGTGAACTTTAAGATTTCATTTAATGTGGTTCGGATTTGCTTTGTACCTACAGTTTAAAATATTTTTATGATGGATCTTTAGTTAACATGTGATGTTGCGATTGATAGCATGCCGGTCAACATCGATTATTTCAGTGGTTTTATCGACATTTTCGGCAATGGACTATGTGAAGAGTATTTTCAACTTGAAATATACTTGAATGGAATCAACTAAACCAAAATTTAACGTAATTAGTTGAACAGTATCAGGAACATAAATGGCATTCAAGTTCAACCTCCTGACTTGCATTTCCACCTTTGTCAAAGATAAAATGTAAAATGTACCGAAATTTCACTTTGTTGACTTCTATTTTTGACACCATGTAATTTACAGCTGAATTGACAAAACAAAAAATAATAAAGGAGTTTGATAGAGCGAAACATCACCTTTCCAACGAGCATATATCTGAAATTGTTTGACCGATATTTTACGAAATATCGATCACAATAGCCATCCACACTAAAAATAATGGGTTCCTTTTTCTCCAACCTAATATATTTGGTTAATAAAATATGTTTGATTTTCATCCGAATTCTGCTTATTTAAGAAAAATTAAAATAAATATTTATTATATAGTTTATTTTAGATAGCATCATGCATCAAACTAGTCAATCCATCATTTATTTTCAAAAAGATCCATTTATATGATCAAGCATTTCCACTCCTACAATTACTTTTATACTTTAAAAAATTAATCATTTTAAAAATAAAATATATATTTACACAAATTAGGAAATATATTTATAGAGCATTTCTCAATTATTTTATCTTATTTAAAATAACTTGGACGTAAAAATTAGTTATTTACACTCCCATTAAAATTTTCTTTCTGCACTTATATGAATAAATAACTCATCCACTTATTTTATTTAGAAATTACAATTAATAATTAAAGAAGATAAGTATAGAAAAAATATTGTTTAAACTTTGTCAAATATTTATACTGATATAATAAAACTCTTTATAACTTATTTACTTATTGAAGATTGCATAGAAATAATGATTATAGATTTGCTTAGTTAGCAAACAGAGATTTTCTTTTCAATACTATTATATTTGAAATAAATATTTTTTACCACTCTTGAAATATTTACTTTATAAATAAAGTTTAATTTGTCAAAGACGGAGTTTTTTATTTTCTAATACATATTTTATTAATGTTTTAATTTAGTTAAAATAATTTATTCTATGGACATTTCAAAATTAATAAAATGGCAAATGAATATAATGCTAAATAAGTGTTCTAAGTGTATTTCAAAAAAATAATATATTAATATTAATATTCATAATTTAAAGCTATTGCTTTAGTAAGTTCAACTTGTCATTTTAAAAATTCATTATATCGATATTTTAGCTTTCACGAAGAGAGAGCAATAAATAAAATTTCAAAACATCTTAATTTTATTAGAAAAACTTATAATAACTAGATAATTAAGAAAAAAACCATGTTAGAATTTCATATTAATCTATACGTCAAAGTTAATAATCTTGTTACTAATGTCTATGAAATAATTATTTTTGCGTAAGAAAAATGGTCACTTTCAAAGCACTCTTAGTTTATTCGAAACTGATTTCCATCCAAAATTTTAATTAAGATAATTACTGGATATTTGTATTTATTTAACTTTTTAAATTTTCTTAAAACTTTTATTACGTTTTAAAATATTTATTAACACGCCATGGAAATTTAATTAGTTTAATTATAATTTCATTAACTAATTAAATTTTTTTTACTGATTATAGTTACCAACTGAGTTTTATGATGCATTTTTAATGCAAAACCCAGAAGGAATAATGCAAATAATGAGAAATTTATATCTTTTGTTTGTGTGCATGCGCACATCATGAATGATTGGAAATTCTATTGAAGGAGAGATAGGTTGAGTTGTTTTTTCTTGACTCTTTTACGTAATCTGTTTAACTAGGATTCATAGAAGACACTGACTGTCTTTCGAGCAAGTTTATGACTTAGATACATAAAGTATAGTATCTTTAAGAAATTCTTGATCTTCCTTCAGAAAACTATTCAATCGTATTGTACGAAGCCAAACAAGTATGATGCTGATATGTAATTGCAGGATGCAGCAGGCAACTGTGATCTGTTATAACTGATTACACCTATCTCTTTACACCACATGTAAAGTGCTAGATCATTCAGCCACATCACGAACCATTTAAATTGACGTCGTTTACACTTGAGTGTAATGTCCACAGTGCTTCATTTACCTTTCACTTAAAATCAATAGGATTTGCGTCTCCAATGGTACAGTGAATGACTGATATTGACAACAGAATGTAATAATATGTATTTATTGATGAATATCCAGCTTCTGACTGCAACACCACGAGGGTCACAATTGACTCTAGGGACATCATAATGAGAAATTGCTGAAATAATGCGTTATGCTTCTCCCTATATGTTATGGTGGAATTAGAATTTACTCCTTCATCAGTATCTTGGTGTCTTGCAGTCTGCATCACAGCTTAGGTGCTATTGGATTTAATTACCTCATCCTCTAGTAACTATTGCTGGTACACCAGGCAGAAAACTTATTCTTGTGGTGTTGGAGCTAGAGATCTTAAAATATATTCTTCCCCTGCCATCAGTCATATGTAACAGGATAATACACGAAAACAAATGTCACACAGTGTTTACTAGCTCTACCCATGAAATAGTAATTTCAATCATATGATCTCTGTACAACGTGTTATCTGTCAAATACAATTCTGTTAAAAAACTTAGGATTTATTTTAGTCATGAATTATGTTTAGATATCAATATATTAAATGTTATCATAAAATTAAATAATAAGTATTCACTAAGAGAATTTCAATCATAAATTTTGAATATCATTTTTAGTGGATCGGAAGCATGTATTAGAATTTGCTTCTCTTAATGTTCTAATAAAAGTTATTTTACAAAGATTATTATTCAACAAACTATATTCTAACTTTTACTAAAGAGTTTAAAATCTATTTTAGACTCTGTAATAGTTATAAAGATGATATGTCTGTAGTTATAAAAATGATACTGTCACTTGATGTAACTTTATAACAGTAGTTGAATATGAAATTTAATTTAGTAACCAATCTAAATATAATTAACTATTAGAGTAAATAAAAATATTTTTGTTTTAAAAGTAAAAAAGTTTTAAAAGTTTTGCATTAAAATAAGGAATGGGCATATTGCAATAATTTAAAGAATATAAATGCTCGAAAAAAGATGCATAGATTATCGATTTGAAATTGAAAACTTTTTACAATATTGCATTGATTGGAAAACTATTTTTTTATATTACTGATTTACTTATTCTTTTTAAATTAAACATTTTTTTATTATTGATTGTCAAATGCACACATTTTGTTATACAGGAAAAGATAACAAAATTACAAAATCAAAAAGATTCGAAAAAAATATAAGTTTTATTTCACTACAATTTTTAATAGTAACAGCCATTGCAAATTGAAGTATAAAATGTGAAATTTAATGTCATTAACATAACTTATTTTCGTTGAAAATCATAAACAGAAATTTAAATAACTTTAATTCTTAAAATTATTATAGAATAATTATACTACAAAAATCGTGTTGCTTTCAGTCAATTGATGTACTGTTTTCTGATATTGAACATATAATTATTTTGATTTAATATTATATGTAGAAAGGTATTTTTATTAATGATTGATACTTTAAATACCTGAATTTTCTTATAAAAACTATTTTAAAAATATATTTTTTTACAGTCTTAGGCAGTTTTATTTGTGTTTCTTGCATAAAGACTGTTATTTCTATTGTAGTTTGAAAGCTATCACCCCAAATATACACATTTTCTTACTGAATTCAAATTATACTACCTTAAATATGATATTTGCCAATACACATAATTTTAAATTACATTTAGAGCATAAAATAACCATTTGAAATTCTTGTCCATAAAACCAACCCATCAAATTATTTAAATGCCTTTCCCATTCTATATTCTTTTTTATTATTTTCAATAGAGAAATTAATTTCCTTATACAAAATAAATCCAGGCTCAAAGACACTTCTGTTCATTAAGCATAAACAATATTTATTTTATTAAAAGAATTTTTTAATTCTAAAGAGTAATTCTGATTAAAGAAACTCTATTATTACTTTAAAATATTCTATCATAAATATAATTTTTTTTCTCAATATTTCATTGGATATATAATGCGTATATGAGGCTCCAAATATTTTGAAAGCTACAATCATTTCAGCACTAAAAGAAAAATTGCTATTGACTATAATATTTTATAAAAGACTTTGGTAGAAAAGATATTTTCCAAAACATCAGCAGGAATGTTTATAACAGTCATTAGTATCTACTGCATTTCGTAAGTAAATGACAAATGATTACTATTAATTCATTACAGTTTTTAATAAATCTAATTTATTAAATTGTAGTTGCACAAAGTCATTGCAAAAATGTGAAATAAAAGGTTTCATATACGTTACTTCCTGCATTTCAAACTCTAATTTCATTTGATAAATAGTTTTGAGCAAATTAACTACTCTAGGAAGTTTCTTTCTCAGAACTTTTCATTCCACTAAAATTTATGTCAGTTTTACAATTCTTTGACTAAAAAAGGATTAGTTTTGTAATTTTACGGATTAGTTTTGTAATATAAAAATAATGGATTGAGTATCTAGTATAATTAAAAACTAATCGGTAAGTTTTTGGTTGTCATTACTATAACTAATACTAAACTATGTGACATGATAGTCCATTGTACCTACATTGCTTGACAGATTGCTCTGGGAAGCGAAGCATATATCACGGTCAACCAAACACAAACCCCAAAGTTTAGCTCCTAAGCATGCTTGGTACTTATCTGGGGTTAAAAGGGATGAAAGTTTGAGTCATTAATATAATTAGGTTATATTAAAAAAGTATATTTTATTGTTTCAACAATGTAGTTAGATCATTTTATATTTATACTAAATCATCTTAAAATAATTTTTTTTCACAACAACATCGAGGAAAAATTTTTAAAATATTACATCAGAATATAAAAAATTAAATGTATTATCTTTAAGAATAAATAAAAATCACATTCTTAAAAAGTAATACATGTTCATTAAAATGCCTACGTAATAACATTTTAATGAGTATAGAGCAGGGATAGCCAAGACGTCGTCCGCGGTCTACTGGTTGACCGCGAAGACATTTTAGGTAGTCCACGCGAATATCCCGATAATGACCTCCGATATTAACAATTTAATTTATGACTTATGTCAGAATCAATGAATTATTTAAAGTAAAAATTTACTACAGTCTACGCTTTAAAACCTAAAACAAACTGTGCAAAGATTCACGATTTAAAGATTTATGATAAAAGGTTTACGATTCAAAACCTAAAACGGACATGATGAGCATGATTAAAACTTTCAAAGAAACTATTGAAAGTTATGCAACTGAATTAAGAAAATTAAGAATTGAGAAACTTCAAAAACTTGGTGGAAGAGAGTATGTATAATCTAAACCGAGACTTTGAAGATTTCGCTTAACATTTGATGATAACAATTTTATGATATTTTCATTTAATGAAAATGTCAACATTGATGGAGTAACTGAAAAAATAGGACATTTAATAGATATCACATCAGACACGGTCGAGGAGGAAATTATTAAATTAAGATGCTATAGATTTCTTAAATCCAGAGCCGATATAGCGATACTGATATTTGTAAATTGATTTCTGAGGAAACGTTTCCAAATATTTACAAATTGATTTTGTATTTGAAATTATACTTTGGATCGTAATATCTTTGTGAATCTGCTTTTTGAACCATGATAAAAAAACAAACATTGGTCGCATTTAACAGATGAACATTTAATTTCATGTTTATGGATTTCAATAAGCTCGTACCAGCCACAACTTGTCGCAGATATACAGTGCCAAATTTCAAATAAACAAAGTGAATAGGATGGTCAGTTTTTGATATATGAATACTTTGATTATTTTCGTCAGTAAATTTTTATTTTGTAAACATTAATATTAAGTTTTTTTTTTTAGAAAAATTACATAATTTACCATTTTTACTTGTCAT
>JAPDSC010106972.1:4973-21173 GCA_026290005.1 Latrodectus geometricus
TATATATATATATATATATATATATATATATATATATATATATATATTTCTCAAAGCAAATAATTTCTTCTACAAGTTTCTTTTCCCCAAGAGATGTAGTAATTTTCCATAGCAGTTTCACTTATTTATTCGCTAAAGAAGTTAGCAGAGACGGGAGAAATTGCCATGTGAGCACACAACTGAATAGAACACAAAAGAACAATAATGATGCCTTCCTGGGTAGTAAAGCTGGTTTTTTCAAGTTCCAAGCCAATTGGTTTCATTATTTACAAGATCCTTGTTAATATAAACGATAGAACTGATTATTTAATCCTCATTTAAAAAAAAAGTGGAATCAATCTTTATTGCTTGGAATAAAGAATGACTGTAATCATAAAGGACGTGTTTTAAAATATACTACAAAATAAATTAATAAGCTATTGAATATTTCATGAATGTTAGGTTTGATTATTAAATTATAACAATAAGAACAATAAATTTACACAGTTCTTAATGAATTTGAGTAATATTGTATTAATAACTAATTGAATGTCACTTATTTCCCTGCATTACGAAATAGAAAAAAATATTTTATTAATATAACAGCATAATTTATAAGAAGTCATAATTAAATAAATAAGTTAAAATCTTATGTACTTTTTACATATCATTTCATAAATTCATAAAGCACAATTAATGTAAAATTATACAATAAATTGTTTTTTTCTCACGTGTAGATAGATTCAAACAAACAAATATTTTTGAAGAGAAAAAGAGTTTAAATTTAATAGCAAATGTTGCTTTTAATTTTTATTAATTAAATAGTTATCCTAAATGTCTAAAAATTTCACATAATTATCTCATATTTATATATGATTGATATACAAAGTTAACTGAGACACTACATACATGTGTGAATATTTGAGGTTTTCCAATTTTTTATTTTTTTTCATCCTGGCATTTTATGTTGTTGAAATATCGTGGTCATTCTAGCAATAAGCTTTAAAGTGTGAATATTTTTATATAAATTTTTTCACACTTAGAACATACCAAAATATTTTAATTAAATTAATACTTCAATCGTATGTCGTTGAACATATATATTACATTTCCTCTTTAAATCTATATTTAAACTTGTTTGAAAATATGAATCAAAATATTATTTCCTTTATTTAAAAACATTTGGGCATGTGAACAATTATTTACCAATATCGTAGAAAAAAGAGGCAAATTTATTAGTAATTTTATATTTATTAAAATTATTTGCATCAGTACGAAAGAATCACTTTTCGAGAAGAAAAAAAGATTTATTGTCTCCTCAGATTACGATGAAATAAATAAAATATTCTTTACAAATTACGAATAATTTTCCAAGACATTTTCAAAAGAAAATTCAAGTGTTACAGAAATAAAAAAATCAATCACTGTTCTCGAATTACACATGCTTTTCAAATTCCTTGTCATGACTTTCTAGTAAATAAACTTAAGCTTTTGAAATGTTTTTTGAATACTAACCACTTAAAGTTCAGGTTTCTTTATACTTTTATCTAGGTTATTGTATCTTTTTGTTCTCGATAGAATTCAAATATATAATTTCAGCTTTATTACCCTCTTTAATATCCAGTTCCAATTTAAAAAAAATGTATAATAAAATGTATTTATAATCATAAAAAGTAATGATTTATTATACAATTGAATTAATATTAATAACAGAAAATCTTGTTAAAATTTAAAATAGTTTCTGATTAGTTAAGAATATTTTAAATTTTCAAAAATTTGATTGGACATTATTATCAAAATTTTAAATTCCTCCTAACATTTATTTGACTATTTAGGAAAATCTTGATTTTCAATTGAAGTGAAATAATTTAATATTTCAATCAATTTTTGTTATAGGCACAATATATTTTAAGGGATACATTTAAAAATAAACATTTTTCATCTTATGTTAATACAAACATTTGGAATAACTAGTCTATCAATGACGTTTTGTCTCCCATATATTCACATTGATATTAAGAATTGCTTGTTTTTTATTTATTATTTTTATTCATAATAGTTAATTCAAAAATTGATGAAATAATGAAATATTAAAAATGAATTTTTATTTAATTTTACAGAATTTGTTGAATTTTGGGTACATTTCCTTCTTACTATGCTCCGATATCATTTAAATCTCATTTATGACCTCATAAATAACCCCACATATTTTTCAAGAAATTTTAGAAGTCATTAATAAATACCAGAAAATGTATTTCATTGTAAAAAATATATTACATTTATTTTATTTTACATAAAGGTTTAAATATGCTAAATATTCGGATATTTGTTTTAAATTAATGTTTATTTTAATTTTAATGTTTATGACATGAATATTAAAAATTCAAATGAAAATAATTTTTTTCATTTATAAATTACAATTTTGAACTATAAATTATGTCTAAATAATTATGTTTACAGAAGAATATATATATTTTATTTTAATGATTTGGAATGGTGCTACTCTCTTTGACTTCAGAAACGAGAATTTTTTATTTCATGTTGATGCTTATTGCCCTGAAAAATTTGCTTAGAAACGATCAAATTAACAATTAGGTTTTTAAATATACTTTATCTAACGAACTATATTAAAAAATGTTAATTTGTTTGCATTTGACGATAAATTTTCTAGTTTAAAGGCATAAACCCATAAATTTCTGAAATTGAAAAAAATAATCTCCTCAGATAGAGTGTTCCTTCTAATTATTCTTTCAAGTGGAAGATATTAATGAGCTTTTTTTCTTACGCCAAAATCTCTTGTATCCATGGAAATAAAGTAACATTAAACTTACTTGATTGCTTTGGTTGCTTTTATTTGTAAATTTATTATTTTAATAAATTTTGACTTTAAAATTTTAGTTTTCAACTTTTATACTTAAATATGAAATATAAACATCTCTACAATATTTTTTTTAAATTTTAGAGCTTTAGAAAATATTTTAATAGAATAATTTAATTTGAAAACACTTTTGATAGTATTTGTCTTACTTATTTCTTCAATTAAATATGCAATAACATAATGATATAATTAGTAATACTATCTTACAGGCAAGAATCTTTCGTGCAGTATTTAGTGTCGGAAGCAACAATTACTGTTGAAAATAATAATAATTATAACAAATACATAAGCACTTTTTCTTAAATTATTTATAATTTTATCTTTGCAAGTGCTTTTAAGTGCAGATTAAGTTTTATTTTTCGCATAATAGTGTTTTGTAGTGATGCACATATTTTTTTTAAATTAGTATTTAAAATAATTGAATGTACTATATCAAAGCAAAAAAACTGATAATTTCATAAAAATATGTATAATCATTCATATTCCTAAAATTTTCGTTAGTTTAATAAGGATTTTAAAATTTTTATGCTACATTAAAAATAATTATGTGTTCTCTTCGAAACAGGATACAATTAGTTGAGATTTAACATATTGAATTAAAAAATAATTAAGAAAATTTACTTCAGTATATTTTTATATAAGGTAGCATTTGGTATTTTTCAACAAATATTATATTAAATATTCCTAACACATAAATTTAAAATAATAAGTTGTGGGAGTTAATTTAAAATAAATGATACCTGAATAAAACGACTTATCAGAATCTCAAAATTTGTCTTGCATTTGCTACTAATTTATGAAAGAAAAGGAATTTGTACATTAAAAACCAATAAAGTTACTTAAACTAAAATTCTTTCCACTGCTTTTAATAAAAAGTAGCTTATGTTTTTAAATTCATTCATGTCATGTGTTCATGTAAATACTATGTGCATTATGAGTCTGATATAATCATAATGAAGATATATCTTTAGAAATTAATATTTTCATTGCAAAGTGTATTACAAAATCCATGCTTTGGAAACTATTAAGTCATTTTTGAGATATTTAGCTAAAATATTTATGAATCAATCAATAGGTTTTAAATAAATGTTTAAGTTTAAAAATAACAATCATTGTGATATTTTAATTAAATCAGAATTATAATATATATAAATAAGTTATTTTCAATTAAACTCAATGATAAGGATAAGAAAGTCGCTTAGGTCGAATATATATTTATGCTTACAAAAAGTAATACATATTTTAGTTGAATTAATGAATTTAATAATAGTTAATGGCATTTTAATTAAGTTAAACGATGAAATATCGCTAATCTTTTGACATTAAAGTCAATTTTAATTAAATAATTGTTTGTGAATAAATTTATTACAGGTATTCCGATATAATTGTTTGCAAGAAACAAATAATTTCCCCGGTTTTATGATTACCGTTAAAGTGAACCAATTTTAAGGGAAATGAGATACATTACATATAAAACATCATTATTTTGACACCTTTTAAAAATAATAAATCTTAAAAGAATATCATACATTTAGGAGTCTTCTTCGTGTAAGATTATAAATCAAGCTTCTAATATCACTTTGCGTTATTAGTTGTTATTCTGAATAAAACAAAAATAATTTTCGTTCACATTACACATTATACTTTTTTTAAGTCAAGCTCCTTGCAAAAATAATTAAAACTTATAAAAATAATTAATTAATACTTTCAAAAGCAACTGATATTTTATTTAAATTATTACATGTAAAATAATAACAACTTGATAAATCCTGTTTTAAACATAATTCATTCAAATTTAGATTTATATAGAATAAATAATATTTTACTATAAATTAAAAATTTTACTAAAGTCAAATATTTTCATTACATAAATTATTAATTTATCAAAATTATTGAGATCTAAGATTTATGCATGCTAAAATTTAAATAATGACTTCTGAAAAAGCTAAAAGAGAATAAATAAATGAATGTAGATAGTTGAAATAGTGGTTACAATTACCCTCAACTGCAGTTACATAAGCATAACATTTTAGCTCGAATAAGTTCGGCCCAGTTCTAAAAATAGGTGGATTTCTGTTATTCACCTAATTTTCCAGTGATGGTTTTAATTACAATACAGCTTTATAAATTTCCATGCTTACAACCCCATTCTAAATCTGTAAAACACTTAATAAAATTAGAGACAACATAAATCAACGATTTTTATATTGGAAAGTTGAAACACTTAAATGTTAGAGGCTTTTTTATCTGTTATCAATTAATATACTAATAATTAAACTTCTGTTTCCTCAGGTCCACAGGCTGACATATTAAACCATTAAAAATTGTATGATTCTTTATCAAGTTTATATCAAGATCGAGTTAGTGAGGCTTATAAATAATCAGATTTTTCACTTATGAGGTATTAATAATATGATTTTTTTTGTACTAAACTCATATTTTTCCTAATTCCTGGAAATTCAACATTTTTTAAGCAAGTATATATCATAGGAGTTTTTTATTGCGAAATGAAATGCAACAATTTCCAATTAAAAGATGTTTGAACACGATCTGGATGGATTTTAAAATTCAAACAAAACTTTTTATAAGCTTGAGTATTATTAGAATTAACTTCAATAACATTTTTAACCATAAAAAGACGCAATTTAATTATTCAAAAAAATTCAAAATTTCAAAACCTATTATGCTATTTTTTGCACCATGTTGAACATAGTAAATAACTACACCTGTTTATAAAAATATGTAAAAACATTTAATGTGTGGAAAATAAAGTTGTGCATATATACTTAGAATGAAAATTCATTTGCATTGATTTATCGAATCTATAAGAAAAGTGATGTTATTCATAAAATCGGGAATTTAAACCTTCAACTTATAGTTTTGACTTATAAAGGTTACTCTCATCCCTATAATAATAAAGGAATTTTTTGTTGTCTTTCATTAAAGAATGATATTTGTTTATTTAAATAGTTTTATTATATATTAATAAAATTATTTTTTTAGTTATCAGTCGTTATAAAAAGGTCATGTAGCAAAAATTAAAAAGTATATCGAAGTTATAATTCATTAAATTCGTTTACAATTATTTTATTAATTCCTTCGTGTTATAAAATGTACTCTCTTAGATACGATATCATCAACTTATAATGATTATTATTTAAAATGAGTGATTTAGGAAAATATTTACCAAATTTTAAATTTGACTCTAAATATTAATTCAATGTATACGTAAAAAAATGAAAGTTATATCAGCATTCGATTTTATCTATTAAACTATCTATCGTACTTTTGCAATTATCTCTAAAATGTATTTAATTCGAAATGAATGCTGAATCTCATCCATGGCACAATGAGAGACTAAAAAAGCATTACTAAATTGAATAAACTGACCATTTAAGCAAATAATCAACAAAATTATTTACTCATGTATATCTGTATTAAATTTTGACTTATATTTACGGTGATGCTCAAAACTTACAAATTATTGTAATTTTCAAGTAGAATGCAATAGAATAACAATATATAGTTTTTTGTGATCAGTGCAATAAACACGTAGTTCAGTAGATAGCAGATACATAAGAAAATGCCAGAAACAAAATATAAAAAATTTTGTGAGTGTACGCAAAACCCGTGTGGTCAGAACACAGCTCAAGTATGCTATAAGAGGAAGAACAAAATAAACGGAAGACTTTTAGTTTGTTCGGTTTGTGAAGCTTTAGACGAGAAGCAAAATAAACTCCAAAAATACTAAATTAAATTTATTAACGCCAAGAACAGTTTGCTCCGCGAGTGCCGATGAAACACAGACTGGATAAGTATACAAATTTCGGTTTGCACAGCATTTATATATATACAGTTATAGTTAATTAATTATTTGACAGTCCTTGTTGCAAAAAAATAATATACCCTAAAACTAAATACAAAAGTTAATGGAGTCACCAGTATGGGTTGCTTGGTGTCTCACCATAGTAGACATGAAAAAATATTCGTTGCAAGTACAAGTCTTTTCGTAACATATAACTAGAAGAAATCACCTGGACCTCTTCACATAAAGTGGAAAGTATGAAAAAGCCAGAGGATGGACGTTATGTAATGGCAGATTCCAGAAGCAATAAATATATCAATTGTCAAAATACCAATACATACATACATATATATATATATATATATATATATATATATATATATATAATTATTGAAAAAAACAATAAATCGAATGAAAGACCAACATAAACAGATCATCAAGGGGTGTTGAACACATTACATAAGTATGGAGTTTCTGCAATGGCTGAAGACCGAAGTTTAGTCAATCCATAGCACCCCGAAGCCATACTAAGAAACATTTAAAATTTAAGATAATAATACAAGATATAAATACAAATATAATAAAAGTAGTCATAATTTTAATACAAAATATTCAATTCATAAACGTCAAAAATATCGAGTTTAAAAAACACATCAAAGTTTCCTCCTTTGTTTTCAAATATCCGAATGGTTTTCAAATATGATGATATATGTCACAGCATCAATATTAAATATCCTTATATACTATAGAATTTTTGAAATTAGTCTTCCTAATTAAAAAATAAACAATGATTCCTTTTACGATCAGCTGTCAAAGTGCGCATTTCATTTCCTAGTTTCGTCTGTCTAAATGTTTCTGAAATTTTTATTCTGCTGGAAATTTGATATGCATATCTTGAGATATAATTTATTAACAAAAGCTTCAAAGTTTTTCCAAGAAAACTAAAGTTGTCAGTTCTAAAATGATATCAAGAGATGTAAAATGTTTATAATTATTTTCATAACGCTTAAAAGATTATTTTGATTTTTCTTCCTTCAAATTAAAAGCATAGATTTGCAAGTAGTTATTAACATTTTTGAGTGACTAATATTCTACATATTATGAATATTAATAAGCAGTAGTAATGAATAACAACTGAGACAAAAGAGTCAAGAACAATTTAAGAATTAATTAAGTAATCCTTTTCACAAAAGACTTTATGATCAGATGGTATCTAGAGTTAAGAGATTTAAAAATCTTGATTTTATTATATACTTTATAAAATAATTGGAGACATCTTAACTTTGCCTAACTCACTTTTTGTAATAATTTTTATAAGCTAATTTTTGATAATTATTGCTTTAAAATATAATATTTATAATATATTTATCAGTAATGAAACAATAGTTAAAGTAAAACCATTTCCTCTTCACTTTGAATAGCAGACAACCTAACAGCAAGAAAAACAAAATAAAAACCCAAAAAGAGATTAATAATAATTCTCAAAAATATTTTTTCCTATTGAAAATTAAATTCGCTCTTAAATTTAAAATTACTCTTAAATCTACTGATTTTATAGGGAAAGAATGGGAAACTTTACTTGTGGAAAAATATCAATGATTGGCATTTTTCCTAAAAATATTAGATAAGTATATAGTCCCAGAATCCATGTTAGATGAAATCTCAATCTAATGATTTGGCAGTTATGTGCTGTCATTTATTCTAAACAACTCATTTGAATTCTGAAAATAAAAAACGTTAATTCCATTATATTTAGTATAAAATAGAAAGTAATCTAGAATGAATTTTCATAAGCAATAAAAGAAATGTTAACAATAATTTATGTAAAACATCAACATAATAAAAGCATTTGTGAGATGGCAATAAATCCTGATCACAAAATTTGTAAAATATGCAAGTGTTAAGTTTATATTTCAGTTTTTGAATTTCTACCCATTTAATATAATAAGATATTTTACCACATCAGCTGTACTTAAAACTTTCGAAAAAACTTCTTAAACACATCTGAATGCTTTAGAATTATAAAACAAATTTTATTTATTTTCGTTTTTCTTCACTGTGATGTCGAAGTCTGTAGTCTAAAAATGAATATCCACAAACTCAACAGCACAGAAAAGTTTCTTAAGTTAAATATTTCTTTCAGTCAAACATTTACAAGTCGAAGGTTTTATTTTTTTCCAAGATTTCATTTATTCTTTCTAGAAAAATGGATTGTTTTCCCTATTTTTTCACGAGAAGTTAAGTAATATATGTCATGACTTTAGTATGAAATACATTTGCATTTTAATTAACGCATGTAATAGTAAGTGATTTAAAGTGAAAAATGTTTTAAATATAGTATTTTTAATTCGTTTTGAATACATATATATAATCAGAAAGCTAAATAAACAATATATTCTTATTCCCAATTTATAAGTTATGTGTTTCATATAATTAATTGGTCAAAAGTATTAAATATTAAATAACAAACAAATAAAGTTTTTCACCAAAAAGTAAAATTTTTGTGCAAATTTCAATTCTTTCAAATAAACTTGATAACAATTATGACAAAAAATAATTATTTTAAAAATGTTTACAAATATGCATTTACAAACACGCTTAGAGATGACAATAATTTCACCAATATTAAAATGTGTTTTCAGGTTAGTTGCGAGTTAATGTTAAATAAATTGATATAAATATTGATTAATAATCTTTTACATGCATGCCATATAAAATATTATGCAAACTATAAGTTTTAAATTTTTATTGTTCTTTTTTATTTACTATAGCCTATCTTTTGTTTTAGATTGTAATGCTACTGAATTTGATTTATAAATCAAAAAACAACCCTTAATAATTCTTCCTAAGAATAAATATCAAGTCAAAAAGTGTGAGTAAATTATTAATTAAGTCTGGATGTATTTAGTTTTTTCTAAATATTTCAAGCATAACCAACCACATAAGAAAAAAAAAACTCTTATTAATAAAGTTTCTGACAACCAAAACAATTCTAGGAGAGATAATTAAGAATCTAAATACAAATATTTTTAATAATGTAATGAAGTGTTACGTTTTTGCTTTATTTTTGTTATTTTGCATTCAGCAAAGAACATTAAACAATATTGATTTCAATTTAGTAAAATAATAGCTAAAAAAGATCCTTGTATGACAAAAGAAACTTTCAACTGATACCCTAGTATGTAAAAATATAAGTAAGCTCAAATCTTATAAAGAATATATATTTAATCAAAAAAAATTACATTAATGACAAAATTAGAAATTCCGGCTTAAATGTGTTAAATGTGGTTAGCAAAAGTGAATTAAAATATTTTTTAAACATTCTTTTTATATTTTTTAATATTTTTATAGTTGTTAATTTTTTTATTTAAAAATATATTCAGTTTTTTTTTTTTTTTTTTAAATATTTCTTAAGCTCTTAAGCTATATTTTAGAAAAAAATGCATATATAGGAAAACAATTTTGTGAGATTCTCTAAAAGTTGAAAGAGCTCAAGAAAGAATTCACACATCAATCGAAGAAAACAAAAAAACTAAAATTATCGATTTAACCAATTAAAGAAGCTAAGTAATGAAATCAATGAGATTTTGAGGGAAGATAATGCGCGGCTCTATTTTAAATCGTTTTTGTCTTTGAAGCCTTTTTAAAAGTAAAGGTATTTAAAGTATTGGTATTTTAAAAATAAATGGTTCCCACAAGTTCAGATCAGCTAAATGAATAAAAAATGTTATTCATTTTTCTTATCGAGACAATAAAGATGATTTTCTAATGTAATTACAAAATTCCTTACATACATGGTAAAATTACGTTTCTTTAGAAATAAATATTTAGGTGCATCAAATTAAAATGTATTTAGGTTGTAATAGTTTTATTGAATTTGATATAAATATAACTAATGTTTTACTTTTGAAAAATAACAACTGCAAAAAGTTTTTGATCACCTAATCAAAAATAAATTTATAACATCTAAGGATTTTTCAATCAATAAAAAAATCAATATTATCTCTGCATTTATAATCAAAGTGGTAAAGCAATGAATATAGAAATTTCTGTAAAAATCTGCTCACTTGGCTAAACTTAATCATGATATGAAAAAAAGAAAACATTTAAGAAGATGAGTAATAAAAATCTTAAATCAGCTAAATTTGACTGCAAAGTGTTTTTAAAGAAATTAAATTAAAATGTGCATAGTTAAAGAGCCAAATGGAAATAATTTAAAAGATGCAAATCTGTATGCTATGTATTAAAAAGAACATGTAATATTTTATAAATTATTGGATAGTTATCATTTAATAATTTAATAGAAAATTAATACTGAGATCTTAATTTTATTTAAATTAATATAATCAGTGTGGCAATTTATTTCTATTAAAAAAGTATACATTTATTATATTAGTTTAAATTTTTAAATTAAAAAACTTTTCCCGATTTTAAAAACATACTTTCATATTTATTGAATTATTTATATGCTTAATATCTAATTTAAACTTTTGTATTACCTACATTAAATAATTTAAATTTTAGAAATGAATTATGAAATTATTTTGATGAAGTAAATTTATGATTTACTTCTTGTTTTTAAAACAAGAGTACTGATTTTAATTCAAAATTTATGAAACGTATCTTTAATTAAAAGATATTAAAAATAGGAAATTAGAATTACAAGAACTTTATCGTAACCTGTTATTTCAATTACATTTTTAAGTAATATTATAGATAATATTCTTAAGTAATGTTATTTAATATTGTTAAGAAGTATTATATAATCTATTAGATCTTTTATTGTAACCAATTTTATGAGGGCTAAAAATTATGTAATACTTTTATTCAAATAATTTATATATTTAAAAAAAATAAATAAAATAAAAGGAAAAACAGATTTGTAAATAAAATATTTGCAACAATGAAACATTGCCTTGTAATAAATGCTGAAAGTCGAAATATTTATGTTTTATGAAAATTAGTGACAGTTAAACTGAATTTTAATAAAATCGTTGCTAAGTTTTTTTTTTTAATTGTACTTGCTACTTAGCATAATTTGCTATGCATTAAATGTTATAATATTGACACCTAATTCTTTTTTACTACATGTGAAATTCAAAGTGCAAATTTTACTTAATATCTAGTTTAATTTGTCTGGTTAAGTTTGTCTTATATAGAGAAGACAATATTGTTAATAATCTAGTTTAGTTGTTTTAGATATTAAGAAATTTCCCAGTTAAAATTTTATAAGTAAAAAGAAAATTTAAAAGTAGTTTAAATATATAAATTCTATACAATCTTGCTAACTATAGAAATCAGGAGAAATTAATAAAATTCTATGAAAAATAATAAAGTTAAACAAAATTTTTATGTGTTGTTATACTTTATTGTTATACAATGTCAATAAATCTTTCATTACTTATAACTTGGACAATATATCACTTCTGTTTCAGAAAAAAAACTTAATAAAAAACAATTGTTTTAAGAAAAGTTTAAGCAGGGTGTATAATTTATATTTTCTGATAACAGGAAGGTTTTCTTAAAATGCTATAATAAGTTTTACTTATATAGCATTTTTTAATTTTATATACATTTTTTAAATAAAAAGCTTACGCACTTAACATTTTAATTACTAATGGAATTTTTTAAAACAATTATCTTTTACTTCAATATTTATAGTTTTAGCTACAAAAATGAATACGAATTTCATACAATAACGGAATTCTAAAATTCAAAAACTTCATTATATGACAAAGAGCAGAGCTACATTTAGACACTAATTTTAACAAAGCATTTTGAATTTTACCCTAAACTACATCCCAATTTACTAAAAAAAGCTCTGTAAATCATGATTTCTTAAATATTAGTAGTTAATTGGAGAAGCTTTAACTATTAATTCTGTTTAATAATTTTCTTATTTAGGCTAAACTCCATTTTTCTAAGTTGATCATATAAGCATTAACTGCTCTTAATTTTATAATTTAGCTGATTTGAATTTCAGTATACATACTGGGTGAGAAACACTTACTTTTTACAACATTTTTAACTGTATCAATTACAAATGATGTTTTGCTAACAATATTATCTGTAAATTGGGCATATAATGTTCATACATATTCATGTATTTAATACTGTTCATATATTTAATTCCAACTTTATTGATACTTTAAAGATCATTAAGTGCTTGATGCATTGCCTACAAATTTTTTAAACATTAATGTATTGCAACTTACATGTTTTAGTTAGAATATATTTTTATAAATTTTAGAATTAAATTTCAGAGTAAATTTTTCAGTACAAACTAATTACATTTACAGATAAAGAAACACAAAGATATTTGTTTTTTAGTGTTAAGTCAAGAGAATTAAATTTCCAGTTTCTTCCCTATATCTGTCTTTTCTATTTACCCTAGAAATTTTAATTAATGTTTAATGAAGATAAGCATTTTAAATTTTATTTCACTTTGTTTTTGTTAAATATTTTATCATTTTAAAACAGATTTCTATGCATTATTTTTAATTAAAAATTGCTTTATTTATTAAATGTTTTTATCATCTAGATAATGTTCTCTTGATTTATTCGAGGCTTCAATAAAGTTTGTTTTAACTTCTTTATTTTTATCTTTTAAACCACTTAAACAGACATTTAATATTACATTTTGCACTATTTTAATTAACATTTCTTTATAAAATTTTCCAGAATATTTTATTTTTCTCTCAATAGTTGTATTACATGCAAATCAACTTTTTTGTAATCTTAATTTTCTGTATACTAATTTTTTTTCAGGAACAATGCACATAGAGTAAATATTTAATTATATTTTTATTTATTTTCTAATTCTCATATTTTTGTAATTTAATTTGGGTGTATTTCTCAAGTTTTGTTTACAATTATTTAAATCAGGCAATTTTTAAGTTTTATTGTTTTTTTATACATTTTCATGACATTTAATCTTGGTTTTGCATGTTTTTTAGAATATACTGAATCTGTAACTTTACATCTATTTATATTGCATTTATGTTTTGTTACAATTCAAATATATATACCGTTTAGAGTATATTTTTTTGTAATTGGACATATTTTTAAATACTCTGTTATTATCAGTATATAACAAAGCCTTTCCCATCTTCAAAGGCTCCCCTTACGAAAAGAAACTAAATATTTTTATGCATCTTTATTTCAAAAAATATTAATCATCATTAATGATAATCACATCATTAATAATTATTTATTCTAAATATACTAATAATATTACTTACTATTAGTAATATCAGACACTACATAATTTAAATAATTTGAAGTATATATTTTAGTGGTTCTCTTTTAATTTGTTTTTCTACTTCATATAAAATACTTTGCCTTCATTTTTCATTTTGTAATTCTCCATAGTATATATGCCAGTAGAATTTTTAAAAGTTATTATCATTATTTTCTATTAGATATTTTTATTAATGAAATGTTTATTAATTTACTTAATATATAATTTATATATATAGATCAGGGTTGGCCAAGACTTCGACCACGGTCGACTTGTAGACCGCGAAGACTTTTTAGGTAGTCCACCGACCATTCTGATAATGACCTCGGATATTAACAATTTATGACTTATGACATAAAATCAATGAATTATTTAAAATAAAAATTTACTAAAACCCAAAACAAACTATGCAAAGATTTACGATTTTAAAATTTATGATTAAAGATTTGCGATTTAAAACCTAAAACGAAAATGATGAGAGGGATTAAAGCATTCAAAAAAACAATAAAAAGGTATGCATCTCAATTAAGAAAACATGAATTGAGAAACTTCAAAAACATGGAGGAAGAGTGTATCCATAATCGAAACCGAGACTTCGAAGATTTCACTTAATTCTTACTTGTTCTGTTTGAAGAATTTGAAAGAAGTTTCGCTGACTTAATTAGGTTGAAAGAAATACTTAATTTTATGATTTTTCTATTTAATAAAAATGTCAACATTGATGGAATATCTGAAAAAATAGGACATTTAAAAGATATTACATCAGGCACGGTCAAGGAATAAATTACTAAATTAAGATGCGATATATTTCTTAAATCCAGAGCATATTTAGCGATACTGATTTTTGGAAATAAACCTCTGAGAAAACGTTTCCAAATATTTACAAATTGATTTTGTACATGAAATCATACTTTGAATTGAGATATCTTTGCGAATCCGCTTTTTCAACCATGAACAAAAAACAAATATTGGTCACATTTAACAGATGAACATTTAATTTCGTTTTTATGCATTGCAATAAGCTCGTACCAACCACAATATGATAAATTTGTCGCAGGTATACAGTGCCAAATTTCAACTAAACAAAGTGAATAGGATTGTCAGTTTTTGATATACGATTACTTTGATTATTTTTGTCAGTAAATTTTTATTTGTAAATATTAATCTTAATTTTTTTAAGAAAAATTACATAATTTACCATTTTTTTTTTTTTACCGAAAATAAATATGTACGTTAATTTAGCTCTGCCATTGGCAGAATCTCGTCGAATTTTTAAATGTGGAGTAGACACCGGATCTCAAAAGTTTGGCTACCCCTGATATAGATAGATAGATAGATACAGACAGTTGAGAGAGAGCGATAGTACAAACATGTTTAATAATGAAATATATTATTACGCTTACTGCAAATAATGTTACCCCAAAAAAATTTGGATACTGGAGAAAAGTAAAAAAAGGTATAATATGTACGATAAAATAAAATTTGATAGAGTTAATTTAAATTGCTTATGTGTGTCGATCAAATTTTTAATATATTTAATTACCATTAATAAATTTGTGGCTTCTCAATATTATGTGATACAGAGGTAAAAATAAATTATTGTATGCATGTTTACGTATCTGAATGGGGATTGAAAAAAAGTATTCAAAATTGTAACAAACTTAAATTTATAAAAAAATGAAAAAGAATATGAGTGAAAGAAACATAGTATGTAATTAAAAAACTATTTAGGCACAATGTTAAGTGGATATTTAAAAACATTTTTTTCATAAATTATTTTAAAATAGCTATTCAATATTTCGAATTCAAATTATCTGTGTCAAAAAAGGCCAACCTGAATTCTTCAGATAATCATCAAATCTCAAAAAAATTACATTTGAGATTTCTTCTCCTTATGATAAATAATAAAAAAAAAATAAAAATCATGAGCCAATATTGTCTCTATATCGTGGATATATATAAAAATAAATATATATCATAATTTGCACAATTTAAAAAAAAATGATTTTAATGAATTATTACACCTGAAAATAGTGTCTGTTTCATTGTGAACTCCAAATATTTTTTAAAAGTAACTACAAAACTAGTTATATTTAACACACAGTGATACTAAATTTAAGTAGAAGTCAGAATATTTAAATAGGTAGACATTAATAAGAGTGACATTTAATTTTAAGTTATCTTTATGCTAAGTATAATGGTTAAAATCTATAAGATAATTGATTTATTTCAATCAAAGAATAATAACAATTCCCACATTAAATACAAATTTAATAGATTTTGCGAGGAATATTAGAT
>JAPDSC010106973.1:0-16355 GCA_026290005.1 Latrodectus geometricus
TGTATATGTATTAATTTGAAATTATTATTTCAAAAATAATTCCCACTAATTCATTACTTTAAGCATCAAAACCAAAATTTTCCAATTAATGTTATTTCAAAACCATTTATTAATATTATCTATTTAATATTTCTTCCATATATTTATTAATATTATCAGTTACAAGAATTAAACACTTTAACTTGTAATTGTATACTGTTAATATCACTACTTAAAACGTAGACATTAATGAAACCATTATCAATATTAGAATGAATTTTCACTGATTTTTATCAAAGTTCATGCGATGTTTTGTATACGCCTATACATTTATCTTAACTGTTTGAGTGCAGCGAAACGCTATCACGCTTCGCTTGTTATGTTTATATGTAAGAAATCTCCTCCGCACTCAAATGGTTAAAGAACTCCTACATAAAATAAGAAGAGTGATGTCACTATAGATGACATTTCAAATTAACATCAATGATAAGTGGCTTAGAAAATGTTGCTCTGTTAACATTGTGTTTATCAATGGGTACCATCAAACTGTTATCATTAGTGCAGTAGAATCCAGATGGTGATAGAGCAGTACTATCACTTTTGCTGCATTTGTTCGCTTTTTAGATATTCCAGCCCAATTTCAATAGCTGATCAGTTTTTTCAATCAAAGGCTGTTTTCTATCACTAATTCTCTTTGCTGACCTTTTTTTTTTATTTTTAATCATACTGGGTGAATACTATATTACAATTTTAAACATTGTTCTTCTAGAAATGATGCACTAATGATGAAGCTAAATGCACTTTTTTAATTAGTGATAGAAATCCCCTATTTCATTATCCAGAATGAAAATATTTCTATCTATAAAGAATACTCATTGCTAATGTATTTTAATGCTTGTGAAGAGACTTAAAAAACATATTTATTAACAGGTGTGTTTCCATTATTTTTATAACATAACAACCTGTGATATTAATGTATATGCCTGTATAAAATTAACAATTTTTACATAAAGAAATTATGTTGAGTTATTTAATATACACATTTTGCCCATCTAAATTTAAAGAAGTTTTTAAGTTAGTTTAAAGGCATTATTCATCTTAAAACTAAAAAATCATCTGTTTCAGAAGAGTTTATTTTCTATTTAAATATTTGCCCTATAAAAGATGTTTATAAAGCTATAAGTTATTTCATATTATATGGAAACTTGAGTTATTAATTTGTATAAATTTTTGAAAGCTAGAATTACCATTTATCCATCCATCCATCCATAAACAAGAAAATTTATTTTAAATTTTTCAAACTTACTGTCTTGAGTACTGCAGCTTTTTTTGGGTGCAGGCTCATTATCACTCAAAGACACTTCTTTTCTTTACTTTTTTAATTTAAAACGTTTACATAAAAGGTTTATTTCAGATTACATGAAAATTAAAGTTAATAATTTGAATTAATTTAAGAAAGCTAAAATCATCTATTAAGAAAATTAAAATTTTTAAAAGCAGAAAACTTACTGGTTTGAGTCCTACGTCTTTTCTTGCGTATAGGCTCTTCCTCACTTAAAGGTTTATCCAACCTCCTTTTTTTACCACATCCTAATTGATGAGAGTACTGAAGATTAGTTTATTATAAATTGTAATAATTATCTATCCTCAAAATAACTAAATCTACAATGTAAGTATCACTACAGAGAATGTAATCAAAATCTAAAACTATCACAAATTTAAACTATATGCAAGAAAATAAAGATGAGTAACTGATAGCTTGTAGGATATCAAACTTCGAAATTTTGGAAATGGTGTTATTTGATAAGACTTTTAAATAAATCAGCTGCTTTAAAGTTTAGTTTTAACGATTTCTTTTTTTAACCTATTTCAAATTCACTTTAACCTGCAATGGAGCATGAGTAACAGCATCTAGCTTGAAAGAGTTATACGAGAATGAGTATGTCATAAAAACAATTGTTAAAGAACCATCTCTCATACAACAAAATGATGTTTGATAACAGTTTTTCATTCTCATTATTTCATAACAAAGGATTATTCAAGAATTATCCTATATTATTTTAATAATCCCAGTTATGTAATAACAAAATGTTACTTATAAAAAGCTTTTTCTTTCAAGATCAATATTTCATTAAATTGCTTCACAACATTTTGAAGAAAAATGATTTTACAAAAGAACATGTCTTTATTTTTAGATTCTTCAAAATTACAATTCTGTTCTGTTGAGGCTCACTATCTAATAGAAATGAAGAAAATGGGGTGATTTAAAAAAAAAAAGATCTATGCTTATTTTTAAAGATTTCCACAAATAAATATATAAAAATAAAATAGAATTAAAGAAATTCAGTTAATGTAGTCATAAAATTTTTAAAAGCAAATAAAAATTTCATTCCTTAAACATTAAAAATATTGCTTGTCAACAGTCATGATTAAATTAATAGGTTATTAATAAATGTTAAGAGAAACGCAGAGATCACTTTTGAATCCATTTATTTAAATACTTCCAAAAAAATGGAAGTAAGTCCTCAAAACGGAAAGTGACATCTTTGCTTCAGATAACACAAATATTTTCTTTCCTTTCTTTATTTATTATATGGTAATTCTTTTGTAACCTATAAATGTACAGCTAATCCAAGTAACTTGGCAGCATTTATTTAAGGAATTTGTAAACTTTCGAGATCAGGTGATTATCAAACTTTTTATTAAATGATAGATGTCCAAGATACCAATTTTTTAATAGTTATTTTGTTTATTTGAAATTTGTAAGAAGGAGGAAAGACAGATGCTTTAAAAATCCCTGATATGTAGAAATCTATTAGTAAAGGAACATATGGTTTTTAAGGATTAATTTTCAAAATAAGGATCTATCTTTAATTTCTTACCAGAAAGTATAAGAAAAATATGAAATGTCTAATGAGAACTGCCAAAGAATTGGTTATATAAACACATTATCATTACTCTGAAATCTTAAATTTGAATAATAAAATAGTAATATTTGATGCCTTTTAATTTTCTAAAAATAAATATACATGTGATAGTAAGGTAGGTAAGCATCTCATATGTTGCAACATGCTTATGTAATATAAAGCAGTGCATAATACTGAACATGATTTTCTTTAGATTTGCAGAGCACTGATAAAAAAATAAAAGAATTCTGTCTTATCTTTTTACAGGAACGCACATTTATCTCTTAGAAAAGTTGAAAATCATCAGAACTTTTTTATTGGCCTTTTAGTTTTGCCCTAATGTTTTCACATTCTTGTAGTAACAAAATTTCTTTTATTTTCAGACATTTACACCCGAATTTTAATACTCATAAAATAATTTGATAGCAAATAATCAGCTGGACGAATTAAATAAAAAAAAGTCGTCATTAAGTTTAAGATTGATGATTAAACTGGGTCCTATAACAAAACATTTATTACGAAATAAAATGTGACGCCAGAAATCAGACTGAAATATATAATTAAAGACCTTGAGTGAATGCTATTCATTCAGCTTCTAGTACAGATCAGAATTTCTAAGGGCTTTATTATAAACCTATATTTGCTAAAATCAGCTTAAGAAAAATCTACACGATAATTGGATATAATTGGATATTGGATATATGATAATTGGATAAGAATAATTTCTCAACAAAGATAATGTTGTGAGTTACAAGTTATAAACTCTGAATCTTGTCAAATTACAAACCAGCAAAAACTAACATTTAAACAAAATATTTTTAATTAAGTTATTTAAATTAATCAACATAATTGATTTTCAATTATTTTAACCGCACTACAGAATCACAAATTTCTGAATTGATTACTGAATCCGATATGACTATGTATTTTCAAAACAAAGAAACTTGTTTCAAAGTAAATTCAATACATTTTTTTTTTAAGTAAGAAACAGATTAATCAATATCCAGTTATTTTAGTATGTACTTGTGCATTTTAATATATTGGAATTCTATTTATATTTGAACGAATATTTAACGCAAAAATTCTTCGAATATGCATTCATCATATTTCCCAATAGATCAACTAAACTTTTTCAAACTAAATGTTTATTAATGGAGTTAAAATATTTGCTTATTGCAAACATACGACAAAATTTGTTTGAATTCATATTCGTGATTAAATTCCCCTTGAAATACTCATAAAATCTTTACAACGTAGATAACAAATTGTGCAACTAGAGTTTATATTTTTGAAAAATTTGTATTGTTTTAATTTAAGCATATACAAGTTTTTTAAATAAAGATACTGAGGGAAATTATAACACTTAGTTTGCAAGGAATGTATTATCAAATATTTAAAAAGTTAAAACTTCAAAGGTTCGTTTAATTCTGAAGTTCAACATAAGTTTCAGAATAAAACAGAATTCCAATTTCATTTAAAAAGAAGCAGTTAAAGGATTTCTATCATTGATTTGGTTATAAAGAGCAAGTGGAAAATAAAAGTAAGATTTCAGTTTGATAATATATTATATTCATACAACTTTATGATGCTACTTTAATTTAGAAGTTTTTGAATGAGACAAAAATGGAGGTTTCTCACTGTTTCAAAGTGAAAAGCATTTCAAATTTCTTTATTGATTATCCTCATGTATAATCATAAATAATATAATTATATTATTAAAATTTATTGTATAATCCTTTATTAGTGTTTATTAATTGTTGGACTAATTCAGAAGAATTTCACAGGATATTTTAATAAATACAATCCCTAATTTTCTATTATAAAATTAAAGAAACAAGAAAATTTTTTCACGTACAAAAATTTCAATTACAAATCTCTCATACTAGAATCTTTATATTTTAAAAAAAAAAAAAAAAATTTAAATATATAATAAAATATAGTATGATGATTTCTAGTTTTATATTCTTTCATGCACATTAAAGAATAATTTTATTACAAAACTAAGTCAAACTGTACAGTATTTTCTCATTTCTAAAAGTTTATGTTTTAGACAGTTCAAATAATTCAAAAGTTCAATTTTTTTTTCAAATGAAACCATTGCATAAACTTAGATTTTGTTCAACGAAATCTATTTGTAAATTTGATTGCATTGAAATACCGTGAACATTTCCATGAATTCTCTTGTAGTTAAAAATGCATGTTGACACTAATGTAATTCAGAATTTACTAATTTTAAGAAAATTTTAAAAAGTGTCAGTTTAGGTAAGAAGTTCTAAATTTAAACTACAGTGGTTCCCGAAAATACACATTTACCAGTTTGTGTTTTATTTTACAATAACAAATATTGCTTTATTCATTCACTAAAAATATTTGAAAGTGAGAATTTTCTAATGATATCTACCGTGGCAAAACTACATAAAATACTTTATGAATATAATTAAGTTTTTTTTTTTTTTTTTTTTTTTTTTTGAAAATCAAAATTAACAGAAACGTCATCTTACAAAAATCTTCAATTACTTCAAAGAAATTTATGCAAGCATTAATGTATATTGTAGCAATTCTGTCATAGTATTTTGTAGGATATCCTGCAAAATTTATAATAGCTTTCAAACTTGTGGATATAGAGTTTTTTTTCATCCCCTCCCCCCAATATTGCTTTCTACCATTCCTTTTTATTTCGGTTTTGGCATTAATGTCATGTCTTCGTATTGCAATCTTTAGTTCTCTCCAAACGTGTTCTAATCAGTTTAAATCTGGTGACTTCAGAATTTGTGGATAATTATAGGAAGCACTAATGCGAACATTGAGGGCTGTAATCTTAGTGTAGTGTTATCCTGAAAAAGTTGTTTCCAATTCCAAATTTTGTTTAGATCATTTTAAATTTAAAATACTTAGAGAGCAAGTTCATTATGGCATGAATTAAAAACTACATTACTTAAATATAACATACACGCCCCACATAAGGACAACTCCACCACCATGCTTTAGTGTTCCAACCAACATCTCTGGACTGAATTCCCCATTTTTTCTCCATACAATTATACGCCCACCCGAATGAAACATTTTAGATTTGCTTTCATTTGAATACAAAGACATGATTCCAATACGCTTCAAGATTGCTTATCATTGATTTTGCGAAAGAAAAGCTAAGCTTTCTATGTTTTGCGCATACAAAATATTTTCTTCGAGCACAGCATCCATGTAATGAAGTAGAAAATTCAGTAAATTTTGCAGAAGTTTTTGCAGCTTTCAAACGTGGATTTTTTTTTTTTTTTTTTTTTTTTTTTTTACAAATTTTATATCTATTAATCTCTGATCGAATTGAATTAATTGTGCCACTTTTTACCTTATTTTCGATCAGATTTTCTTTAAAGCTTTATCACATGCTGCACTGCGTAACGGGGTTCAATTTACTAATTTAGTGATATCCCGGATTGATTTTCCAAACTTATGAAGGAAAATTACCATTTTCGAATGTTGTTCGTTGTGTTTCTTTACACTTAACAGACCTTTTTAAATATGATAAAACATAAGGGAGTAAGACATTAAATAAAGTCAAACAATTTTTTAAATGTCCCTAAAATGTAAAAATAAAGTTGCAAACAAAAATTTTATTAATATGAAATTCAAGAAAATATCTCGGTATACGACTACTTTTCAGGCGTGTTTAACCAGATTTATTGTTTTCAACTTTAGAAAAAAATAAGTCAATATTATAAAACAAAAAGTTTGCTTTAATTCTGAATAGTATGGAGGGTATACAAAAAGATATTGGATTTATATTCGAATTCAGTTTCGGGCTAAAGCACATTTCTACAAGAGTTTAAAATGTACAAACACTTTTAAGAGACACAGAAATATTTATGTTAATGATCAATCCTTAAAACTTTGGCATTTAAAAAATTTTAACGACCTGGTAAAATGATTCTAAACTAAATTTTACACTTAAAATTATATATAAAATTCTGACAATTTCAAATACTGTTCTCTTTAAGGATTAGATTCTAAAAAGTATACATGAACTTTAAATTTAGAAGTATCTGAAGTTTGAAATATTTGGACCTAAGCGTTGTTATACTTAAATGTGGCATCAAAAAATTATACGAAAATATTTGCCTCCATTTTAAAATTATCAAAATTTAATTATTAATCTTCACAGAATTGATTCTTTTAAAAATTGATTTTTCATTGATAAATTATATTAGAGAAAAAATTTATAATTTTAATTTCTCAGTTTATAATTTCGATTTTTAACACTTCAACTCTAGGTGACTGCATTGAGATTAAAATTTAGTTATTGAAATCGATAAACATACAAATAAATACTCATTGTTTATTAATATTTACAATCATTCCAATTAAATAAGATATTTAGGAATATATAAATATAAACATGCAGTTCTGCTTATTGTAATTGAGTAAAATTCAGAAACCATGCAATTTATTTCCAATGAAGTTTTCAAAGCACAAGTTCAAAAAATAAATAAATTCAAAACAAATTGGAAACATTGATTCTGTCACAGTCATAATCGCAATTAAAAATTGAGATGTACGATCATACGGCTGTATGAACATATTTAACTTAGATGTTTTTAAAGCAGACAAAGTACAGGTTTCTTCACTGTTTAAAGGTGAAAAGATTTTTAAATTCCTTTGTAGGTGTATATTAATTGACTAATTCAGAAGTATTCACAGGATATTTACCTTAGTACAATCCTTAGTTTTCCTACCGCAAATTTAAATTTAAGAAAGAAACTACAAGATTAAATATCATTTTCTCATGTACAAAAATTTCAATTCTTCACAAATCATGTCAATCTTTACACAATGTAAGTTTCCAATAAAAGTTTTATATTCTTTCATGCATTAATGTAAAACTAAATCATACTGCACATTTTCTAATTTCTAAAAATTTAACATGTTTATAGATAATTCACATAAAGTTTAATAAAACTTTAAATATTTCAGATTTTTTTTTAAATGAAACCATTGCATAAATCAACTTCGATTCGGTTTCAAAAATCAGTTAGTAAATTTTTCATTTTATTTGATTACAATTGAAATAATATCGAGCACTTCTGATTTCTCTTGTAACTAAAAATGCACTTCGAAACTGATGCAATTCCGAACTTACTAATTTTAAGAATATCAAGAAGAGTGCCAGCAAGGCAAAAAATTACTCAAACTCTAAATGTGATCTATTGTTTATGTTGATGATCAATCATTAAAACCTGTTTTTTTTTGTTTTCCTTAAGAAAATATTTTATTTTTAACGACTTTGTAAAATGAGTCTAAAAATACTTATTAGTGTTAAATCAAGTTAATTACTTAGTATTATGTTCACATTATACCTAAAATTCCGAAAACTTCAGATATTGTTTCCTAAAGAAAGATTATTCTAAAAAAGCTTACATATTAACTTTAAAACCTCTGAAGTTTCAAATATTTGGACATGACCACATTAAGTTAGAAATACTTAACATATCCAATCAATAACAATCTATATATTTTGATTTGAAGATTAAATTACTTTTCTTAAAAAATAAATAAAATTGCTTTGAAAAATTAATTCTTACGATAAAATTTCCAAAGAAAATTTGAGTTTTTAGCATAAAAAGTTGCACGAAAATATATTCTCCTTTTAAAATTCAAATATCAAAATTAAAATTATCTTGATAATCGATTCTGGTAAGATTTGATCTTTCATTGATAAACTCCATATTCGAAACTATTTCATTGTAAGCAATTTCAGTTTATCACTTAGATTTTTAGTACTTCAACTTTTATATTCGGAATGAGCTTTTAATTTAGTGACTGAAATCTATGAAGATACAAATAAATATTCATAGCTGAGTAATACTTATAGAAATAAATATAAACATGTAGGTTTATCTATTGTAATTAACTAAGGTTTTATAAATCACTGCTTTCAAAATTTGATTGGAAATAAGTTTCCAGGCATAATTTTAATTCAGTCACAATGATACTATCACAAGCGAAAATCACAAGTGAAGAATAAGACTAGATTTTATTTTAATCAATTTTACACACACAAAATAATATTCAAAGCCTTACAAATTTTCAACATTTTCTAGGATCATGAAGTTTTAAGATATTATTGAAAAAACATTACAAATCTATTATAAAATTCTTAGCTTTAAATATTTTTTCATCACTTTTTAAATTGTGAATTCCATTGGCTTAAATTAAAACTTTAAATGTAATGTTCAAATTATAATAATCTGGTTATTTTACAGCTACTTTTGCACCTCTTATTCAAGTAATATTTCATAAAAATTTAGACGTTTAGAAAATAACAAATAACAATTTTCAAGGTAAATAATTATTTTAATAATACAAAAATATGCTTTTTTATAAATGCAAGTAAAACTTTGAATTCATAAAGGTGCAATTTTCGCAATATTGCAATGTATATATTTACTAGGTTAAATATATATCTGTCAGTTATATATTTTACCTTGTAAATATAGCATCAATAAGAAAAATAAGTTTCTGATTATCAACAATCTAAAACAATATTTAAATTTCAATATATAATTCAGTTTTAAATATCAGATATAAAAAATTTCAGAAATAAACGAGAGTAATTATTTATAAAATTTAAAAATGTCGTCTTTAAAGATTCTGACACAAAAGAATTCTAAATTGGAAATTTACACGAGTGACAAATAATAGCAAGCTTCCCACAAATACATTGGAGTAAACAATTCCGAAAATTTGAATTTTAAGCGAATAAACATATTAAAAACAGCATGATCATTAAAAATTAGCGGCAAAAAGCATTAAATATTTATTGCTAATGCAGCAATTACTTTTCAACATAATTTCTGTTTCTAAAAATTAAATAGATGCTTATCGGGCCAGTTTATGCGTTTAAAATATGTGAATTGTTACAAGATAAAATTCATCTAAGATTCATAAATACAACTTTCAAATTCTAATCTTTAATGAGAAATTCAATAAAAATTGAGCTTACTTTTTTTATAGAAATGACAAAAATTAAACTTGAATTATGAAAATAAAATTTGACAACTTGTCAATTAAACATAAAATTAAAATGAATTTAAAAAGTAAACATTTAATTATTTCATTAAATGCTTCACTGCTTGTGAGACACAAAAACAATTTCTTTTAAATACTTAAAACATAAATGAAAAATCCAATAGCAAATTTATCAATTATAGAAAACCAATATCAACACAGCAGAAATGCAAAAAATATCGATTCTATATGTTAATAAGAGAGATACTTCTTTATATAAACTACTTAATGATTGCGTTGTGAGGCTCTAGGGCAATTGATTGGATAAAAATCCAAAGTATGAATTCAAAAACAAAATCAATTCGTAAACATTTCCTCAGAAATTAATTTCCAAAAATCAGTATCGCTAAATATGCTCTGGATTTAAAAAATATATTGCATCTTAATTTAATAATTTCTTCCTCGACCGTGACTGATGTGATGTCTATTAAATGTCCTATTTTTCAGATACTCCATCAATGTTGACATTTTCATTAAATGGGGAAATATCATAAAATTAAGTATTTCTTTTAACCTAATTAAGTCAGCGAATCTTCTTTCAAATTCTTCAAGCAAATTAAGTAAGTATAAAGCCAAATCTTCGAAGTCTCGGTTTGGATTATGGATGCACTCTTCCTCCATGTTTTTGAAGTTTTCAATTCATGTTTTCTTAATTGAGATGCATAGCTTTCTATAGTTTTTTTTTGAATATTTTAATCAAGCTCATCATGTCCGTTTTAGGTTTTAAATCGTAAGCATTTAATCATAAATCTTGCACAGTTTGCTTTGGATTTTAAAGCGTAGACTGTAGTAAATTTTTATTATAAATAATTCATTAATTCTATGTCATAAGTCATAAACTAAATCATTAATATCCGAAATCATTATCTGGATGATCGCATGGACTACCTAAAATGTCTTCACGGTCTACCAGTCGACCGCGGTCGATTTCTTGGCCACCCCTGATATATGCTAACAAATTAAGAATATTGTGTCAATATCATTACAGATAAAACTAGAAATAACAAAAAGTTAAAAATTCCTCACTAAAAATTCCAAAATGTTAACTAAGCATATTTTCATATGAATTTCATATGAAAATATATTTAGTTAACAATATGAATATATTCATAACAAACATTTACTAAGGTGAACATCTCTCTTCTGAAAATCTAGTACATAATGCAACTATTCCTATAAATAAAAGGTATGCCAGTAAAAGACTGAAACAATCCTGACTCTTGATAACTTTTTTTTATTGTTAGAACCAAGCATCTGACTACTAATACAGAACCAAAATATTCTGAATCCAGTATTTACCAATTGAGTAAGTTTATTTTCTAACTAAATTATTTATAAGGACAAATGAAAGAATTCAATTTGTAATTTGCTTTTAGTAAAATATAATCTTGTCATTTAATTTCATAATAGAATCTGCAACATGAACACAATTGAGCATTTCATAATTTTCTAATAAAAAAATAGAATGTTTTTCAATCTATTTTAAAATCATTCAATGTTTAAGCACAATTTAAATGTTTATTTAATTAAAATGTGCTGGACTACAAAAAAATAATTTTTATATTATTTAAAATTTATTAATAAGTAAAATAATTGTGATCATTTAAACTAATTAATTTTAATACACTTTTTAAAATACATAGTCATTACTGATTCTCTTATAAATATAAATGCATAAATAACACAATTGCACATGTAACAAAAAACTTATTTACCTTTTTCATCAGAAATATCAAAAGATGGAAAAGGTCGAGGCTTTTTATGGGCTAAATAACCTATGTGTTCATAAATAAAAAATGCATATAAATATTAGTAAAACATATATTTAAATGTAATAAAAAAATAAAACGTTTAAAATATATACAAATTAGAGAAATTAGATTTTAATAGAAGTGAAAATATGCCATTACAAAATTGTATACCCACAATAGTTTGAACTGTATTACAAAATTACGAAAAAGGTATTAAAACCAAATTTTATATATAAGTTTGAGAATATAAAAAGTACAGCAAAAAATTATATCAATGAAATAAGTCATCTTTAAAATTTGAAAATAATGGAAACACTGCAAAAACTTTATAACCAGAATTTATGTATTTTTATAATTTATTCAAACTAATTAAATTTTTTTTAACTATTTACAATTTTGGAAGCATTTGTTACTTTTCAAGAATCAAATATTTATTATTTTTTTCAAATGTTAGTCAAGATTCAAAAAATGTTATTTAAACTGAACAGATTCAGTTTTTTAATTAACATCTGTAGTTTCAAGTTCCAATTACAATAAATGAATATAACAATGTAGTAAAAAAATTTAATTAGTTACACCATATGATTAAATAGAAAGTCATGACAGCTATATCTAAAGTCAAAACTGACATATGTCGAATGTTTGCAAACTGAATGATTTCAAAAATCAAAAATGATACTATTTGGACTGTTAATTTATACAACAAACAGTATTTTTACAAATACAGAAAAAGTTAATGGATTTCTAGTGCATTAACGATTATAAATGCTGATTAAAATTAAAGAAGTCCAGTAAGTTGAGAAAACTTTGTCAACACTCTTTTACTATAAAATGCTCATTCTTACCAAAAAATAAGTTTCTTATAATAAGACTTCAAACATAATTGTAATCTTATTTATGCAGAAAAACAAGAACAAATTTTACTATTAATATAAAACTGAACATAAATAATAATTTAGATAACTTACCCCCATTTACGACAATTTGCAGGAGATTAAGATCGATAATGTCATTTCTCTTGACAGGTCGGGAATACTAAATTAAATAAATAGATTTTTAAATTTAATAAACAGTTTCAAACTATAATATCATTCATGCTTAAAATTAAAAATTTTATAATAGTATTTGTTTCTAAGTATAAATGAAAATATTGAAGACCTTGTTAAGTTTGAAAACAGTAATTTCTCATAAGCATAAACAATGCTAACGTGCTCAAACATCATTAGACAAAATATTGCTTCAAAATTTTTTAAATACTTTAACTGGAATAGTATGATAAGAAATATTTAATATAAAGTTTATTTTAAATGTTTTAAATGAGTATAGAATTATAACTGGTTCCTTAATCCCAATTGATAAAAATGACTTTTTGCAAAGTAAAGATAGGCTTAATGGTAAAAAGTCATTTTTTTTATAATTAAGTACTAATAGAAATGCTGACATTCTTTAAGCTTATTAAGATGACTACTTCAACATGAGACAAAATACGTACGATCTACTAAAAATCTACGCTATTTATCAGGAAGCAACAGCTTCATTATCACGTTTCATTTTTCTATATTTATTCTCATTTAGATTTTCAGAGTTAAAGTCTAAATGATTTTACTATCAATTAATTTTTTAGTTATTGCCTAATTATTGCAATTTATAAGCAATGTATATAAAACTTATTTTCACTTAAATTAATTTTTAAAATTATTAACATTTCTTAGTTTTTGTAATTAATATATATGTAACTTAGCGACAAGGTTAAAATATAAGGAATCTATATTATTTAATTTATTCAAAAATATGAAATTTTAAGAAGATAGAAAATTTTTATTAAAATTAGAATGGTTAAGGTAAGTAATAAATTAAATGTTTTTTTTTTTTTTTTATTAGCTTTATAAGTGAATTTAGTATTTCAAACAATTCTGCAAAGATTTTTTTTTTACATGGTTCTTTTATATTTACATTTTATTAAAATTAGATTATATATTTTGTTCTGTAAATAACTTAATCCTTGTCATCTCTCAGGTTTTAAATAATTACCCATTATACCGAATTTTAATTCAAAAAATGAATATGTTCATAAAATTATCATTAAACGGTTGTGATTTCTTAAATGATCGAAAAAAATGGAAAATCTTTATTTAATCTCCATTTTTAAAAATAGGTATTTATGTAAATAAAACAATAAAGCTTACATCACTTTTTGTTGAATATTAAAAATAAGCATCGCAAAATTAACTATCCACTCATACTTGACTTTAAAATGAATGGTTAACTATATAAAATTGTAACATTCAAATGCAATTAATATATTTTAATTTTTCATCATAATGAAATTATTTTCTTAGAAAAATAATATTTATGGAACTATTACATACTATACAGATACATTTATAACAAAATTAAAAAAATGGTATTGGCATGAATTATACATTTACTGAAGACGTTTACAAATATTATAAATGAAGATATTTGCAAATTCATGTTTTAATTATACTTTAAAAGTTTATTATCTGTTATAATTATAACAACCAAATAAAAATATGAAAATAAAACACATAAGAAATATAAAACAGTTAAAACAAAAATCTTAACAGGATGAAATTAATTTTATTTCTATATTGTAACATCTCGTTAATAATTTTTTGTTTGGAATCAAATAATCAGATTTAAAAAGTATGGTTTTAAAACAATATTAATTTTCTAAAATGTACAGAATTTTCACTTTTTTTTTTAGGGTGATTTATTTTTCCTTCTATTATCATTATTTTTTCTTCAGTGTAGTGAAGATAATTTGTAAACTATCGGTCAAATTATAAAATTACTTAGACGCAATATTTTAAAACATAAATTTAATTTTTCAAGTTAAGATAATATGTAAAATATTTTTTTAGCAATTTGTTTATGTGCAGAGTTCTTGATAGTAAATAAAATCTTTAAAATAAATCATGTGTGTTATATTTTTTAGACACTGCCTTTTAGTATTTTTCTAAATTTACCACTTGTAATCATTTTTCCTTTAAAGCAGTTATTGTCAGTGAAGAGAAAATATTTAATGTAGAACTAATTTGCATATGTGAAAAAAATGTGATATTGATATATTCTATATTAAATATTTAATTATTAGAATACTATTTTAAATAATAGAGTTAAAGATTCCCTGTTTATATTTTTGCTTTTATTCTCCCTTTGAAAAACAAATTTTCATGACTGACAAACTATTTTTAATATTTGTGCAAAACAATTCAAGAAATATTAAAAGATATAATGCAGAAAAATATTTACAATATGGATTCTTGTATGGAATGATATATATTTATATAATTAGAAACAAGAAATTCTTTGGTACTAGGAATTAAATATGAAAAATTTAAAGTCTCAAAAATTTTTCACCAAAAGTTCAACTGAAGACAGTAACATACTACATACTCTGGAGTCAATTGTTAGGCAATAACATTAGCCTTTTATATATATTTTTTAAATAATTAAAACTATACAATTTTGTTAATATTCTTTAGTTTTTATGTATTAAAGCAACAGAACCATTTATTTTAATGATTTTGAAAATTATTTCATTATTTTAGAAACATAGTGTTGACTATGAAAAGTATCTGCAATGAGTAAAAGCAAATAATAATTAGACAGCAAATTAACTATTTTTTACAGCTATTTAAAATCATCTAAAGTATTACTATTGGGGAAACTATAAAAATATTTTTTTTACTTTATTTAAAATAAATAAATTAAATTTCCTGAGATAAAAATTTTCAAAATAATTTAATAAAATTCATATTTAATATAATAAAAAATTTTAAGAGAGACATGTTGACATTTTGGAGCAGAACATACTAAAGTAAACTACTGGCACATTGTGGTTACTTCATATGACAACAATTGATGGACTTCCTGGTTGTAAGTCATTAAAATGTGTGATTATTGTGAGGTGGTCTAGGGTAAAGCGGAAATAGGTCCCATCAAGAATTAACAGACTTTTGCACTCTTGACAACCTCTAAAGGGGAAAAAACTTGCATTGCAGTGAAAGACAAAACTTTGTTGCCAAATCAAAGCAAAAATGAAGCACTTTCTTCACCGAACCCCAGACGGTTAAGGGGTTAAAGAGAGAGAAATAAATACTGAAAATAATTTTATATAACTTTTGACTTTGTAATTTCCACCAAAATGTTCTAGGCATTTACATTTGAATATTTATTTAAATTTCATTCCAAATATTTAATTATAATTCTAAATTCAAGCAAAACTCATTATTTTGAATCTGTTTAAAAAAAACAAACATTCCTAAAATTATCCTTCTTACCAACTTTTCTATGTAGCATGTGATTTTCAAAGGATCTTCGGAATTCTCACCCCATAGTGATCAAGATTTCGTTGAGGTATTTTTAATAACTTATAATTTTTAGTAGATTTTAATAATGTGGAATATCAATTCCAAATGAGTTTTCAGCATGTTATTGAATTAAATTATTAATTAAAACAAAGTAGCAAAACTTATCCAATCATTAGATAGAAAAAATGGAATTATAAACTTCCAACAAGTGAAGCTGATACCCACTTAAAACACCAAGTAAAATTCTAAAATTGCATAGCTGTGGTTCAACATGCATGCATACACACACACACACACACACACACACACACACACACACA
>JAPDSC010106982.1:0-28582 GCA_026290005.1 Latrodectus geometricus
TTTGGCAAAAGATATTTTTATGTATTTTAAATTAAAATACTTCAAATTTAGTGAGCTATGTCTTTTTGTTTCAAAAACGAAATAATGAAGTATTGCTTAGCATCTCTTGATAATGTAATGGATTTTACAAAATAAAAATAAGATTTTGTTATCTATATTCCATGATAATTCTTAAATTTAATTACATAACTCACTTATTCTTTTCTTTTTTAAACTTGTAAATCCATTTATAATCTATAAACTTTATAATATGCATTCTAACTTTTCATTGTCAATAGAGAATATTTATACTAAAAATAATATGAGAAAAAGTTTTAAAGCTTATATTTACTTTTTGATTGAGATATATCTTCAGCTTTCCTGGATAAATTTAATTTAAAAAAATTCTTGCACCACTGCTTATACACAAGAAGTAGAGAATTTATGATGGGATAAGAAAATCGTGTACTGAGGTCATGAAAAGAATATTTTAAATTACATTTATTTTATATTAATTTTAAAATTATGTTGTTAAATATATTCATAAGTAAATTGAATTTGCTTTTAAGAAATTTGAAGATTTCATTGATATTTTCAAATATGGTTGTTTTATAAATTATTTACTATTTAAAATTTTTGAAGTTGATCAATAATGGACACTAATAAACAAGAAAAATTTATTATGTGATATTTAATTTTAGATTACATATCATATATTTTAAATAGTTCTGTATTTCAGTTTTTGTGCAGTTCATAAATTTGAAGAGATCCCTGAATTTGATTAATTTCAATAATTGATTAAATCAATTTTCATAGCATTCAATGAAATTGTAAACACTAAACTTCTTTACTTTTCTTCATCAAAATTTGTATAATAGAATATCACTATATTAACTTAGGAATTGTATAAAATCTTACATTTTATATTTCTTATAAATTGCGTTCTGCAATTTAAAATTAGTCTCAGATTACTGTTAAACTAATTAAAAGATTTTCCTGTTAGAAGTACATAGTTAAAATATCATTTAATAGTTGATAAATTACAAATATTTTGTTTTTCTGATACTTTGTCGAAAATATTAAATTAATTATTGATATTTTTTTGTATTAAATAGATGTTACAGGTTTTTATGATTTTTTATTAGAAATTTGGGTAGTAAATCAAAACCACTACCTATGTTTATTATATTTCAAAATTCTTTGTTAAGAATATTATTAAGTAAAAAAAAAAAAGGTATACAATATTAAGATAATTTAAATTACTTTTTTTGCTTGCTCTACATTTTTTATGTTTTACTCTAAAATGCAAACAGCTTAGCTATTTTTCATTTTTATAATAATAAAGTTAATTATATTTGTTTGATGATTTTATTTGTTTGTTTCCCTATTTTATGGAGCTTTTTATAAGAACAATATTTAAATTCAATTCTGAAAATTCAAAATTTTGTCCTTTATGTGTAATGAAATATATTTTTTGTGTTATATTTTTTCTTCCCTCTCCTTAAATGTGTTTTGCATGCCAAATTATTGCATGGTGAAAAGCATGTTTCTCTTTTTTCTTCTACAGACTGTTTTATACATGAATATCGTTCTAATATTGGTACAAATGGTCGATTTTACTTGAAGTGTGATGAGCATGGTAAGCATATATTTTATGTTATGAATGCTTTTTTGCAGCATTTGTATATTTTATTAATTTTTGCTATTATAAAGTTTATTTTCTTGTGTGCGCATATTGAATTACATTTATCTATATTTTGAAAAACCAATTAATGCTATTATTATATTATCAGATATTTCAAACTGTTATTTCTTTTCTTTTGTTAAATAGAATATATTTTGGATGAACAGTATGAATGTTATCATGAAATTATTATGTTAGAAGAATTCATGCCTTAAAAGTCACTTTATCATTTATGCTATAATTTCTTAATGCTAGTTTAGATATTTGTATGTCTGACAGTAAAACTAATTTTTATATTGATTATAATTAATAGAGTATCACTATCAAGTACAAATAAAAGAAAAAATAATCTCTTGATTTTTAAGCATATTTATATTTTTTCTTGCGAAATAACTTTTAATGCAAGTTTTTCTTAACACATTGATTGTGGTTCAGTGAGGACATCTATAGTTAAAAGAGTTTTCTACAGACCAAAAATTTATACATGTATTTATATACAAACACATATTATGTATCTTAATTATTGGAAATTTTGATTGAGATAATTGTTGCTTTTTTTTTTTAAATTATATTATCATTATATATATATATATATATATATATATATATATATATATATATATATATTTGATAATATGAACGTTGTACACTATGAGATACTTCTTTTTAAATGTAATGTTTCATTTAATTTCTCATCGTATTATGTATTTTTTTTATCACTTAATATTATTTTGATATAAAATTGTGAATTGCTTTTCGTATTTATTAAAAATATGAATATGTTTGCATGAGATGTTTCAAGTTGCATGAATTTTATATAAAACTTATTGTTTTTCTTTTTAGGCGTAGTTCATATATTTTTATTATAGCTATTGCTGTTAATAAATGTAAAAAAATTGCCGATTGTAAATTTTATACACATTTTTGTAAAATCTTCATTGTTATTTTACAGATGTTTATATATGCTTAAAACTTACTTTCATAGATGCATTTGTGTTAGATTTTAGCGAAGCATAATTAAATGTTTTCATTGATGCTTTTATTTTTCATAAAGATTTATTTTTGATTATTTGTTCTCTTTCTTTATGTATGATGCAAAACTTTAGAAATTATTTTTCTGCAGCATCTCAAGCTTATAACATTATTGAAGTATTTGATGTAATTTTTTATCCACGTATATTTATTTTCATAAATTTCCGTCTTACATATTATTTTTTTAATCAAAAATTACTAATATTTTAATGGAAATTTTTTTTAAATTTTTTTTGAAAATCAAATGTTTAGTCTACATGAAAAATATTTTGATTGTAGCATTCCAAATCATTATTAACTTCTTAAAAATTTCTCATACATATATATAAAAAGATTAATTAATTTTTTCCTTAGCAATTAAAACTTATTCTTGAAAGTTTGAATGCATAGTTATTAAAACACTTTTAAGCAAATTAAGTTGATGGAAACCATTCTTCATGATTCCAGTTGATAAAATTTTTGGTTTTAATAAGTTACTTTACCATAAATATCAACAAGTATTATGAAATACTTAAGGACTAATATTGAAACAACTCATTTAAATATGATTATGATATTACTGTAATATGTTTCTGAATTTTTTTCAATTTATAATATAGAGAGTTAAAGATGTACTTAATGTATGTTATAAATTAAATATGTCTCTTTTTTTTATGAATTTAGTGCATTTTTTTAAATATGAAAATGTTCTTAGTTTAAATATTTTGTTATAATAATAGAAATAAATTCTTAATCACATGGAAGTTACATCTTGTTTTTTCCACTTATATATAATATTGAATTATGTTTCTTTTTAATTCTTGTTTCAAGAATTGTAGATATTTTAACACAATTAATTTAATTCAATATTTTGAATTCTTACTTCAAAATTAAAGTGTATTTTAGTGTTTTGTGCTTTTAATTTTCTATTTATATTTCATTATTAAATTATTTTTGTAGTTTTTAAGTACTAGCAATTAAATTATAATTTTCGATATAGTTACTTGCAAATAAATTAAAATTTTCTAATTTGATTTTCTGTGAATATCTGATTTCAAGCTTAAATTATAAACCAATAGTTAAACATATCAATATTAAACCATATTAACATGCATTCATGTCTATATTGTATATTTTATATAAATTTGTGTATTCTGTGTTGATAGTTGAATATAAAAATTGAAATAGCATGTTAATTTTTAAATAATAAATACATACACCTTTCTCTAGTAGTAAAATATCTCCCAATTTTTTTTTATTAAGTAATCATCATGATAATTAAGTGAAGTTTGATAATTAAGTCCTATCATTAATGTTTTTCTCTATTCTTGAAATAAGAAACATTATTGGTCTATTCTTGATAATTAAACGATCATCATTAATGTTTTTAAAACAATTATGCCCACTTTTAGGGCGTATTGGTACATCTCATTTTATGGCACCTGAAATTGTACTAAGGAGACCTTATGGAAAGCCAGCTGATGTTTGGAGCTGTGGTGTGCTCCTTTATGTATTATTGACTGGGACTCTTCCATTTCTAGGAACAAGAGAGTGGCTTTATGAATCTATATGTAGCGGTCAAGTTAGTGTAAGAAAATAAATCATTTGTATTAACTAATGTAAATGTAATTGTTTCTTTGCTATGATGCTATGCAACAAAAGTTGTTTTATTTAATGATAATTAATATTGATTTCCATAAATTGAAAATTGCTTCTTGATTTAAAAAAAAAAAAAAAAAAAAAAAAAAAAACATTTTTATTTGAAGAAATGTTTCAGATTCCCTGTCGCACAGTTTTCTAACGAAGGTATACTACTCACGCTCAAAAGTATTAATACTTGGTATAAAATAACATACGTTGCAAAAAAAATTTGAAAGCAATTTTTACTAAATATTTTTGACTTATATGAGAAGCATGTGATATATATATAATTTAATCTGATTTTACTCACTTAAAAAATTAGTGAAAATTAGATTTCCGTTTCCTAAATTTTACAAAAAGTAAAATGATATAGAGACAATAACAAGCATTAGTTTTTTTTTTGTATTTGAGTCAATTTAATTTGAAGTATTTTGAAGAGCCTATGTGAGTGAGTTTATCAACATTAAATGTGTGTGTGTTTATGCAAAATTCATTTTAAAAATCAAAGTAATAATGTCTATTTTCTATAAATGACATATTGTAGCAATGATATTGTCATAATATATTATTAATTAATAGAAATTAAGTAAAAAATGATAATTATATAAACCAAAACATTTGATCAAGTTCTTCAAAACTTTTGTGTGAAGTATTTTTATCAAAAAAATCTGGTTAAGAGAAATTATTCATTATGTGTTTTCAGGGATGTCACTATTTAAATATTTTTAAGTGAATTTAAGTAGAGTGCATAGTTTTGATAAAAAAATAATTTCAAGCTATTTCGTAAAAAAATTATTAAGAGTTTGTCTAGTGACTGATTTTGTAGTATCCAGCCATTATTTGAACATTCTTAGACATTTTCAAAAATTGGAAAAATATAGCTCTGTAAGATCATCTCAAGTATCACATAGTACTTTTTCGTTTTTTTTTTTTAACCAATAAGATCACTTTTTTATTGATTTAAGTTCATTGATGCAATAAAATTGAACTTGCTATAAAATCTAAAGCATTTTTGAGAAAACCATCTAAAAACATGAAGTGAGAAATATGAAGATATAAAGTGTATTAAAAATGGAGATAGCATTAAAAACATTATAAATAATTAATAAATCTTTTCTTAGGCATGAAAATTTACTATTTTTTATGATAATAGCAAATACTTAGACTATTGGTTTTTTTTAGAGGAAAACTAATTTTTAATCTGTAATACCCTTAAAATTTGAATGTACAGATTGATGTATAAAAATTGCTATAAATTTTTTTTTCTTTAGAACTTTAATTTCAGTGATTATATAAGCAAATATTAAAAACTGTATCATATATTTATTTTATAAAATAATGAGAATGAATTTTTTAGATGATTGGTAGGCCATGGGATATAATTGGAGCCCGTGCTAAAGATTTACTTAATAAAATGCTAGCTCTTAATCCTAAAGATCGTATTACAGTAGCTGAAGCTTTAGAACACCCTTGGATAAAGGTAATTATTAGTGCAGTTGCTTTAATGTTATAAATTTCTTTTATTTCAATTTTATGCATTTTGACTTTTTTAAACCTCTGTTTGTTCATATACATTTATAAAACATCATACACTAATTCAAAATAAGTATCATATGAGTATAAAAGTTTCTATATGAAAAATAATATTCACATTATTAAGTGAAAATATAATTAAGTATATAGATAATTAACTTATAGTATTTATAAAAAAAGTTGCTATGGAAATAAAATTTCTGCATATTATTTGACCTGACAGATTTATTGTTGGTTAAGGTTATACCTATGTAATAAAATGTTGTACTTACTTTGTTACTTACATACTTTGTTTTCCAATAAACATAGGACTATTAGGATTTTTTTTACATGGGACCAAATCTTGATAAAAGCTTTCATTAATATAAGATAATTTTTTATCATTATTTTTAATAATATTTTACTAAAATTATCCTCTTAGATTATTACATTGAATAATATGATGACAAACTTTGGGTTCACATGTACCCAGATTTAAACATTACACATTTATCGGAATAACACATAATGTAGAATGTTTATACAGATTTTATTCAAAACTATTTTTAAAATCATATTTTGCATAATAAAGTTTGTATCAAATTATATATTTATTTTGAAGATTCAATCAATATAATAAATATTTTACAAAAGATATTTATATTTAAAAGATTGTATCATAAATGAATCTTTCCTTTTATTGTTCATTCCTTAGAATTATTATATGTTTCATGGGTAAAAATATCCTTAAATTGCATTCGTTTTTTATTAATATTTAATTGTCTTATTTACTTATATAAAAACAAAGATTTTATCTGTGTTAAATTGATAATCTAGATTAAAGTGTATGTGGTTATTTTTAAATATTGAATTATAGGAGATACAGTAGTAATTTTTATAATATAAATAAAAATTTACTCAAGAAATTTGCTGCTGGTATTGATAAATTTTCCATTTCATTTTTTGTTTGGATTTATATATCAGAAAAGTGATTATAAGCATTTATTTTTATAGTAACTTGTTAGTTTAATTTTTGTTTGCCTATAAATTAAAACTTTATTATACATACTATTTATTATTATGTACTGTTTTCTTTTTAATATTCAATGGTGATTAAGTTGATTTTTCAATATTTTCTGTTTTGAATGACTTTAATTTGAAATTTCATACTGATTAATAAGTCTTATTGTTAAAAGACTAAATTATTTTTATTTGGCCTTTTTTAATTATTCACTTATTTTATGTTAGTCTTTGTTTTGTTTTTTTTTACATTTATTTTATTTTTATTTTAATGTTTCGGGAAATATCAAATTTATTATGAAAGTTTACACTTTTTCTGAAAACTTTGTTATGGTTAACTTCTTTTTTGAATAAATTTGATCAGCTTAAAAATATGTAAAAACATATTTTTAAATATTATTAATTATGTTACATCATATAGTCAAGGAAACATATTATAAGTAACTGAATAGGTTCTTTTATATATCCGCAATGATTGACTAGGTCATTCTAGTAATTTATTTTTCGTAATGAAACTGTCCTTTTGAAGTTATATTGGTTTACATTGTAAATTTAATTTTCGATTGTAAATGCAGTTTTTGTTGTAAATATGCCTTTTTTCATTTTCTAAGTGGTTTATATATATATATATATATATAAATAGTATCATAGTTTTAAGACAATTTTCATTATTCATGATGTTTTGTTTAATTTGTGACGTCCTTCACTATTGAATTTTATAAAAAATTAAGTAAATTTGTTTTTTATTTGATATTTAAAATCAAAACTTTCTGAGGGCAAATTACATTTTCATAGTTGATGTATCTACAAACCAAAGACTGTTAATTTATCTCTTCCAATACGAAAGAAATTATTAAGTAAAATATTAATGTTTTACTAACCTCTTAATTGCTAGTTTTAGTTTTTCAGAATATCAAAATGCATGACTTGGAAAGTTCTATTATTTTATAATTAATGTCATAAGTAATTTAAACTTTTGCTTACTAGCTTACATGTGATATAAATGTATTAAATTAACATTTCAAAATAAGTTATGCTCAAGAAGAGGATATAAGTAAAAATTATTTTATTGTTTATTAGTAATGAATTTTTTTACAGTAAACACTGACAAATAAATTACTCACAACAAAAATTTTGAAATAAATTTAATGAACTTGCACTCCTATATAAAATTGGTGATTGCTGATAAACATCTTTTTTTGGAGCTTAAGTATAATTTTACATAAGTCTTTTAAGAATGAAGAAAAAAGTAATTAATTAAGTAATAAATTTAATTATATCATTTTTCAAAATATATGCTAATTCTTATTAATAGTTTTTTATGAATTCTTGATAATATTAATGTAAACCAAAACTTATAAACAAATTTTATTTTCACTTCTAAGAGAAAAAAATAATTATGATTTTTAAAACAAATTTAAACAAGCAATATAAAGATGTAAAAAAAAAAATGATTTTAAATATATGATCTGAAGTTAGATTAAATTACCATTATGAGAATTGGTCATGGTTGAAAAAATAATTGTTATTAAAAGTAATGACATTTAACAAATAAAAAGGCTGTATATAAATCTGATGACAAAGTTTCAATTTTGTTGTGTTACCATAATAGTAAGGCTTTAGAATGAGACATTGGCTTAAATATGAACAAGATTGTCAGTAATTGATCTATGTAGGAACAAATTATATATATGATTTATGGATATGCTAATTATAAATTTTGCAGTTGTTTAGTGATAAAATAAATGATTATTAATTAAAATTTTAATGTTATTTGTTTGTATAGTATTTACTTACACTTCATGTGTATTAAAACCAATTTGCATTTTTCTAAAAAATTTTGATGTGAATTTGTATTCACTATTTTTACCTTTATCAGCTTCTATTATTCAGAAATTACATTATAAAATTTAATATTTGACTTTATAATTAAGTTTTCAATCATTGTATGCAGAATTTTTGTATGATAATTTATCTTTCAAAAATTTATAATTCTTTGTTATACTTTAACATTTTTCCCAATATGTACAGATATGCATGAAAAATCATCAATAATCTAGATTTTTTTGAATATTTTATTTTCTGAAGAATTAATTTTTTTATAAAAATAAGTTGTAATAATACAGATTTTTAAATTATTATTTTTTAACCCAATTTGAAAATATATTTTAATATATTTATAAAATAATTTTTCTATGTTAAATATTTTTGTCATTATGAAAGCAAGAACAATTTCATAATTTGCTTCTTTTTGATTTTCTAATTAGAAGAAAAATTTAATTATTTTATTGTAAATAATCAATGATCATTATTAACTTATATCATTTTCTAGGAACGAGAATTATATGCCTCAAAAATACATTTACAAGAAACAGTAGAGGAACTTAGTAAATTTAATGCTAGAAGAAAATTAAAGGTTTGTTTTGATTTAATTATGTTTTATGTTGAACTTTAAAAAATATGTCTTGATTGTATTAATTTTTCTTAATGATCACTATCCAAAACAGGGGATTATTTTGTGTGTTTTACTATCGCTAAATTTATTTAATGCTTAACTTTAACATATGTTCTTAAACTTTGTCATCGACAAAAACTTTTTAAGTGGCAACTTGTGAAAGACTAATTTAAGAATTCCAATAGAGCTTAAAAATGTCTCTAATTTCTGTTCTACCTATTTTGATTTATATTAAGTACTGTAGTCTATTTGATGCTTTCTTAATCAATATTTAGACTTGGAACAATAAATGAAATTTATTACCAAAATTATATCTTATATATTTTTAATGTTTACATACCATTTTTTATGAACATTTTATGTTTTACAAATCATTCATCATTATAAGGATGCTATGCAATGTGTGAAATATAATATTATGTCAAACCAAAGCAGCATGTTGAGCTCTTTTTTCAGATTAAAAGCTTTTAGTTTCATGTAACTTACAAAATACAAAACTGCTGAAAATTCTTTCTATAGGGTAATAACAAGTTCTTAAAATGTCTATAATTACTTATTAAACTAACTGTAAATGTTTAATGCATTTAAGATAATTTAAAGATATATAATGTTTTATGTACTGAAATTTCTTAATTTTCGTTTCAAAGATTTGGCATGGTGAGAAATATTCAGTTTTTTCTATGCTGTAAATATTTTTTGTTAGATGTCAAGGTATTTGTAATGCATCCATGTTTTAGTAGGATTTATAAAAAATAAATCACTCTAGTTTAAAAAATTATGTGCAACTTACAGTGGTGTTTGCAAAACTTAAACGTCTTGGTAATGTTCTTGACTGGTTTTGATACTAACAATATTAGAAACCTAAGAAGTCGAGGACTTCAAAGAAGCTAATTACATTTATTATTTCATTTTGATAGATGTTTTTTTTTTAATAAAAGGTAATCTATTCACTTTTATGATCTAAAAATAATGTAAAAAATGTTTTTGGTGCTATAAATAGTAGACTTTCTATAATAATGCTGTAATCATATTTTTTCTTTAAATTTTTTATTCTCATTAAAAAAAAAAAAAAAAAAAGATTTTAAGATTGAAGTTTCTGTTTTCACAACAGATTATTCTTTACTTTTTAAATTACTTTACCTATAAATTTTTAAGTCAAGACTATAAAAGTTATATGCAGGGTTCCACTGTGGATGTGTAGCTTTCTTCTTCTTCTTCTTTTTTTTTTTTTTTTTGCACAAAATATTTCAGTTTTCTACCAAATATATTGTGGATTTTTTAATCTTGAATAAATCATATAGAAACAAATTCTGTGTAATTATAACAAAACGTTATATATATTGAAATTCATCAATGAAAAATTCTTGACACTTACATTTTAAAAATGTTAGTGTCAAGAATGTTTCATATCTCTTTATTTTTATAGAGAGTGCATAAAATTAGGATGAATCTATTTATTGATTTGTTAATTTTCAACTTTATTAGACTTGTAATTAAATTTACTGTAATTCTTATATTCAGTATTGTTATCACAATAAACTTATTTACAGTAATAATATTGTATATAAGTTTATTGTGAGTATACATATTATACTTAATTATAAAAACATAAAATCAATGTATTTATTCTGTTGTAATATTGGTAGAAATATTGTAAATTTAAATTTAAGCATAATATTTCACATATAAGATAAACCTGCTAAATTTATTATTGCAATAAAGTTTATATTTTGTATTTGTTTTATCTTATTGTGTACACTAAATTTTATAACATTTTCAATCTTTTTACATGAAATTCTTTAACAATTTTATTGCATTCTTTTAATATTCAAACCATATTTAGGTTTTCTTATAGTTCTTTTCACTCTTTCAAGGAATAATTTTAAAATGTGTCTAAATTCATTGGAAATTTAAAATTATATTAGTCTGAAGACTCATTACATTCAAATACTTCTTAAGTTGCAGTTTCTAAGTTAATAATATAAGTTGAGAAACTGAAAGATAAAATATTCGATCTTGGGCAGCTGTAGTCCTTCATTGATATGAACTACATACATATAGAGCCTGTAAGTTCTATATTTATTTTAAAGAAAAATCTGTACAATAATATTTCTTTTTTGGCATGATATTGATATTTGAAATGAAAGTAAGTTCAGCTATGGATCTTTTCATTGACCAGGACTCCAAATTATGCCAATAAGTTTTTGGATATACATTTCAGTTTCATTTAATATAGAAGCACAAATAAAACCACATTTTTTATCATTTGATGTTATATTTTTTTTGCCGCAAATACTTAAACAACATTAGGCTCAATCAGCCTTGTATATTGGCAGCATAAGTCCTACCTATATATATATATATATATATATATATACTTTTAAATTTTGAATAATTGAGAAAAAATTATATTATCGATCGACAAAAGAAAGTATATGAATGAAAACTTATTCATGCAAATAATAGATACTAATCAGAAACTAATAACAATATTAAACATACTTGAAATATTTATTAAAAAATATCTTGTAAATTTAATTATTTGTGTTTTTTTTAACATTTAGGTGTAAAATTTAACTTTTAATGCGTCTTGTTGAAAATTAGTTTAAAATGCTGATTTTTAACTTTTTTGTTAAATATATTTAATTGCTTATATCTGATCGACTCACATTCTTTCTGTCTAAAATCAATTATTACTGTCCAAATCAAAATTCTTAAAATTTTCTTATATTACTTTTAATTTGAAATTTATTATATAAACAAAATAGCTTATAGCAAATAAAATGTGGTAATAAAATCATAATTTATACTCTAAGAGTAAAAAGTGAGAGAAAAAAAATTGAAACAAAAATTTTATTTTGTATTTTTATATTCTTGCAGTTAAGTATTTAAAGAAAGGAACATGATAATGAATTTCTATTAAAATAATTATGATAAAAAATCTCTTTTGTTTATGTTTTTTTAAAAAAAGATTTTAGGACAAATAGTATCCAACTTAAGATTTAAAATCTTATTTGCTAAAGAAAAATTAGATTATACTAAATGAGAAGTTTATAATTATAAAAAAAACCTGCATGAGGTAGAATTGAATATATATTCAATTATCAAACTATATTGTTTGAAATGAAAATAGTTTGCACATGCTATTTTATTATTGTTATATAACAGAGGTGGCCAAACTTTTGGGATCCGGGGTCTACTCCACATTTAAAAAATCGAAGGGGGTCTACCAATGGCAGAGCTAAATTAACATACATATTGATTTTCAGTAACAAGAAAAAATGGTAAATTATGTAATTTTTTTAAAGAAAACTTAATATTAATATTTACTAAATAAACATTTACTGGCGAAAATAATCAGAGTATTCATATATCAAAAAAATGACCATCTTATTCACTTCGTTTAGTTGAAATTTGGCATTGTATATCTGCGACAAGTTTATCATATTATGGCTGGTATGAGCTTATTACAGTGCATAAACACGAAATTAAATGTTCATCTGTTAAATACGACCAATGTTTGTTTTATGTTCATGGTTGAAAAAGCAGATTCTCAAAGATACCTTGATCCAAAGTATGATTTGAAATACAAAATCATTTTGTAAATATTTGGAAACGTTTCCTCAGAAATTAATTTCCAAAAATCAGTATCACTAAATATGCTCTGGATTTAAGAAATATATCACATCTTAATTTAATAATTTCTTCCTCGACCGTGACTGACGTGATACCTATTAAATGTCTTATTTTTCAGATACATTGTCCATCAATCTTGACATTTTCATTGTGAGAATGTCCATCAATTTTGACATTTTCATTAAATGGAAATATCATAAAATTTATATCTTTCAACCTAATTAAGTCAGCGAATCTTCTTTCAAATTCTTCAAACAAAACAAGTAAGTGTTAAGCAAAATCTTCGAAGTCTCGGTTTGGATTATGGATGCCCTCCTTCTCCATGTTTTTGAAGTTTCTCAATTCATGTTTTCTTAATCGAGATGCATACCTTTCTATAGTTTCTTTTGAATGTTTTAATCGTGCTCATCATGTCCGTTTTAGGTTTTAAATCGTAAACCTATAATCATTAATCTTTGCAGTTTGTTTTGGGTTTTAAAGCGTAGACTGTAGTAAATTTTTATTTTGAATTATTCATTGATTCTATGTTATAAGTCATAAATTAAATTGATAATATCCGAGGTCATTATCGGGATGGTCGCGTGGACTACCTAAAATGTCTTCGCGGTTGACGTCTTGGTCCTCCCTGTTATATAAGTTACTTTATTTTTATTATTGTTATATACTTATAATATATACTATAAGTTTTTGTGGTATTTACATAAACATATGTGAATATGAATTCAAATTTTTCTTGATTTTCCCAATGTATATTGTATATATATTTTTTAAAAATTTTTCAATCTATGCAAAACTTCTACTATACTAAACCAGTTCTTGTAAAATATTGTTTTGGTAATTATTGTAAAGTTTTTTAGAGTGAAATATTTTTTAATCCCTAAGAAGGCGGCAAAAATGTTTATTTGGTATTGAGGAAATTTTGGAAGTTTATTGAGAAACAACAAAAGATTGCAATGAAGCTACTCTAGAATTTTTCTCCAACACCTGGCAACTAGGAATTTTACTTTTTTCAGCACTACAATTATGGTATAATGGTAGATTTGTATAGTGGTGCACCCATATTTTATGTCATTGTTGCCCCAAAAGTTGTTGTAGGTGAGTCTTCATAATTTAGAAGGAAGTACCTAGTGAAGACCTCAGATTTTTGGCCTATCACCCCATGACATATAATTTCATTTGGAAGGCTTTGCAAGCATTACCTATTAAATGTGCTCCAGATACTTTTAGTGAACATAATGAATCTTTAATTTAAATAGTAATTTGAACTCACTACTCAGAACTCACTACTGCTTTTATTAATTAATTAAATGAAACAATAGCTTTGGTATATTTACAGACATTTTTATTATAGTATATTAAAGTGTATTTTTCTGAAATTTTGAAAAACAAACCTATTGACATAGAAACTGCAGTAACATATATTACAAAAGTATTTAAACCAGTCTCATAAAATATGAAATAAATTTGAATATAAGAATTACAACAGTAGCTAAAATAAAATAACTACTGTTTTATCCTATTTTATTATTATTATTATTATTAGAATTTTTCATTTACTTTTATTTATTTGCTATTCTCTAAAGAAAAAAAAGATTTCATCAAATCATGCAAAAATATAAAATATAAGTTTGAGAATAGCAGAAATAAAATTTACAATCATAGGGCTCCAGATTACTATATTGGATACTTTATGACATCTTCTCATAAAATGTTTTATTAGACACAAGACAATTTTTAATTCACATGTCTATTTGTGCTTACATATTCATGTGATTGTGTTGGATTTCTACAAATCTTTTCAATAAAATTATGCTATTTCTATAGTGAGGCAATTCATTATTATTAATTGCTAATAAACCTCAAAATATTGTTCTTATTTTAAGATTTACTTTTAAAAAGGTACATAAAGAGTTACTATAATTATAGAAATGAGAGAATGAGAAATATAGATTGTTAAATGTACAAATGAGATTTCTTTTTCCTGTAAGTAAACTTGGTATAGTATTTTAGATCATGTAGATATGATAAAGGATTTGATATAATGGTAGGTGAATTGTGGAGTGGTATAATATGTGTACTATTTAACTTGCTTTAATATTTGCTCTTCCTATTAGTGTATTGAAATGCTTTCAAACAACGAGTTGCAGTTATTAATCTTGTGACCAAAATTTTGACCATCAAATTGCAATTTGATACAAATAATATTTTATAAATTATGTTGCATAGAAGTTCTTCAGGCTAGTTTCATTGCATAAAAATAATTTTTTTTTGTAATACATATTGAAACTTACCCACTTGCAAATTTTCTGTGATTGATTGACAAGTTATTATAGTCAACAATAATATGATATGTGCTTTATAATAAGTTTTCAGAATAAGTCTCATGCAACCAGTTTGTAGAAATTTCTATTTGTTGTAGTAGAACCTCAAACTGTTTATGTAAACCATTTATTAAAACCCATTTAATGGAAATGACATACAATAGGCTTCTTTTACTAAGATAATGAAATTATTGATTCTAAAATAGAAATGGTTTTATAGAATATCAATTAGATAAATATGTCATTAATTTTTTTAACTAAAATAATGCACAGTAGATTTTTCTTAAATGGACAAGAATTCTTTTGATCTTTTACAGATTATTTTGCTTTCCATTTTCAGTTTTAAAAATAATGTTACATTGTTACAAATAATGTTACTCAATGTAAAAACATTGAGATTGTATTTAAACTTACTTTCATGAATAAAAGTAAAATTTTTAAAATGATATTGAAGTGTTACAATTGCTGTATATTTGAAATGCAAATGAACATACTTTATTCAATTTAATACATAAATTTGTTAGCTTAGATGTTAATTTCTTAAACTTGATTCAACAATTTATTTTTTATATTTTACTATGCATACTTTATGTATTATGCAGTTTTTGTGTTATAGTTATTTATAATAAGGATAACAAGCATATCACAAAATAGAAAATTAATTGATTGTATTTATCAATTTACATAACATAAATTTTTTCTTTAAAAAAATTGCATTAAGAATTTTGTATATTTTATTGCAGGGAGCTGTTATAGCAGCAGTATCAAGTCCTAAATGGGCAAATTTTTATTGTAATTCAGTAAATGATAGAAGTTCAGACATAGATCTTGAAGAAGTAACATCTGCAGGTTTGTTTCAAATTACTTTCCTTTTTTAATATGTTTTTGATTATAAAAATATTAAATTTAATAGTAATTGGTTATATCTCGATTTAGATTTTTCATTATTTTGTACATTTTCTCCATGCACTATTTTATAAAACCTTGTCTTGTAATATTCTCATGATTATTTTGCAAATTATTTATCAAAATTCAATGATTCTTGTTTTTTTTTTTAATTGATTCATAAGTTTTCTCTGATTTAATATATTTCTATTGTACTTTTAAAACGTTGTCCTCACCTACATATGTCAGAGATATACACTTGAATATATTATCAGAATTTTTATTATTAGTAGTGTTAAAATTTATCTTGCATATTATCTTATATTAAAATTATTGATCTTTTAGAAAAAAATATTTTAAATGCTAATGTCATCTAGGAATTTTTCATGCTGAAATATTTCTTTATAACTTCCATATTTTTTTGTTGCTAGCAGTGAAGCATTCTATTTAAATTCATGAATTTTTTACAAATGAGATATTTTATTTGTATTATCAATATAATAATTATTAATGGTATATTTGATGTTTTATAATTGTTTATTAAGTAAAAAATATATCCTAAACAATATTAAAATTTGTTGTTTCATTTAATAAAATAAATTTATGGAAAATAATAGCTTCCCAATTTTTACAATTTTCACTTGAGATATTTCTTTCTTATACTAATTCTTTTAACATTATTTTTCTCCATGCAGTTTGGTTAACTAAAAGTTTTCTTCTCTGTCAAAAAAAAATTCTGTTTTGTTTTCTAAGAAATATAGTTTCTTTTAAAATTTCATTTAAATTCAACACAATATGACATTGAAAATAAAATAATAAATTGGTAATTTTTTCAAATACTTTTGTAAGAGTACCTTAAAAAATTCAGCTACTTAAAAAAATGCTTACTCCTTTAACCATTATTTATTTGCTAAATGCTATATTGTATAAAATTGTGAGTGAGGAATTATGTTATTTCACAAAGGAGCAGTGTCAATGGTATTGGATAGCCTTGATGACATTCACTGCCTTACAGACTGTCCAGAACATGAGAGGGAATTTCTGATGTCTGTATTAGATGATACTCATCTTCATGCTTTGTTAGATGTAAGTAGCAATATTTATTTTTCTTGAAGATATTGAAAAAGTATAGAAAGGTAAATGTTTCTATTTGTCATTCCTTGTTTGCATTAATTTTTAACAATTCAATTCTTTAAATAATAATTCTGGTGCTGTTTTTTCTGATATTGGCTATATTGTATCTAAGTTTATACAGATTGATTTTGATGGTCACTAAAACTTTTAACTTTTGAATTTATTTTAACAAAGTTACATTATAAATAATTGGAAATTGATCACTATACGTAAGGATCATTATAAATAGTTCGACTTCAATTTATTTTTAATTCTTTTAATTCTCTTTGTACTCAATAATGACTCTTTATATTAATTAAATTTTCATTTTTTAAACTAAATACACATTTGTTGATAACACGAAATTTTTAATGTTTTTTCAAATGATGAATTTTAATATTTTTCAATGATCGCATTAATTTCATCTTTATAAAATAGGCACTGTTCTAGGCGAGTTTTGTTAAATTTGCTTTCAATGAAATTTTATTGCTTCTGTATTTTGGTTTTTATGAAGTTTTAAATGTTATTTTTAGCTATTTTTCTTTTTCCAGTATAATGATGTTTTAAGACTAAATGTGTATAAAAAACTGTAAAAGCATTGAATTAATTTCCATATAAAAGTAATCATCCAAAAAAAAATGAATTATTAATCACAATAAAATCATAAATAAAGTCTTTCAAGTTTGGTCCCTTAGTATAAGTATTTTTATTACATTGTATTACATCATATACATGTTGCATTTCTCTATCATTATAATCTTACTATTATAAAAGCTTAATAAGTGAATAATATTATTATCAGTTACTGTATATTAAATTGAAATGTGCAACTTTCGTAGGAAACAAAATTTGTGAAATTTGCTGTTGATTGAGATATGTAAGTGGTATACTGTTAGTTTCAAAATAAAAATGAAATCTCATGTTAGATTAATGGCTACTTAAACAGTAATAAATGACTTGCAAAATATTTTTCTTTTTCTGTGTAATTTCATTAAACATTTTAAGAATAATTGAGATGGGTATTCAACAAGAAAAATATAATATTTGAGAAAAATTTTACTACCTTAATTTAATCTTTATTTTGAGCTAATTAAGTTTTTATTATTTTATATAATTCAAAATTTATCATATATATTTATAACATTTTTAGTTGTATATAATATAAAAGACTATGTTTCTATAAATTATTTATAAGTATAAAACTATTACAAGCTATTCATACTAATAGAATAACTTCAGAAGCAGCAATTTTTAGGTTTGGTACTTTTTTTTAAATCATTGTCAAGATAAAGTTTCTTAATTATTTCAATTAAATATCTCATTTGCTTATGTGGTCTAAGTGAAAATGTTTTTCTTAAAACTTCAACAAGTACATGTGAAAATTTATTGACTTCACATGGAATTAAACAAGTATTATATTTAACGATGTATAAAGATGTAACTTGATTTATTTTTATTGGAATGCTTATCATTATTTATTTATTTCAATGCTTGTTGAATTCAATTATGTCTATATTATTATAACTAAAGCTATAATAATTCTTATAATAAAATGAAGAATAAAATTTTAATTTGATATTTTTTACTTTATAAAATGTATTTAATATTAGTGAAACTATTTAAATTTTGTATCTGAAATTTTATCATATGATACAATATATATTGATATATTGTATCATATGCAATATATATTTATATACAATATATATTTATATACAATATATATTTATATATACAATATATATTTATATTATATATTGATTGAAATTTTACCTAATATATGTAAAGTAAAATTTCAATGAATAATTCTTGATTGATATTTCAAATATAGTTTTGTTCATTAAACATAAAATATTAGAATTTTTTAATATTATTTTTTAGTAATATGTTTAATCTAATGATCAATAATGTATTACATATTTCTGTTTTAGTAGATTTTACTATTTAGCTTGAGTAGAAAATTTAATATAACTATGAATGATTATTTAATCATTTATTATATGTAAACCAAACGTTTTACAATATTACAAGCAAATATGAAACAAATCATATAGAGTACTACTATAAGATTCAAGAATCTTATAAAAAAAAACTAAATTTCATATTATACCATAATTTCATAATATAAAAATTCTTTACTCAAATAGAAATATTTTATTAGGTTTGTCATTTGTAATATTTATTCAACTGGAAATATGTAATTAATGATTTTTGGAACTTGAAATGTCAGCTATTTTTAAAAATTATATGTATTTTTATGTTATTATTTATGGTATTTATACCAAGGTCTTGGATTATTCAAGTAATTTGTTAACAATTATGTACATGTTAAAACAAGTGAAATGCACATTTAAAACTCTTAGAATAATAGATGGATTTCATTCTATGCATTTATTATCAGCATTGTAACAAGAAATATTATTGATATTACATTTTGTTCAGAAGTTAAGTTAAAGTGTTAAAATTTATGTTTACAAATATAATTTTATGTCAGATTCAGGAATTTGATGGCTGTTAACAATGTCCTATAAAGTTACTTGGGAATATAATTAATATTTTTGCATTAATATTATTAAATGTTAAAATTAAATCATTTTTTTAATGAAGTTTTATAGGTTTTGATTGTTAGCTTTTCTGTTAATTTGTCAAATAATTAACAGCTTGTTTTAAATTAAAATCTTTGAATTAAAAAGTTATTAAAATGAATGTTTATTTAAATTGTTTTATATGAAGAGAGATTAAAGCTATAAAATAGATTTTTAAAATATAATGTTTATAATTGAAGCAATTAGTAATAAGTTTAACAAGCAAAAGGTTAACGATTATAATGTTAATCTTTTGCTTATGTTAAACTTATTACTATTCTGCTAAAACATATTACTTATAAACGTACTAATCTACTGAAACGTAAAGAAAATATTATTAAACTTATTACTAATCTACTGAAACAACATTTTTTATTAGACAATTATTTTATAGTGTTAGATTTGAATGGTAATTGCTGTAATTTTTAATTTTATGCAATTCAAATGAAATTGAATGTATATTTATCCAGTTAACCTTATTTTATATAATGCATGTCATCACTATTGGGGATATTTGGATATTTTGAATAAAATTTTTAGGAAATTAGTTGTATTACAGGAATTTAAGATAATTTAAATAAAGTTTTTATGCAATTAATTGAATTACAAATATTTAATTTATAGGTAAGTAACTTAATAATAATATTTATTTTTTTATGAAAAAGCTGTTAAGTGCTAAAATTTATATTTACAAATAAGTTTTCTTTCGGATTCAGGATTCTAATGGCTGTTTACAATGACCTATAAAGTTACTCGGAAATATAAAAAATATTTTTTTATTAATATATTAAATATTTTAATGGAATAGGTATTTTTTTTATATGAAATTTTATATTCTTTTGATTGTTAGCTTTTCTGTTAATTTGTTAAATACTAACACCTTGTTGTAAAATAAAATCTTTGATTTACAGATATATTGAATTGAATGTTTATTTAAATTGTATTATTTGAATAGAGATTATATTTTGAAAACCTATTCAACATTTCTGATGTTAAGTTGAAGTAACTAATAATAAGTTTAATCTATAAGCACAGATTAGCGATTAAAATGATCAAAATATTTTATATGTTATTATATTTAATTATGTGTAATTCCAAATATTTTATCAAATATTTTGAACTATGCTTTGTGCCTTCAGTTGTACACATTTTGTACTTTAATAATAAGTAAATCAATGCTTATTCTCAATTTCATTCAAGCTTTTTATTGTCGTGTAATGTTGAAAATTTAATTCACATTTGACGGTATTGATAAAATTTGGTGTGTTATCGAATTTTATGTTTTTTTTTTAAGTTTTTATGATATTTTTGTAAAAGTGATGTTAAAGTAAAATAAATTAAGAAAGGTATTTTAGTAAAAAATGTGGGACAATGATTAAAAAGTTAAGATCTTTGAAAAAATATGTATTTAAGTTGTGTTGTTGATCACTAATAATTTTAGAAGTTAAACTTAATTAATACTTTCAGAAAAAATTAAGCATTAATATGCGAGAATACTAGTTGAAAATTTTTACTTATTATTAGTGAAAAATATTGACCTAAGGATAAAGATTAAATGTACATTTAAATTAAAGAAATGATCTCAAGTTTTTCTATTGTTTGAAAAGAATAAAGTTATTCGAAGAAAGATAAGTTAAAACTGATAAGCAGATGTTTTTTAAGTCTATATATTAGAAGAGTATTGAATTTATTCATTTGCTTTCATAATTAACAATATTATATTTTAGAATGAGTTTTATAATTATTTTCATAAAGTTAAATTTTCTAAATTGCAAAAAGTAAACAACTGATGAACTTGATTTTTAGCTATTTTTTAATATAACTCATACATTAAGTATTTTTTATAAAATAGAATACATGTAAAGTTAAATTTTTTATAGGATATACTTCTGTTGTGTTTTCCCTCCTCAATTTTACAGAAAAAGATTTTCTTCATTCATTTTAAAGCTTTTAGAATTGTTGGTTTAATTTGAGTTGAACCACTTGTTATGATTAAAAAAAATTAGAAATTTTTTATGTATATTAGTTTTATAAATCTGCTCTTTCTTTTATGCCTGTAAGTATGTGTATTTTATACTTTCAAATACCTATCAATTCCGTAATTTAATTTTTAATTGTTCCAAGATATGTGTTTCATAAATTCAGTTAATTTAAATGTCACTTGTAATGATGATTAAATACAAAATTTTTTGAAAGTGTAACTTTCACTTTATTTTACATTAAATATGTAATATATAAAGGATAAATTTTAATTTATTTATTATATATTATATAATTGTTGTAAAATAAAGTGAAAAACCAAATGAACTTCTGATTTTTCTAATTGGTATATATTTGAAGACTTTTTTCAAAAATTGCATAAAAATTTTATGATTTTAAAGTTGGCTTAGGATTTTAGAATTTTCATATAGAATTTCTGAAATTCTTTTGCAATTTAATAATTTCCATTCTTTAGTTTTAGTTTTTGCCTTTCTTTTGTGAAAAAAATTTTGACTGAAATTTTTATAGCTTGTTGATAAAAAAGTTTGACAAATTTGTTTTGTTTAATTAGAAATAGTTAATTTAAAATGTAACCAAAAAAAAGCATCATCAAGTTTAATTTTAAAAATAAGAAGTTTTATTCAATTTCATTACCTTGGATTTTATGTTAGTCAGTTTAATGTTAAATGACGCTATAATGTTCTCATTTTTCGCCTTGAATTTTAAAATTAAAGATTTGCTCTTAAGACTTTGACAGTTACTAGATGTATATGCTTACATCCTTTGGATCATTTGCCTTTAGTTCTATGCATTTGTTACTTTCATGCTCTTAATATATTTTAATCAGTTCAAAAGTTTCTGATAATTAACTGCAAAGTAAATTAATAATTTGATTTCAATATTGAGGGGTCATTTGTTTTAATAAAAACACCAGCAAAGCTAAATTTTGGTTATGTAAATGTCAAATCAATTATGTTAGCGGATGGTATGATAAATTTACGACAAAAATATTAATTATCCAATTCGTTACCTTATTAGATTTTTTAAAAATTCAATACACGTTTTAAGGGAATCGAATCTTCTATTTTGAATCAAAGTTATAGAAGCCATCTCTTTGATCATAAACTTTTTTGAAGTTCTGAGTGGAATGCTTAACACTCTTATCAATTTGTTTTACTTAATTACCTAATTTAATGCACTTCGTTAGTAAATTAATTTTCTGGATTCTCTTCTTAATTAGAGAGCTTCGCGTTGAAGTGGAAAATTAACTTTCTGCGGTTTCAATGCATATCATTTATTAAATTCTGATTAGGTAGGCAGTCATGAAAGATTTTAATAAAATGCAAATTAGTTCTTTCTCCGTTTAGAATTCTAAACAGTTTGTTTTAGATAAACTTTCTGCAATCTCTGAATCTAATTAAGCCCTGTATTTATCGCATTTTGGTGAATTCGGATTACAGAATTTCTTTCTTCAACGAATAACATACTTTGCTTATATGCGATTATACACTTATTGAACTATTTAAAAATCACAACTTTGCTTTGTCAAAACTCTTCTTAATGAAATGTTAGAGACTCGTAGACTATAACATGACTATCTTTCTGATGAAATGAAAGCTAAATTGTTGATTACGTTTTGATAAATTTATTTTGCTTATACCAACTCACTTTTTTTCACATTTCGAAATCTACAATTTAAAGTGGATTCTGAATAAAGAACTTTCTCGCCTGAGATTAGAATCGAACGCACGGATTGTCGAACTGAAAATCAGTTCTGGCTATTCATCAATTAGCTTGATTAAAATTTCTGATTCATTCAGTCTTTGAAATAAATATTTTTATACTATGTACTTAAGAAGCAGTCAAAGCCATAGCTTTTTCTCTTGCTTATAATGAGAAAACTTTTAGTTTTAATCACACACATAATCTGACTAATTTTATGATTAACTATTATTATATTATTATAATGATTAAAAATTAAGTGTCCTTAAAATGTTTCTGTAGTACACAATAAAGCATCCAAGTCAACTTGCTTTCTTATTTCATAATTACATAGTTTCATTTTATTTACGTGACTTTTCATGAATTAAACAAAAATATGAACTTTTTATGTAAATATCAGCAGAACATAGTGCATTTATTTATCAATGTAATTTATTGAAAGCTTGCACAATCCAAAATCAAGTTCTCTACATTATAATTTTGATATTTAATTTTTATTCATGACTTCTAACAAGTTTTTAGCTCTCTTTAGCTTGAGAAATTTTAATAAAATACTTTTGTATGTAATTCTGATTTCTTTTAATTGTCGTTTTTATAGTTTAATAATGATCTGAAAGTGCTCTTCCTATCTCCCATTTTTGAAATATTTATAAGCTTGTGAATTAATATCTAATGATGCATACAATAGAGTTATCATACATTCAGTATTTGCTCATACTACCAGGGACGAATTACAAGTATCTTATCGATTAAAATGTGTGTTAGATGACAGCTAGTTTGCTATATCGCTTTTCGGAACATAAAATCTGTGATTCGAACCCAACAGTGAATGAATAATGGGAGATGGATATTGCGTTTCTACATTCTGCATGCATGTATGTTCTGGTGGGTGTTTGAGAATTTCCGTGGTTTCCTCTTTTTCGACACTTGATTACAGGCTTAAAGTGTTAATCTATGAAGACTTTCTTGAAAGCAATTTACGTGTTAGATGCTAAAATGCCTTTCAGTAGCTTTCAAGCATTTAATTTTTCACTACGCTTTGTCAAAATAACGTGCATGTCTTAGGTCTTGCATTTTAGACCAATAGCTCTTGTGTTAGAAAGTGTAAGGTTAGGATTTTGCAAAACTTTTTTTATCTACCGAAACCTCTAAACACTGCCAAATGACAATGTCAATACGTGTGCTGGTAACAATCTTTTCACGACTTGCCACAGGAGAGTCACTATAGATATTTTAACGTCCATAAGACCTATTAATACGATGCTCTTATATATGCACTCCAGCCAGGTATACATTGTAAATTGAAAATACCGAAAGACAATTGAAATAAGGGATTCAAATTCACCTATGAACGCAGTCCGAAAATTTTAATTGCTTTAAATTTACAATCAAGCCGTAGCAATACTTTCAAACTATTGCCTTTTATATACACAGTCCAGTCACATTAAACTAAACACCATATACTTTCGATGTTTAATAACCTATCACAGAAGGCAGTACAATGCAGTTAAATGTGTATAAAGGTAGTGTGTGAGAGCTTGGGAAAATATTTCAATCATTGGTATAATGCAGAAATGAAGCCGTTTATCCGATATCTAAAAGGCCATGATTATTGACTTTCGGAGCAAGGAGGGATAAATATATATAAGGATGGTTGGATAACTTCCAAATAGATAAGTATAAGAATTTTTCTCGTGCCATCGTGTTAAAAGTATACCGTGCTTGACAAAATGGAAATAACCAAAATAAGCAACGTGACGAATGTGCACCACTGGCCATAAGAACCGCGGTAGCCTGGTTGGTTAGGGCGATCCTTCTCGTTATTAGAAGATATTTGTTTAAAACCCAAACCACAAAAAGATCCATTGTCTTCTCTAAAAGCGGCTGGGTTACTAAAAGCGGTCCTCCATGTGAAATGATACCTCTGGGGTATCAGACCAAGTATTGGGGAGTCTTCTGCTTGGTCTCTGCTTCTAAATTATGAAGACTCCCACCCGGTTGCTTCTATGAAACTGGTAGAGCCCAACTCAGGGTTAGATACAGGGAAGCATGTTTGTGCAACTATAACCACGGGCCATAGGTGATAGAGGTTGTATGACGGCTATGGAGATGCTTTCAGGTGAATAGACGTGCTACCGTTGAGCGAATGACCACTCAAATTAACTAAGAAGCTACCAATAGCGTCTCCCAAATTAATGTTTAGCGAACGTTGATCCATCTGAGTCTCCGAAGCAGATGCTTGGTTTATGAACTTATGTTGACTTCTGTTGAGCGTCGACGAAGGCTGCAATTTACTCGCGAGTTCCTCAACTGGATATCCACTAAGTGGCAACGTAGTGTTCTTCGATGAATCACGTTTTATGCTCCATTGGACAGATTGACGTTGGCGTATACGACGGGAAACTTCTGAAAAACAAATACTCTATAACCATTGCCGGAACGGACCAAGCTGGAATATTATGGTCCTTGGAATGTTTTTCTGGTATTCTTTGGGTTCACGTATCATTGTGGACGACATGATGGATCATACATGTACGCACTTTTCCTTTGGGACCGTGTCCATCCTTTTATGCACATTGTTTTTGCTCAGTATGATGCTATCCACTAGTAGGAGAATGCGAGGTGTCATACGGTTGGCAATGTATGGTTCGACTTGAACATGGCAAATTTACCGCTCTCTCCTAAACAGCGAATTCATTTGATTATATCCTAATCGAGAATCTTTGGGACCATCTTGATCGGGTTGTTCGCTGCATGGATCCTCACAGCCGATTAATCTAGCGCAGGTGGACACGTCACTGGAGTCAGCATAGTTCAAAATCTAAGTGAACATCCTCAGGAACCTAAATAACTTTCTTCCTTTTCATCTTGCAGCATTACGCTCTGCTAAAGGTTGTTATTCTGGCTTTTGACAGGGGGTCATATAAATGATACTAGACTATAATATTATTTTATGAAACTATGGAACTAGCTTTCTGATAAAAAAAAGTGTAACATAAGCGAAAAAAATATCTTTCTGTAATGACAGTCATTTGTTACGTAGGAAGAAAAATGTTTGGTCCATGTTAATAATTAAAGGGTTTTCATTAATAACTATTAAATTTTTTTAGGGGTGAATTCTAAATTCTATTGCATTAGTTCTTATGAAATTATTAACGCCAATAATTCAAAACTATACGCATTAATTTCCACGGAAGTACGAAAATTATTTAATATAAAAGTTTGAAAATTCCGTATTCACGTCAGTCAGTATTTTTTATAAAAAATGAATGCAGTTTAAGTTTTTTCAGTTTAATTGACTGTGTAGATGCCACACTTTATCTTTTGTAATTTATATGTTGCATTAATTTAATCTGATGCTAGTTTGAATCTGATGCTAGATTGGATTTTGTAAAACATATCTGCATCCTTCTTTTAAGTAAAGACTTTCACAAGTCATGTTTTAGTAATACTCTTTTAGTCTAGTTTATAAAAACCAGAGTTAAAAGCATTTGAAACTTAAACATCAAATAGTGATTATGCATTTTTTGTTAGAGGAGAAATGTTTAAAAATATGAGTTCGAATTCAAAATTATAACCACAATATTATAAATTGTAAATTCTGTGAATTAAGAAAGTTTTGACTTTAATTGAACTATTGTATAATTCATTGTATAAACTACTGGTCGTATTTAATTTATGCGATGAATTGTATGCATTACATCGTATATAATATTTTTATATTAATTGTATAGAAATATTATATACGATGTAATATTTTTATATTAATTGTATAATTTATAAAAAAGTCTAATAATTTCTGGTGAATTTCATTCAGGAAGAAATTCCCAAAATGCAAATTTTCATTAAATTTTGCCGCGTGTAAAACTAAATCTTTGACTGAATCAGATTATAAAACTTGCATTTGTAAACACTGAAAAGAAACTAATGACACATTTCAATTAAAATTTCAAATTGTTTTTTTAATGCACTAATTTTTTTCAGTTCTAAACATTTTTATTTTTTAAAATGGGGAGAAATTTGAATGCAAAACGGAGTTCACTAAGGTACTATTGAGCTATACATACACAGTCATTATTAGTATTTGTCCATTCCCCAGTCAGAGTTTGAATTGATTAAAAGGAGCTGTAGAGAAATTAATGAACATGACATTCCCATACATTTTAGAAGCTCATGATATCGATTCGATGGCATGTTTATGTTCTCCCTCTTGGGTAAAGCATGATGTCTGTATACATTCTGTGAAACAAAGATTATATTACTGAAATCGTTCGTGAACTTTATTCATTCAACCTCCAAGAATTATTGAGAAAAAAAACACATATTTTTAAAATTAATATATCCTGTATATTAGTTTCTGAAAAAGTATTTTCTCCAAATTTTTCGATATACTTTGATTAAGGATGAATGAATGTTAAATTATTTCATTAATAACACCATTCTTTATTGAGTCTTGAAAAAGAGTTTAAAATGATTTCGTTTTTTGTTTATCTTTAATTTTTTAAATTTCTTATGTTTTATAGTCTTTTAATTCACATTCTTATATTTTATGGACCTAGGAGGTGTAATTTAATTTTTATTAAAAAAGTTAAAATTATATTAAGATAAATGTTTCTTAAATTAATATTTTTGAAGTGAGCTAGCTGTAATTTAATGATTTTTTAAAATTAGAATTTGTATAATTCATGACTGTACTTTTTCCTTAAAGAAAACAAAATTTAGAAATTTGAACGTTGAGTTTGATTTTAATTGTAATACTAATATAAAAATAGTATTCACTAATTTATCATTGCATTTCTATATGACGTTTTGTTGAATTTTAGTTGTAATTAAAACATTTAAGTGTTTAACAGCCAAAATATGAGGTAAAGAAGTTGTCATTAATAATAGAAAAATTAAATAAATAAATAAATAAATTATAGTTTTTTTATTTATTAATATAAATATTAAAATATATTTTGTGCAAAACTAAATTTTTCTGTCAGAATTAAATAACATTAAGAGCAGCTTGAAATATATCAGTTAATAAAGTTGAAAG
>JAPDSC010107000.1:0-19068 GCA_026290005.1 Latrodectus geometricus
CATTATTTAATAGGTACATTATACAACATTTAATAAAATTTTGTTTTATAGATGTTAAGACAGAGAATTTAAATTGTATTATCCATTTTCCCTCCTCTCTTAGAATTTATGTTGGTTTTTAATATACAAAGTAATTTTATAAATAAAATACAAAGAATTTATTTGCACAAAGTGAAATTTCTCTAAGAGGATAAGCAATAGTTTATATTTAAAAATATTGAATTTACATTATTGTTTCCATGAAATATATATCTTTTAAATAAAAATGAATAAAAAAAAGAAAATGGGAATCGAAATTTATATTTTGAATTTTTCGAAAAATTTCATGTGAAAAATTAGCAATTCAAACTTGTTAGGACTCATTTAATTTAATGACTAATTCAAGCAAAAGTAATTGAACTGTTAGAAACATTAATTAATTTTTTCAAATAAATGATTTTTTGTAAATCTAAATTAAATAATTTAAAAATGTCTTTCAAGTCACATTCTTAAATTATTTAATTTAGAAATTTGTTATAAAGGTATTGAAGTAAAAATATAATTTTATTTTCGTATTAAAAAACTTTTTATTGATTTTTTCATTGAAACCGTGTTCTTTTTTAGCATTTATTACTAACTTTAAAATGATTAGTTTTACAAATTTTAAGAAAATGATGAAAAGGTTTTTGGCATCATTTTTGGCAGATTATTGAATAATGAATACACTTACAAAGTTTGCACTACCAAATACAATTCTTTATTTTTTTATTATTTTTTTTTACAAACAAATAACTTGCAATTCTATTTGACATTCTGAACTCATAACTTAAATAATGCCAAAATTAATAATTAATAATTAAAAAAAATAATATATAATTAATATTTTGTGTAATAATTAACAGTTATATGTATTTTTTAAAAGAATAAGAAATTACTTTCAACAAGTTATATGAATTCCAGTATTTATAGAGCAAAGCAAATATTAATACTGAAAACTCAACATATTACCAGTAAAAATAAGTCATTTTTGTAATAAATTAATTAATACCTATTTGCAAAAATTAATAAATTTACTCTAGTCGTAAATATTGTATAACATAACACTAAAAATCTGGAAAATATTGCAAATAAAATTAATCAAAATATATGAAAATAAATACGATAGTTTGAGAATACTGATTCAAAAAAACCCTGTTAACTGAACAAAATTTGAAAATATGCAAAAAAAATTTTAATTTCTTGATGGTCCTCTAAATTAATTATTTTTGAGTTAATGATCCTGAAGATAATTTTTTTGAAGTAAAGCTACCTTGTATTCCTAAAATTGCAAGTTAAAAAGACTGACTTTTTTTAAAAAAATTTATTTTATTTTTCTATACATTTGATTTTTAAATGTCAAATGTTTTTTAAAATCTACGAGATTAATTTTAATTTTCCCCCCCAAATGACTTTTACACTCTTAATTCCACTTTCTTTTTATAGAAATAAATTATTTTCACAGTAGTTTAAAAAGTCTTATTTTTTGGCGAGTATTAGCATTTGGCATAGTAAAAAGGAAATCAAAACTCTTCAACCACGATAATTATGCTATATTCTTCTCCCAAGAGCTCCTCACCCATGACACCATTTGGAACTATTCAGTCAATTGTACTATAATAATAAATTCAAAATTAATTATTCTGAGTTCTTATAAAAAATTTGAGGATCTGAAACTAACGTTCAATTTATATTTATGTACCCATTTTAAAATAATGAAGAAACAAACTTACTGGATTTCCGCAGAAAAGAATATGTCATATTTTCCTTTATTGTGTAAAAATTTCTAAACACCGTTTATTCTTTCTTTGCTAAAAAGCTTTTCCCCGACAAACATCCGTCTGGGCGTTATGGGAATGTAGATAATTTCTTTCTCGAGCTAGAATACCTTCCCTTATCGTTTGCACGTGAATTGTTTAATTGTGCAAAAACATATTAATTAGGTTTCCTTCTTTTATTTTTGGCAACTTTTTTTGTAAGAGCGCAATATTATGCAATTTTGGCAACAGTACAATATTACTCTTATTTTTTATGTATTTATCGTTTTCTTTTTCGTCTGCTCTAATTTATTACTGATGGAAATAACCTCTCAAGTGTTACTATAGATTTTAAAATACTACAATTGTAGGACAATACTCGACATACATAGCGTAGTAAGTGACTTACGGACTGTGATTAAATTAAACGAATAATCCCCTACCATCAAGTGCTTCGTAATTTTGAACTACAATCTGCGGACGAGGTCAACTCCTGAGCTGGTACATTCCACATATCCACGCCTCACAAGCAGAAAGATTATGGACGTCATGGATTATTACGCAATGTCAAAGCTTTTTCTTTAAAATGTAAAGGTTAATTAATCCACATAAATAGTAAAAAATGATCTTTTTATAGATATAAAGACCTACAATCATTAGAATATAATGAAATTAGTTCACTGGCAAAATATATGTTTTCATACAAACATAAAATATTCATTCACGCCTCGGGATGAATTACATAATAAAAAATTAAGATTCAAAGGTGACTAGAATAATGAACTGGGTAAACATTTACTGTACGGTCGCTCTTAGGAACTTTTACAAAAAATTGCCAAATATCTTGCCAGCTTCGCCAATTTGGTCAAGCGAGATTTGAAAATAAACGGAATATTCCATTTTTCATTGGTCGGTTCCTATTTTATCAGAATCCCTCATTTTTCCTTGGTCGGAATCCGTCATCTGTGATTGGTCAAAATTGGTTATTTATCGCCAAATATGGAAAGTCATGCCAAGAGTGACCGTACAGTAAATCTAAGCCAGGAGCTAGACTGTGAAATATGAAAAGACATAACAGCTTAGGATAATTATTTCTTCTCAGCAGCAACTGACCAATATTCCAGAAAATGCTATTAATTGATTCAATGATTATAGATTCATATGTGTTGATTAACAATGATTATAGACTGGTTTTAAACATATCTTTCTGTAAAACAAGTTTAAGAAGTTAATTAAATGTATAAGCAAAAAATAAAATAAGATAGCTAACTTGACATTTGGAGAGTATGTCCTTTCTTAACCACTATATATAATATTGTACTATAGTTTTCTTTTTAATGTCAAATACAAGCGCTCTCTACACATAAACTATGCAAATATGTCTTGTTATGATAACTTGGAAAGAAAAGTACAAACGCAAATTGAGTGACTATGAACTCAGAAGATTCCGAAAAATATAATAAGCAAAGGATACACAGCAACAAAATCTATCGGCATACAGAAATAATTCCCGAAACATCAATGGCCTATGATAATCGTTTTTCATCGGGATTTACATAAATTTTAAAACAACGAATGCGTTAGTAATAAAAATTCTTTTTATCGTTTGCATAGTAATTTTCTGCATTTCGAACTATTTACGTAGAGGCTTTTCATGCAGATACTTATCAGCATGAATAAAAATTTGCATTGAATGCAATATTGTTAGTTAATTTTTATTACGCTTTATTATAATTTAAAATATTGTTGAATTTATAAATATTAATAGCTTTTCGGTGTGTTTACATTTTTATGTTTGCTGCTCATTTTTTTTGTCAATATTGTGCTGAATAATTTTTGAATACTATTTCTGTAGGTTGTGATTCTGGATTCGGACATGATTTAGCCAAACGATTGGATTCTAGAGGATTTCTCGTGTTCGCCACTTGTTTGTTTCCAGAGGGAAAAGGGGCAGGTGTCCTTCGTAATCAGGGCTCGGAGCGGCTAAAAGTTTTAGGGATGGACGTCACCAAAGATGACAGTGTCAATGCAGCTTTTCAATATGTCAAAGATAATTTGGGTGACTCGGGTAAGGTGATTTCATTATTTTTTTCTTTTTTCTCTACCCACCTCTGAAAAGTAAATTCCTCATGGCTTCTAATAATCTTCAAAATTTGGTGTAAAAAAAAAAAAAAACAGACGATTGAAAAAAAGTCATTGAAAAATCTTTATTGGTTTCCTCGGGAAATTTATGCAACGGATCTCAAATTATCAAATATAGCTTTTAAAATTGCTCAAAACATCATTCTTTGTTATCTTCCAAATAAATTATTCCAAATTTTTTTAACTAAATTAATTTTTTTATAAATCTTTTAAATAAATTAGTATTTAAAGGTTGGTAAATATTAAAGATTAGACGAAAAGTACTTTGCAGGTGAAAAAATCTTAAATTTACCAGAAGTGAGAAAAAAAATCTTTCTATCGAATATTATAAATATTATTTTTTTAAAAAAACTTAGTCTGGTTCTTTAAGAAAAAATTTGAATAATAGAGCGAACAATTTCTATCTATAAAAATTCTAAAATAATTTCTGACATCCTGATTATATAATTTGTTCTATGACAAATATACATTTAACTAAAACTTAGAAATACATCTTTTATTTTAAGTATTAAGTGCAGGATTTAATACTGAGTGCCTGAAAAGTACTCATGAATTTTTATTTTTTGTGAAATCATCAAAAAAATAGGTAATTATTAAAAACTGATTATGTAATAATGGAGAAAATGAGTTTTTTATAAGTACGTTTGTGTTTTATTTTTGAATAAATTACAAAAAATAATTTTACACTATTAACTTAAAAAGTGTTTCTTTCCCATTCTGAACTTTATACCAAAAAATTTTATTGTTTTCTGAAATATAAAAATATATATATAGATCTTCAATCTTCATATGTGTTTTTCTGTTAAGATCAGATAGTGACGTATGACGTAATTACCGATAAAAACAGGTACTCTTTCGAAATATTATCAGAAAAATCTCTTTCGTAGAGCCCAATCATTTTAATGTCATATTATAATGCAATCAAAACGTATTGTTTAAACGCTTCTGTTTCGCATTGGACCGAACTCTGGCACGTTTCACGTGCATGACCTTGAACGGATACTCAGCATTCTTAGAAGATAAAGATCTCATTTTACGGAAATGATGATAGAAAAATCATGATCATAATAAATAAAATGTAATTTTATTTTCCTTAAACTTTCGGATAAAATCAATATCCCAAGAATAGACCATACGTAAATAAAAAGGAAAGTGCTCTTTTAATGGTCAGTAATTATTGGAACCACAGTTCAAAGTGCAAGAAAGTACAAAATTGCTCTCTTGACAGCAATACGAGTTACATCGAATTGGAAATCTTAAATTCGAATGGGAAGAGTTTTAGAGAATAAAATTTCATTTCAAAATAATTAGATAAAAGTTTTGTCCTAAAGTAGGGTTTCCCAACTTGTTACTTATATTTTGATGTCTTTTAAAAAATTATTTTCTGCATAGAATCTCTTAGTTTTCTTTACAGCACAAACCTTATTATATTGTGCGCAAAGTATCTGAAACAAAAAATTTAACTACGAATATGTACAAGAAAAATACATTTTATTATACTATACCTTAAGGTTACTGATATAACTAATGAATTCTCACCTAGAACATCTTAATTATGTTTGGAAGGGAATTTCAGCCTTCGTGCCGAATTATTGCCGACCGATGGCTCAGTGGTTAGTATTCCTGACTCCTGGGCTGTTGGCCCCGGATTCGAATACCGGTTGGAGCATGGATGTCTCATTTCTTTCTTTTATAAAAAAAATTGGAAAAAAAAAAATTCATTTCCAATTTTTTAAAAAAAAAAAATCATGAAGCTTACTGGATGAACAAAAGTGGAAATGGTTTCGGACCTTCGGGAATCTTAATTTCAGGTATCCTATTGACAATGACTTTTTCTCGCGGATATTCACAAATCATTATTTATTTTTCTAAGCCCAAAGATCTGCTGTGCCGATTACAGCATCCCATCCAACTCAAATAGTAGAACTTCTTTGTAAAACTTTTGTAAGAAATCCTTCAAATTTTTTCAATCGATCACATAGAATTCATCAGTTTCTAATTCAGTTTTAAGTTTCTTGCTGTGGCAGTTCTCATTCGGTACGAATGGCATCGTATAATGAAGTTGCATCGATTTGTTCGGGAGCAAAACTGCCCCTTCTGTCGCTACCCCATTCGAAGCTGAAAATGTAATTTATATTGGTATTATTATTATTTTACATCGCCTAGGAGATGCTAGTTCAAGGCTTTCAAATGTAAGAAAGAAATGTCTTTTGATCTACCTTTATATATCTGCTGCCACAATAAGAATTAAAAAAAAAATTCCTTAATTAGCGCATGCCCAGTTGTGTTGATACAGCTCTCAATAATAGTTATTTGTGTGTCATAAAAAAGGGCGGAAAGACACTTTAGCAGTAAAAGTAAAGTAACTTTTCAGTAACTTTAACAGTAAAAGATAGTCAGGCGTCGACTGGAATTTCCATCACGTTAGATAGCTATTCACGGAGATACGTCACAGTGCACAAGTCTTTGCTCACAATTGCCACTTCTGCTTCACTTGTCAAAATAGTAAGATAAATTTTTTGTATCCATTTATCCAACGAAACATCAGGTTGCTTGCTTTCATGATCCCTTTTGATAATTACACGAGACTATTTGTAGAAGAATGTGATTGTTGCGGAAACTATTCCTTGTTCCCAATACTCCCAGTCGATATGCGCTTTGCAAATAATCCTGTAAATTAATCTAAGGGAGCAATCCTTCATACGCCCTGCTCCATCTTTACAGCTGAAGCTGCCACCATTCTTCAAACTCTTCAGCTAGTGAATACAGAGAAGTTTTATAAAATCTGCGTGTGTACTGACAGTTTGAGTGTTTTAGAAGCGTTGAAAATTCCAATTATTGTCATCCCGTTGTGTCCAAGATTTTCAGAGCATTAGATTTCCTTGAGGGCAAGGGTTATGACATCATTTTCTGTTGGATCCCAGGTCATGTAGGTCTAGAGGGAAATGAAAAGGCAAATGCAGCTGCTAAAGCTGCATCGTCTGTACTTCATTCATCTGTTCCTCTTCTCGATGTGAGAAGGGTTGTAAAGAGATTTGTAAATTCTCTATGACACGAGTTATGGAACATGCAGGTCTGCAACAAACTGTGTGCCATTTTTCCATACGTCATCCCATCATCACTTTTACCATTACGAAGAGCAGATGTCAGATTGACTCGCCTTCGTATCGGACACACACGTTTCACACACAGACATTTGTTTTTAAGTGAACTAAATCCATGGTGTGAAACGTGTGATGTACCATATACAGTGTCTCATATTTTAATTTCATCCAAAGATCTTAACAATGAACGTTTACTTTTTTTAAAAACAGATTTTTTAACATTATTTGATTTGTTGGGGGAACCGCCCCACGCAAACTTGTTTGCGTTTTTATCATCTATAGGTTTTTTAAATTTTATTTAATTTCTTTTATATTTATAAAATTATATATTTATTCATTTTATATACAAATCGACTTTCAAAATATATATACAAAAATTTTTGTTTTTTAATAGATTTTAATTGTTGTTTGAGTTTAAAAAAATAAATAAGAAAAAAAATAAATAAATGCAAAACTAAAATTTTATTCTTGGGGCAGCATGTCCTTTCTTGGAACTTGCGCCATAAAACCCAATCAACCAACTAAGGTAGCAATCAGATGGATTTATATAAAGAGTATACCGGATGTGAAATTATCAAACATCTTGTTACAAAGTGATATTTAACATGAGGTTTCCGGTTTGACTCCAGCAACACTTCTGTCTAGACACGCATGCAAGATATTTTTATCATATTTAGTGAAAAGAGAGACATGTGGTAAAACAAGGCTAAACGGAATCCAAAAACCGAATAGAACCTTTGAGATTCGTTGATGGTAGATCGCTTAATTTTTCCCAGTTGAAATGATCCTTACAAGATTGCTTGAAACGATTGAAGTTTCACGACTGGGGTGGTGTCTACCATGGATGGAACAACACTTGTCTTTATCACTACATTTTCCAGGGGACACAGCATAAATATTTTCTTAAAAAATAATGGCAATCAGAAGAACAAGTCCGAAGAAGCTAACGAATCCGAAGGAAACGTCGCGTCTTCGTTAATCTGTATTTATACCTGCTCACATTCGCTTTTCCCAAGTGAAGGAATATGACGTCACACGATAAAAATTCCCTATGAACGATGAATATATCGCTTGAAACGGTTGTAGTTTCGAGACTAACAACTGAAGTGGATTCGATGTGGCAACAGTCGTCAAGAAACCGAATGGCAACACACAACAGAAGAATATGGTCGTCAAGAAACCTCCTTCAAGCCGGGGCATAAAATTTTCTTTCTTCGGTATCTTCCTTTAAAAACAACTGTATGAGGGAGAAAGAACAAGGCTCCCCTAATCCAAGGGAAACGAGTGGGTTGTCAATATTTATTCGCTCCGGCATAACCTAACTTTCCCAAGTGAAGTAATTTGTTTTCTAAGGAAAGTAATATATATGTTTCCCAAGAGAAGTAATGTTCCCCAAGTGAAGTAACATGTTTCCTATGTGAAGTAATATGTTTCCCATGTGAAGTAATAAGTTTCCCAAGAGAAGTAATATGTTTCCCAAGTGAAATAATATATAACAATTCCTTACATGATCGAACGATGAATATTTCGATTGAAACATTCAAAGTTTCAACACTGGCATTTCAATTCCATCTCTATCTATTGGCTTAAATGAAACGTCCCCATTTAAAAAATAATAATATCACGAAAATCAGAAGCGTTTGGCTGCTCCTTTCGCTTTTTTAAAGATGTAAATTCAGTATTATTGAAATATAAAAAATAAATCAATATTTCTCGAAGCATTGCAGAAATACTTTTTCTCGTAAGAGATGACATCCATTGTTTTTTCAGAAAGAGAAAAGTATTTTTATCAGTTCCCCCTAAAAGAATTTAAAATTAATAACTCATTTTATGGATAGAATTTCTCCTTGAAATACAGAAATAGTGCAAGGTTAAAACGCTTTTACTTTCCCCACATATTAATCACATACAATCTTCAGTTTTTCAATTGATAAAATCAAACTTCTCGCACGTCATTGATAAGGAAATTGCATTATTGAATTTTAAAATTCGACCAGACACACAAGCGAGACGAGCAAAAAATAGAAAACTGAAAAACATGAATTTCCCTCTCTCTGTCCGTTAATTTTTTTTTTTTTTTAAATTTAATGATTTTAACATTGGATGTTCTCCTTGAAACGGGGGAATATATTGATCTGGAGGATTTAATATTTAATAAAATATATATATATACATATAATATATATATACATACATATATATATATATATATATATATATATATATATATATATTATATAAATATAATATATATTTTATATAAATATAAATTTAGGGAAACTTATATATATATAAGTTTCCCTAAATTTACGAGATATTTATTTACAAGGATCTTTAAAAAAGCAAATACCGAACAGAAGAGCAGTTACTGTTTCGTTCTGCGAGGATAATTATTCAAGAGATCAGATTTTTTTACGCATCCTTTTATGCCTCTACCCCCCCCCACATGGTTATAAAAATTATTAGTCTCCTCCGCATTAGTCCCTCTGTCTTTAGTCCCCCCCCCCATAAATGGAATAATGTTAACATTTGAAATTCTTCTCTCGGGGGAATGTATAGATAGGGAGGAGTTAATATTTAAAGACAAAATTGTATTGAAAGATGGCCGAGTTTTGCAAGATATTTATTAACAAGGATATTTCGAAAACAAATTACCGACACAGAAAATTTACTATTTCGTTCTGAGAGGATAATTATTCATGAGATCATATTTTTATAAATATCATTTTTTTTCTCTTCCACCCCCCCCCCCACATGATTGTAAAATTATTACCCTCATCCGCAGATGTTTGCTTTGCTTTCAATAAGCCGCCTACTCCTCGTGTTTAGTGAGCTGATGTTTTATTTGTAATATGGCTGTTAATATCGTAGTTTGGAATTAATTGATGAGGTCGACACCTGAGACGGTACCTTCCTTATTGTTTCTAAATATATCTCTGGCGACAAGAAATAGGCTTAACTCTCCAAATATTGAACTGTTTGTAATATGTTTCTGGCTGCCTAATTCTCATAATAATTATTAACTCTTAATTTGTTTTAACTATGGTTGAAAGGCACCTGTGAAAAGATGCTTTACTTCCCCCTCCACAAGACTTTCTCATTTAAATATCGTGCATTACATTTACACACCCAAAGGGTCACACAATAGACGTAAACTATTATCTCTCTCCAAAAAATCAAAAATCTGTGTCATTTATTTTTCATCCATACAGAGATTTTGAATTGTTCAAGAATATAGGAATTAGATTGCGATACACTGAGAGAATCAATATAGGAGGATGGGGAATTTGATAAATGAAATGATTCACACTTATGATTTCATAAATAGAGATAACAGTTTACGTCTATGGATCAAGCAAATGTAATGTTGTTGTTGTTGTTTTTGATGACACTTGGCAACGCCAATCCCGCCCGTCAAGAGATTAGGCGAATGAAGTCAGAGAGAAAGCGTCTTTTATTTTTGAATAGAGCACACTCATACGAAGGTAGAAGTACGACTTTTGGCTCATAGATGGCAGCATCATCTGAATCTTCTAATTTCAAAATTGAACCCAGTGAAGACCCATAGCCTGGTTCTAACTACCCCCAGAGGTATTAATTTGTAATGGGAACATGGAGGACATTACGACCCAACATATTTTAAGTGCACCAGTCACCATTAGTGAACACGACGGATCTTCGGCAACCAACCAGGCCACCTCACCCTCCCCCCCCCAAAAAAAATGTAATGTACGACATTTAAATGAGAGAGTCGTGTAGAGGGGGTTGTCCCTCAACTTGTGTCTCTCAATCATAGTTAAAAAAATTACGAGTCAATAATTTTTGGCAGAAATAGGCTGCCGCAAACATATTACAAACGCTTCAATATTTGAAGATTTTTTGCATTTTTTGGTGGCTAGAGATATATTTACAAAGAATAAGGAAGGTATCATCTCAGGTGTCGATCTCGTCACTTAATTCAAAACTACGATCGGTAGCAGCCACATTACAAATAAAACGACAGTTTACTAAACCATTATATGGTGCGAGGAATTGGCGGCCTATCTAATCTAATACTATAATACGAGGAATGGTTGCCAAGTCGAAAATCGCCCCAGAATTAATAAACTCCGGTAAACTTGGGGGTCTGGGGTTTTTGGCCACGAGGAATCGATTGGCGCCGGTTTTGAAGCGCTACGGTTGAGCAGTTCGGAGTTATAGATAGGATATTTTCAAACTTTATTAGTTCGCCATAATGGCTATAGATGGCAACACTTAATTTTCTTTGTCTATCTATTGCCTAATAGGTTTCAAACGGTAATATATGTTTGGTTTTTCTAAATAAATTTGTCAAAAATATTGAATTTCAATCTTTACACTGCTCACTTTGTACCATTTCTTTAATTGTATAATTTTTTGTTATCAATTACATTTTATTTCCTATGACTTTTCAAACTTTACCTTTGTATAGAATAGTTCTCTTTCCAAACTCTAACTTTGTTTAGAATAGTTTACAATGGTGCACTTTAACCGGTTATCTTTTCACCAATGGTTTCACAAATTTTCTTATGGCGTGTATTGTTTTGATAAATCACAATTGAAAATTTAAATCTTCGAGTTAGCTTCGATACCTGTTTTCTCCGAGCGGAGCTCGGTCACCCGCTGGTTGAAAATAAAACAAACAGAGGAGGGTAATAGTTTTACAATCATGCGGGAATGGAAGAGAAAAAAAATGATGTTAATAAAAATTTGATCTCATGAATAATTATCCCCTCAGAAAGAAATAGTAAACTTCCCTGTGTCGGGAATTTGTTTTTCGAAAGGTCCTTGTTAATAAATATCTTGCACAACTCGGCAATCTTTCAATACAATTTTTTCTTTAAATATTAAGTCCTCCCTATCTATACATTCTCCCGAGAGAAAAACTTCAAATGTTAACATTATTCGTTTTAGGGGAAAAAAATATAAAAAATAAAGACAAAGTAGTGGGAATTCGTTTTATATGTTGCAGTTTTCTATTTCCGCTTGTCTCGCCTAAATGTCTAGTCGAATTTTAAAATTCATTAATGAAATTTCCTTATAAATGACGTCTGAGAATTATTATTTCATCTATTGAAAAACGGAATTTTGTATTAATATGTGTGAATAAAAAAGCGTTTTTAACCTTGCACGATTTCTGTCTATCAAGGAAAAAACCCACCTCATTAAATGACTTGTTAATTTAAAATTTCTTTAGGAGCAACTGGTTATAATATTTCTTTTCCTTTTTTTTTAAAATAGGAAAACGGGATTGTCATCTCTCACAGAAAAAGAATTTCTATAATGCTCTATTCGGATTTTGGATTCTTGCTTAGCCTTGTTTTTCCGCATGTGTCTCTTTTCGTTAAATGTGATAGGAGAAGAACTTATCCTCCGTCCTTACCTAGAAAGAAGGAGAAGTGTAGCTGGAATCGAACCGGAAGCCTCATGCGAAATGTCACCTCGTAAATGTCTGATAATTTCACATCTGGTATGCTCGCTATACAAATCCCTCTGCTTGCTTCATTTGATTAATTTGCATTGCACATACTGATTGGGAGTACATTCGTCTGCAACCACTCTCATATAATCATCAGAACGGAATAACGGATAACGAATAACGGATAACGGAATAACGGATAACGAAAGCAAATAACGTGACATTGTCGTTGGATGACTAGATACAAAAAATTATCGTAATGCTTTGAGCAAATGAAGGAGATGCGGATATTATGAGCAAAGACTTGTTGACTGTGACATATTTCCGTGAATTGCTATCTAACATGATGGAGATTCCAGGCAACGCCTGACGACTATCTTTTACTATTAAAGCTATAACAAAACGCCTTGCAGAAACAGATAGCTCTCTCTCTCTCTCTCTCATTTTTTAATTACATACAAATAGCTATCATTGCCGCATTCTCTGTCTTGTGGTCAGCGTGCCTGACTGCAGATAGGAAGGTCTGGGTTCGAATCCCAGTTCAAGCATGGATGTACTTTCTCTCTCTCCTGCCTTTGTGCTTGGTTGCCTACCCTATAAACGGGTACCTATGGCATGTATGTACTGAGGAAGTCGGACTCCACGCCCAATTGCGGTTCTGTTGAAAAAGTGGAGCAACGCACCTATACTGCCAGTCTGGCTAGTACTAAGCAACAAAAAAAACTATTATTGAAAGCTGTACCAACAGAAATACGCATGCGCCAGTTAAAGAAGTTTTTATTCTTATTGCGGGAACAGATATATAAAGGCAGCTTGAACGACATTTCTTTCCTATATTTAAAAGCCTAGATAGCCTCTCTTAGACGATTTAATAATAATACTAATATCAATTACATTTTCAGCTTCGAATAGGGTAGCGACAAAGGGACAGTTTTGCTCCTAAATAAATCGATGTAATTTCACGATACGATAAGAAAACGATGATAATCGAACCGAATGAGAACTGCTACAGCAAGAAATTTAAAACTGAATATGAAACTGATGAATTCTATGTGATCGATCGAAAATATTTGAAGAATTTTCTACAACACTTTTACAAAGAAGTTCTATTAAGTGAGATGGATGGGGCGTTGCAATCGGTATTGCAAATCTTTGGGGCTTAGAATATTTAATAACGACTTATGAATATCCGAGATTAGAAGTCCTTCTCAATAGCATATCTTGAATTAAGATTCCTGAAGGTCCGAAATGGTATCCACTTTCGTTCATCTAGTAAGCTTCCTAATTTTTTTTTCAATCAAAATGGACAAAAGACAGTATATACTATTAGGTTGGGGAAAAAGAAATCCATTATTTTTACGTGAACTTTATGTAACTTCTTTTGGATTCGCTTTGTAAAAAGGTTTAAAACAGCTTTCATGTAGATTTTTAGGTCTTGCGCGTTACGACTGCTGACATGCTGTTAACTTCGATCATTTTTGATATTTTATAGACATTTCGACGATGCTGTATCCACAAGCGAGGTGAATCTCTAACATCAAAAATACTCGAGCGGAATCGACGAAACGAAAATTGTTCGTAACTGGTTGTTACAGTCTTATATAGGACGATAAATACCTTTCACACTTTCAGACACCTGGCTAGCCCTTTCGCCGTTACAAGAGGAAAACTAAAATGTATCGAATTCTCTGTTTGTTGTCTTCCATTTTTAAACCTTGTACTCGTAACTGAATGAATCAAACAAAAAACCTCAAGAGGATATTTTAGTGTCAAATGTCACCTTTCCAACGAGCGTAAATCTGAAATTGTTTGATAGATACCTCACGAGATATCGATCACTACAGACATCTACCGAAAAAATAATGGATTACTTTTTCCCCAAACTAATATTTCTTGTCCCTTTTTTTTACAACACACAAATAACCATCCTTAAAATTTTAATACAACTTCTTGTAAAAACGAGATTTCATTATTGTAAAGTTTATAATCGAAGACTTCGGAACAATGAATTTCTGATAGAAACAAGTTAATGGCGATATATCGCTTATCTCAAATTTCCAGCAAGATCCTTGTATTACAGAAAGCATGCCAAATGTGAATAATTACACATCTTTTACAATTATGAAAGTAACAGATATCGAGTTGCAAATACTATCGCATCTCCGATAAAACACCTTTGTTTATTTATTGCCAATCTGAAGTTTCCAGATCCACTATTCATATATGAAAGAACAAAATTTGGATGATATGTGTTTCGGCCCTCATTCCATGCAATCCTGAAACGAAAAATTTTTATAATCGGAAACGTAAAATCAGAATTCTATCTTACGATGCTGGGCTCCTGTGTTACAGAAATCATCGAAGTATGGCGAGTTTTAACGTAACACTTTTACAACAACGAGAGCAGAAAATAATTTAGAGTTTAAATCCCAACTTTTATATTCTTGGGATAATCACCCATCTTAAATTTCTACATCCACCTTTCATTTAAAAAGAAAACAAAAATATTTCCTCGTAGGATGATATGTGTTTCGCCGTATGCAATCCTGTAAAATGTTTAGGAATTGCAAAATCAGAATTCCATCGTTTCAATCCTCGCATTTCATTTAAATTGCACGTCCTTTTCTTAATTTCCTCAGATGGCACCACATGTATGGATACATAAAAAATATTCCAAGACGCTGCATTCTGTATTGCAGAAATTATTGAAGTGTGTGAATTATAACAAAATTCCTTTGGAATGCGATAGTAAAGTAGTTTCAGGAGCTCTGATAAGAGCACCTTATTTAATTTAAATTTCTAGATCCACCTTTCACATGAAATCAAGATTTCTACTGAAGGAAAACATAAGTTTTGCCTCTAATTTCATGCGTTCCTATAACAAAAAATGTTGTTATAAGAATAGGTTATCATAAAAACAAAATTCCATCGAATGGAAATAAAATTCAATTTTTGTGGACCTCGCATTAAATTATAATTGCATGTCCTTCATCGGATAACACCATTCCATACATGTATGAGTGTATAAAAAACATTCCATGACGCTGGATATTGTATTACAGAAATCATTGGAGCGTGCAAAATGTGAATTTGAAAGCATTTCATTTAGAATGACGATTGCAAAAGATTTCGTTTCGAATACCAACTTTTACATCCTCGCCGATATGTATAAAACTCACCCTAAGAAAAATTAGGGCACTACTTTATTTCAAGTACATAACTATGAATGTTCAATAGAATTTCATCTAATCTTTGATGAGAACGTGAAACCCATTTACAGCAAAATTTAGAGGGGGTACTGGTGCTTATAAAATATTTCGACCTATTATAGTATGCGGCTTACAACTAACTTTAGGGCTGCTCTTTTTTTACCATACTTATATTTTTGCATCATGTAACTGGCAACAGCATAAGAGAATGTTCTTTTATTAATATTACATATGATATTTCTCTAGTTGAATTTCTTTAAATTACAATCTTTTCGTGTGGTTCTGAACTATCCATAATCTATGAACACGAGAGTGTATTATTCAGTAAATCTGTTTACGTGTAATGAAATGTTCTCATTTTTTTCTTTTAGTGCTTTGGGCTATAGTAAACAATGCTGGAATACAAAAGGGATTTACTGCTGACCTTGCCAGCCTTCAGGACTTCAAAGATACCATGGAAGTAAATGGATTCGGCATGGTCAGAGTTACAAAAACATTCTTACCTCTATTGAAGCAATCCAGAGGCCGAATTGTGAACTTAACAAGCTATGATGGTATTGTTTAGAAATAGATGTCACATAACGTTTTTTGGCGTAATTTAAGATTTGGCGAATTTTTGCAATTTGTTTTCGTTACTAATACAATCTTGGCTTCTTATTTCCCAAGAGTGATCATTAACTTCAGAAAATTTCAACTATGTTATATTTTGACAACCAAAATATGAGATCTCCTGATAATATTAAAATAGAAACTTCAGTTATATAAGACAAGCTTGTAATTTCGAAACTGTACCAAATGGGTTAAGTGGCAACTTGTTCTTTTATTTATTTATCATTAAGTTATTTGTTTTTGAAATTTTATTGAAATACAGTCTTTGATATAATGTTTTTATTCATTTCTTATTCATTTGGTAGATTGCTAAATTTGCTATTCGACATACCAATCCATTCATATTTCCGTATAAATAGCTGTCTGCTTTCTATTTTATCTAAATTTAAGATTTTGAGTTGCATAAATAGCAGATATAATAATGAGATATAAAATATAAGCGTTTTTTCTGCCAATTACTAATTAAATGGATAATTCAGATGAAAACTCTCATTATATTTTCAACCAAGAATAAACCGAAATATATGAATTATTTAAGGAGAATGTTAGTTCTTAAATTTATTTTATTAGTTTTAAATATCTCAGATATATAAACACATAATTAAGATTGAATTTGACACAGTAAACTTTAAATTCTTTTTGTGAAAGCAAACATAATTTGTCAAGAGGCATTACTTCATTTTGACTTGAATTATAAATTCGTGTTGCCAACTTTGTTAATAAAAATTCCGACATTTGTTAAATTTAAATTTTATTACAATTGACGACATTAGTGTGACGTCATATCGACAACTGTTTCCAAACAAATACAATGTAAACATTTGTTTAATATTGTATTTAAGAGTGCCTTCTTGACAAACTTGGAGATTTTTGTTTGGCTATCGATTTTATTGGTGATTTTTGTTGGCACAGAACAATAAATTGTTCTGTTGCAACCAGAATACGATTGGATTTTGCCCAGCTTGATGATTAACTGGGACTACGATTTGGCGAGAATCAAAGGTTAAGCAAAAAAAAGGTTAAAAGTTTTAGCAAACACGTTATCCTTAAATAATGAATATCAATTTCAAAAATAACAATTTAAAAATCTATCACCGAAGTCTATTGCAGTTTCAATGATAAATGGCGCTTAACAGCAAATGTTTGGAAACAGTTGCTGGATATGACGTCACAACTAAGGTCGTCTATTTTAAGGGAAAATATTTTCAAACAAGTACAATATTTTCTTACCGATGCGAGGCAAAGCTTTTTTTCAATTTAAGTATAAACACAATTTTAAAAATACTGTATATGGTTCAAATATCCTTAAAATTGGTTACGAAAACATTTATAGCATCAAGAAGCATTTATAACAACTAAATTATTATAAATTTTTATAGACCAAATTCAGCACATCGTACGTCTTCCCATTAAACCTTAAAATTGTATCAAGATTCCTACAAACGATGCATTCTCCTCATTTGTTATCTTATTCTCAGATTATTTATTTCCATTTAACAGCTAGTAATTCCATTTAAAAAATTTACTATGGGAGATACATTATTATAAGTTAATATCTCTTATGTTAAACACATCATTAAAAAAATTGTCATCAGGACAATCTTGCCTCCAAATGTTCTACAATAATCATCAAGAAGTTTTTATCCAATAATTTTTGTTTGTAAGCATAACATTTTGTAAAATTCATTTCCTTAGAAGTTTATCATAGATAGAAAAATCGCAAATAAACCAAAATCGAAATCTGAATATTTGTGTAAATGGATAAATAATCAAAGACTAAAGAAAAATAGCCCATTCAGTTTGATTGATATTGAAGATAATTTCCCAGTCGATAGAGCATTCTTTCCTTAGACCTTGTGTCAGCCTGCTTGAAGGCCTACCCGAAGTTCACTTCCACACAGAATTTTGTTCGACGCGAACAAGAACTCTGATGCTTCCGACTATCTGAGACAGTTGGCTTTAGATAGAAGAATAACTCTAGAAGCCCTAGATGGCATTCACAGTGATACCGCTTTGATTTACATAGATGGCAGTAAAGACGAGCTGAATAACACTGGGAGCGGTGTCTTTATTGAGGGTCTTTCTGTCCAATTTTCTAGACGCAACCCGGACAATGGCTCGGTATTCAGAAGTGAATTAATTGCCATAAATGAAGGATTAAAGATCATCCTCCACGGGACTAAATCTAGTGACATTTGAATCCTTAACGACAGTCGTGGCTCGGTCCAATACCTACAAGAGGAGTGGAATATGTGACTTTGTGGGCATGCAGATAATCACATCCTGGATTGTTTGGGGTTCACTCTGGCGGATGTTCGCGCAAATCCACTACTGGTGCTCGACTTCGCTAGGGTTCACGGTGTCATGGATTTGATCTAGCTGACGCTAGATCTCTGAGGCACAACAACAAAATCACAAATATTTTGATTATTTTTTGTTTGAAATGTTCGCCAAATATTAAAGATTTGGCGATGTCTTGGCCAGGTCCTGATAGTAGAAGATTACCGAAGGTTTTACCCTATGAGAAATGCTAGGATTAATAAGCATAAGCTAGAAAATTTACAAAAAAGCATAATCTAATCTAATATAATGTATATATAATATTTTTTCCCTTCCAGCAAGAGTTGCTGCTCCACATAATACTCCTTACTCCATGAGCAAATTCGCTGCAGCTGGATTCAGCGACGCTCTGCGGATGGAAATGAGTGAATGGGGAATTCAAGTAATCCAAGTGGAACCAGAACTGTTTCGGTAAGTAAATTCGGTGTTTTTGTTCCGAAAGCAATATTCTGATG
>JAPDSC010107002.1:0-15508 GCA_026290005.1 Latrodectus geometricus
TATATATATATATATATATATATATATATATATATATATATATATATCATCAACTTTATTCTTTCTTAATCTGCTTTATACATGGGCTTTATGGTATGAATCAAGTTTGTTTTAATGGTTCCGCTATTATCCTAGATTTATCATTCATTATTATTCATTAGTAATTAATTCATGGAAGTATTAAAAATATAATATTTTTTGAACTACAAAAAACTATAAATGTTCAAAATTAGCAAAATATTTTGATTCAATTGATGAAACGATAATAAAATCCCTAATATCCCTCTAATCTATCTTAAAGCATTATTACTTTGGAAATTTTGGTGATAATTTTTTGTTTTATCATACTTTATGGCCTAGAAAATACTTTTTAAAAGTACAAAAATTTTGAAATAATCAAATTTTCTAAACAATGAAGAGTTAAATTTTAAAATAACTAAGACTTTATTTCTGAGTTCTCAAAAATAAAATGTACTCTAAGTAAAACACAAAAATTCAAATCTCCAGAATTTTAAGGTAAACTGCAAACTACAATTATTAGAAGTCTCCATTAGTAGGGCGTGAGCACTTTTTTCAAAAATTAATTTTATTATCTAAATAAATTCTTTTTTTAAGTGTTGTTCTAGACAAACTGATAATATCTATATTTACCAGAAAAGTTATAAAGATTATTTTCATTATAAATTTCCAAACAATTGTGTGCATATATTGCGTGCATTCCAAACAATTGTGTGCATTATAATGATAAAATACAAATAAAGAAAAAATAGAAAACATATGTTGCAATACTATGGAATGAATTTTTACTGATAATAGATAATACTTTTAATGTATGGAAAACTGTTTACTTATATTAGATGTTTATCTAACATAAATAATAAAATTAAAACAAGTAAATAAATATATATATATATATAACATTTTATACACGAAATTTTAAAAAATATAAAAAATTCTGAAATTAGAACTACAAAAATAATCTTTTCATTTTACGCTTCTTAACTGCATGAAATTTTTAATCAAACGGTGTTATAATAATCTATCTTTACAATGTACACATTTATTAAACTAAGTAAAATATTGCTCAAAAAGTTCCACGCGTTTAGCTCTATTCTGTAAAATCGAGTTATTTAGTTTTAAATTTGCTTAAGTAAATATTTAATTAATTCTTATCACTTTTGTAAATATTTTGTAAATATTTGATAAAAATGTTTTGTGTATTTTTTTTTTCATATTTTGTGCCATGCTTCAATATCAATTCCTTTCTTCATCAATTTAGGCTGTAAGTATTTTTCCTTATCAAATTAAAAAAAAAACATGAGTATAGTAATAATATTTACTTAAATGTGAAACTTGTGCAATTTAATGTTTTAATATCTGACAGCATGTAAGTAAACAATTATTTTATTATTATAATTTGAATAGAAGTTTAATTATATTTATTAATATATTAAGTTTGTTTTCAACAGTATTACACATAATTGAATACGTTTAGTATAATTGTTTCAAATATAATGATTTCAATTTATAATTAATAAGTTTAAATATAAAGAATGGTTTACTAACAGGACGCATTATATACATGTGCATTGCTTTCCTACATATAATTGCTTCTAGGTTCTAAGACAATACGATAAGCTCTATTTTTCATGCTATTCCTCTAATATCATAACCATATTATCAACTGTATTATTTTCAATCTCAAAAATTTATTTTCAGTGCAACTTTTGTTCACGAATTTTTACTATAACTTAAAATATATAAATTTTTATTAAGAATATTATTAACTAGAATAATTGCATTTTAAATTAATATTATTATGCAAAAATATTTAGCCTATGAAGTGAAAATTTACATAATAAAATAAAAAATACATATTAAATCAAAAAAAATTATATTGAAATCCACATAGGAATTCCTTTCATGTTATTATTGCTTTATATTTTGCCACTAAGAGATTTCTAGGGTACTTATCTGAAACAGAGAAATACTCATTCAACAAGGCCACACACCTGCTTCCTTGAAATGATACAAAGCCATTGTGGGAAATCTTTCGCAACAATGGTAATACCAAAGTTAGAAACTAGCCCTAACAGAAACCCCTCAGATTTCAACAGAATATTTTTGGTTTGAAAGTATAAGTTAACTTTAAATGTTTTCTATTCAAAAGAAAAATATAGACAAGAAAATTTTTAAAAAATGTAATATTCGACAAAAAATTATGAAGTGCATCCTTTGAAGGCACATGATTTCTTTTAAAAGCAAATATCCTCCTTTGAATCTCTATACATATTGATATATTACATCTAATATTTTCCAAGACCCATCGGTAGATTCATTTCTATGGAATAAAAGATCTGAATTGTTCATCATGTGTTTTCCATCATTTTTCTAAGCTCAAATGTCAGAAATTGCGTGTTATAGAATTTTTTATAATCTTCTTTCTTAGCTAGAGGTGCACTTTAATCACAAAATAATTCAAATGTAAAAGCAGGTACTCAGTTACATTGCAACTTACAAATAATGAACTATTTTTATTCTTTCATCTGAGTCAATACCCAATATTCATTTGGAAATTTAATATGCATGTTCATTTCCATTTAATCATCTTAAGGAATGGTAATTTAGGCACATTGAAAACTTTATGGTTTGGATACAAAAAAATGTGTATTAAACATAGAGATTGGAATTAGTTGTTAAATACAGGTTTTTTGTAAAAAAAGAAGCATTTTATTAGAAATAATCCAAGGTAATGAAAAGACTTTCGACATTTTCGGCAATATTTTATCAGCTTAACAACCGATTACCTAATTTTTTTTGCTTTGAATATATAAAAGTTAAATCCTGATATAGATTTTAGCATATGGAAACAAGTATTCAAAATCCGTTATTTCAATTATGCTAGTTTCTCTTTAAAATTGAAAATACACAATTTCATTGATTAATTATGTAAATATTTTTAAATTACAATCTGCTATACATGGTCAAATTCAACAATTAGACTAACTGTATGAAATTTTATGTCATTCTCAATAAATTATTTTTGAAATGAATAGATTGTAAAATTGTCAAAAGAAGGTAACAGCCATAATTTGTTTTTCCAGCTGTTTAATGTTAAAATAACTTTTAAACGTAAAACAATATTTTTAAAGAGAATAATTGCTTAATCACATTAAATCAATCACGTATATTAATAATGTTTTGACATTTTAAATCTTTCATATGATATTTATTTTCTGTTGTGAATATACAATTACAATAACAAATGTATTAAATGATTTTACTATTTGTGTCCTATTAAATGATTTTATTCGTGTTCAATATAAAATTATATCTTTATTTTCTTTTTACATGAATTCAAATATACTCATTCTCACATATTTGGATAGAAGAATAAAAATTACAAATTTTTTTACAACAAATTATCGCACGCACTCTGGCACTTCTTTTTTCTTTTTATATTTTTTATTTACTTTTTAAACTGTAATTTACAAATGAGAATATGATTTAAACAATATTTACAAGTGGAATAGAAAATTAAAATGTAGAAAGTTAAAGCATATTTAATAGAACTTAATTTTTTGGTCACAGGATGTAAGTATTTTTGTTTTTATCATTGTTTGTAAAAATCTTTTAAAACTAGTTCAATTTAAATAATATATATTTATTCACGTACAGTTTATTTTTTGAAGCATACTTTTTATAAATTGATTATGTTACCAGGACTTATAAAATTATAAAATAAAGTTCAAAGCTTAACATTTCCTTTTTATTATTATTCTTATTGAATAACAACCGATGCTGCAATATCAGCATGAATAAAGCAGCCCAGAATTTAAATTATAAAAATATTTTTAGTATCTTATACCTCAAAAATAAAATACATGATTAGATGTATATTTCTATAACTTCTTTTTAAAAATGTTAGTATAGTACGAATATTTCAATTTAACTGATAGCTTCTTAACAATTTTCGTTTAAATTGCCGATACAGTAAAATTGGCTTTAAATGTCATATAATTAAATATCATGATAAGCAAATTCAATAAGAAAAACAAAAATAATAGTTTAAAATGAACTGAATAATTTTAACAGTCATTTATTTGACTATCCCATCTTTTGTCATTAGTCTATAATAGTCGTAAATGACATATTATTATAAAATTAAAGTAAATAAAATATGACATTTTCACTAAACAATTTAAATATATAATATTCGAATACACAGTTTACAAAATTAACTGCATTAACTATTCAATAAGATTCTGCCCTTGTATTTAATAAATTCAAATATTAAAAAAAATTAATTATAATAGTAAAATGAAATATTGTTAGGACAGAAAAAATCGAAAACCGTTATTATGAATTTAATATACCGAAAAGTAGCTTTGTTATGCAAAATTTATTTAGAAACAAAGACAAAAATCTATTACATACACCTGATAAATGTAAAATTGCACATGAAAGTAAACAAATAATTATTAATGTAATTTATCTCTAAACTCTCAAATAAATAACTTTTAATTTTTTTGTATTTATTAAAAATAGTTTTCTTATCTTATCTCCAGGATGTAAGTATAACTTTTGTTCAAATTACATGATTGTAAATTAGATTAAAAAATATTTTTAGTATCCATGAATTTGCTTTACATTAAAAACTTTACAATTAAAAGTCGTTCAATTCACTTTAAATTTACAATTATTTTAATTATGAAATTTTTAAAAATATGCATAAATATTGTTTATGAAAACAAAACATTTAAATATTAATAACATTTACTGTTACATATTCGTACATTTTAGGTTTATAGCATACATATTTGTCAATTGAATTTATAAATAAGATATGTATAAGCAATATATAATTATTATTATTTTGATATACCATGATATTAATACAAGAAATATAACAGTATTATGTATTTGTTATTAATATATATAACAAATAATGTGATGTAACATTTATTCAGAACATTTTTTACTACATTTTACTTATGAGTTTGGCATGTTCATTTTTAATGTTAATTATTATATTAAAAACCTATATACAAGCACAATATATTGCATTTTAAGTAGATTTAAAAGATTTTTTAATACAAAGAACTGACATTTAATTATTTTTCAGATTGTAAGTAGCAAATTATGTATTCTCTTGAATTCATTATTACATATTAATATAAATAATCACTTAATTTACTCAGTCATTATGTATTTATTTAAAAAAAATAGCTAGGAAAACTCAATTTTAATTCTGATTTCCAGTTTAATTTCATTTAATTGTGATTAAATCAACTTAAAAGTTCGTAATGTAAATCAAGGTTTTTTCATTTTTCAACCACAATAAAATTTCTTTAAAGTATTCTAATCAAACAATAATTCATATTTGCAAATAATTTTATCATTTTCAAAATTTTCGTAATATTAAAAAAAATTAGCTTTTGAAATATTTTTAAATTATGAACAGCGTAAAACAAGATCATTTAATGTTCTGCAAAAAGTGCTGTATTTTTTTTTCAAAGTTTAGATGTAACATACTCATGTAAAACTATTACAAACAAGAATTATAAAAAACTTTATAAATTTGTAGACTTAATAAAGGAACTTACAGAGAAAACCTAAATGGATATTTTGAATGTGATAATAACTTGAAGATAATTTAAAAAATTTTGTTTCTTAAAATTTCATTACTTTAAATCACTACAGTTAAATATGTATCATATTTCTTTTCTGAATGTGAACATATTATTCTTCTTGTATTAATAAATCTGAAAGGGGATTGCAATATTACAAAAATTTTTACCACAATCCATTGATTAAATTTCGTCAACAAGTTCAATTCAATGAAAGCATACTTAAATCTAATTAAAAGAACCATTTTTTGTTATTTCATATCATTTAGCATCATTCTAATTCAATCAGAAAAAAGTAGGTTTTGCCACATTCTGTAAAAATTTAAAATTTATTGGCATGTTAAATTTTTTCTAACAATCATTTACTTTTTAAATGTATGTAATCTTTTTGTATAAACAAATTAAGTATAGAACCACATAATTTAAATATTATTAAGTGTTTCATTATATTATACATATTTTTTTTGCTGATTTTCAGGTTGTAAGTATAAGTAATCAGTTTTTTAAAATATAGATTTTGCCAATAGCAACGTGTAAACATGGAATTTAGTTACATTTTATACCAAAGACAATGAATGTTAATTAATATTTTATCAATTTAAAATAATTTCTGAAGTTAAAATTAAGCATCTATTATTGTAATGAAATTGTGATAAATATATTTTAGTGAAGCATAAGCAATGGCTTTAAGTAAATAGTTATAATATAATTTTTAACTTAAATTAATCAAGAAATTTAAAATTAGTAATATATATCATGTTACGCTGACTGTTATATATCATGTTAAACTGAATATTAATCTGACTGACCATAATAATAATTTATTTGGGTTTAGAAAGTTAAAAAAATACATAAATTTAATAAATTTCTTCATAGCATTGATTCAACGTATCTTCCACTGCAATTTATTCCAAATAATTTTAAAATATAACAATAAAGGAAAAATATTTATTCATAGCTTTAATAATTTTTTCACTTTTACATCACAAAACTACTTAAGTTTTAATGTTTAATTTTCTTGTGAATTTTTATAAATATTTTTATAATTACTCGTAAATTTTCTTAAATATTTAATTTTGTTTTATTTATTTGCATGTGCTGATGATTCCATTTGACGATTGATTGGTTATAATAAATTCCTTTAGAGAGTGAGTAAACTGTTTTAATTTAAGTATCATTTTAAAAATATAAAATTTATTGTTAAAAAATGATTAAATATGAACATTATTTGTTACAAAAGTACTTAAAACATACCTAAACTGTAAATATTTCAGTCATTTTGTTATGTAGAAGGACATCTTTTGAAAATTAACTTATTAGACATTAAGTGCAGACTAAGTTAAAAATACTTTTAACAGCACAATGAATCAATTTTTCTCTTTTTGACAGTAACTATTTGTCTTGAAGTGTATTCGTCAAAAATTGGATGTGACAGGAAAATGTATGAATTTTAATTCTAGAATAAATTTCCACAAATCCCAAAGATTAGATAGAAGGGTTTGATGATTCAAATATCTTTCTCAATTGAACTGTCCTGAGACAACTTGTTCTTGATATATTAGAAAAATATGTAGGTGTGTGAAATTTTCATTTAATTATTTTGATAAAATTCAGATATACGGCAAAGACCATTGTCTAGTTGGAAGACACTCTTGGATGAAAGTAAACCCACTGTGAACAGATGATTGTGAAAGATATCGCAAAATGTTTTCCTTGGACTGACGGTACCATACATACTTGTTGTTCTATTTCAGCCCATCTGAATTCTCAGTATAATTATTAATTGTGAGTAACCGTAACTAGCTTCAGTAATACTTGTAGATAGAAAGCATGCCTCTTTTTACTGGGTTTTACGTATTCTACCATTGGCGCATGTGTGTATCAAAGTAAATCTCGACGTGTCATTTTAATTTTTTTTTTTTTTTTTTTTTTTTTTTTTTTTACAATTTAACTATTTATGGCAATTTTCCCTATCTATGCTACTCTTCATCTTCTATTTTGTGTTATTGTATGATGTAATCATTAAAACAATGATATGGACCTGCATTAAATCGGTGAGAGCTCTGTTATTATGACATATTTATATGACATTAAAATGTGGAATGCTGATAAACCAACTCAGTTAATTACACAATATTGTTCGTAGAAGTTGATTCTGACGAAGATGGTTTTATTGAATAATATAATCTTACGTTACACTCTTGCCAGAATTGTGCAGGAAAAACCCAAATGTCAACACAACTTCTGAATAGAAGGAACTCATCCAGCAGTCCAAATGTTTGACCTCTACCAAATATTTTAGGTTCATATTCTTAGGAATTTTGGTTTTGAATATTAATTCTACGTGAGTATTTTCCACTTATCATATGAAATTGATAACTACGTAACAATTCAATTTTAGTCTTGTGCTTAGCTCAAAATTTGCATAAAATCAATTGTTTTGTAACTTAATTGTTTTCCAATGTAAAGAAATTGCTTTTTAAGGAAACAATAATAGTTAGTTTTGTTTGAATTGCATTCGTTATCGAAGGAAAATATTGCAGTTTAAATAGCATAAATTTAAAAGGTAATTCATAAAAGAACACATATGAAAAACAAATTACTGTGAATAAAATAAAATATAACATGTGCGTGAAGGAATACATAAAAGATATAATAAAAATTTTTATTGTCAAACTGTATTGCAGACATTTAATCTTACCAAAGTATATCAGTTTTAAAACTTAAGGAAACCGCTTAAGGAAAAAATGTATTTTTATTTAAGTTTCATAATGAATATACAAATATGCTGTTATTTCTAATAACTTTTGAAAAAAATGACAATATATATTTATTTATATGTTTATAAGCTTTTAAATGATTTTAAAACAATTTCCATATGAAATAACTGTATAATATACTTAAATATGATACACGGAATTCATATTATAAAATAGAATGATGACTTATATTTCTGAAAAAAATCCATTGCAATATATTCGATTTTTATATTTTGTCCCAAAGTCATACATTTCAAGAATTGCGGATTTCTAATCACATACTTGAATAAACAAAACAAACTTTGAGATCTTTGAATAAAATTAAATATATTAAATAAAGGAAACAAATTAATAATGTTTTAATTTTTTATGAATATATCAATTAATTTATGAATATCATTTCAGGGAAATTAAAAATGTTTAATAAATGTGCAGATCAGCAATTTTATGATAGCACATTAGACAATCTAATTTAATTTCAATAATTACTTACCAGATCACACTTCAATTTTATTTATTTGGCATTGAAAAATCATTTTTTTCTCATAAAATCTATTTAAACACAGATTTAGACTTAAATTAAATGCGATTGCGCTACAAACAAACCTATCTGAAATGAAATAAATTACTCACAAACTGTCAAGAATGTCATCTCAGCATTCAACTACAAATTTGGCACATTTTCGGTTGAAATTTTGTACCAAATATTTTTGTGCCTGTTGTGGAGAATTTTGCTTTGGAAAATAGTAAAAGATTAGTTATTCGTCAGTGTTATATTTCTTTTTGTGTTCTCTAATCCAATGAAGTCAATTCAATTAAGGTAACATAATTTTACCTTAAAATGCTTTTTAAAACAAATTTGCTATAAAATATTATAAATATTTTACAAAATATTTAATATTTATTTATGTTACAAACCGTTCATTTTTATTGCAATTTAATAATTTATATTTTTATGTAAAGCATAACATTAGAATATTCATGATTTATAAATTTATTTTTATTTCATATTCTTCAACCTTCTGTACATTTTCTTTTATTCAGGTTGTAAGTAACTTATATATTACTTTAGAATTTCATTTATTACAATAACAATAAATATTTTAAAATATATTTAGTAATTGCATATATTAAGTGTGAAATATTTAATATAATGGTATAAGTGCCAACAGTATGGACTAAAAAACTTATCATCGATGAAAAATTAGTTGCAGATTTAAAATATATCTCTTATATATATTTTAATTTATTAAAATTAATTTTAAATTTAAAATATATCTCTTACACAGAATTTTTATTTATTAAATGTATAACTTAATATATATTATTTCACTATACATTATTCAATTACTTTTATCGTACAATTCGATATATTTCATAGTATATTTAAATTTTCAGGTATTTACTTCAGTTTTTATATTAACATATGGATTTAGAAGCTCGTATTAAAGCTACAGTTGTTAAAAAATAATATATGTTTTGACAAATTTTAAAAATAATTCAATAATTTATTAAAAAATTTAAAAATTTCTATGAAATTTAAATAATATTTATGAATATTCACATAATTTATTGTAAAAATAAATTAAAAAACTAATCTACAAAAATAAAAAAGAAATTCAAAAAAATATGAAAATCATTTTTGCCCATAAAACCTATTCTTGAGATATAAAAATGTAAGACAATACAAATAACAATTAAATTTGATGCTAAGTAAATTCTGAAAACTCTAATGAATAATAATGAAAACACAGATCATTATCTTGTAAAAGAATGTGTTTATATCTAATTCATGAAAAAGATGTATGTATACTATTAACAACATGTGCATTTAGAAAAACTTTAATTTTCTTTCATAAAATTTTATAAGAAATGTTAGCTCTATCTTACTTGACGGAAAATGTAATGATGGAGAAACAAACTAAGTTTTCTGCATATATATTACATACAGGTGGTAAATATCTTTTGTCTTATTTTAAATTTAGCATAAAATTTCATTTCTAACATTTTTAAAAATTCTTATAATTCTAATTTTATAAAATATTTAAATTACTTTTCATTTTTGTCCCGAAAGATCAGTTATTTAAGCAAATCTACTGAAAGTTATGAAATGGAATAATCAAATTAGTTTTGATAAAAAGTAAATTTGATATTAAATAAAGACATATTCAATATAATCATGAAAATTCACTGACTTCAAATAAGCTGTTTATTAAATATAAAATTTTTAAATAGTTCCTTCGATTTAATAAACTTCATAAATTTATTTCAATAATTTTATCCCTATTACAAAATTTTATTTAAAAACATGAACGTGATTAGTGATTTAATATAGAACCATAAGTTATCTTGCAACAAATAAAGTACATAAATTAAAGCACTTCATACTTTATCACTATCCAAAATGAAGTTCAAGAAATTTGACATTTCAAAATAAATAGCTACAAATATTATTTTAAGATTTATTTGTTTTTTTGTATTTCTGAAGGAAAATTCCTATAATTTAAAGAAATTTATTGCTGCATATTTAGAATATACCGAATTTATAATTTATTTAAACTCAAATTAAATACCTGATATTATTTTGAACTCATGTGTTTTTAAAATATTTAAGTCTTGCAAGAATTCTATATATTATTTCCATAAAAAGTAAAGCTGAAAATAATTGAAAAATATTATTAAAGTTGTTAATTTTTTAAAGTATATTAACATATTTTATAGTTATTTTGAAGTATAATTAAATAAAAAGTATTGTATTCTAATCGAAGCAAATTTCAAGTTAAATACTTACTGGTTATATCGAAGTAAAATGTCAGCTTGATTGGTAATTTCAAAGTTAAAGTTTTAAATTGTTTAAAAGCATTGTATAAATTTATTGGTATTATAACAGTTATTAATTTAAACAAATATAAATCTTATATAAATCTAATATACAAGAAAAATTAAATTAAATACAATATTGTCTTAATATAAGATTTTCTTGTGTTCACTCCTTATGTATATGGATTTCAAAAAGTGATAAAATATAACTAAAAGCAAAGATAATATATTCTTCATAAAATTTAATAAGTAATCTATTTATTATAAAAAATATAAAATATGATTATGATTATTTTCCTGTTAATTCATTAAAATCTAATTAATCATTTTTGAGAGCAAAAAATTACATGAGAAAATACTAAATTATTTTGGTTATGAATAAAATAACCATTATTATACAATTATAAATTATTTTAAAATTTTTTTAACTGAAATTATCAGCCTTTTCTCATAAAAATCAGTAAATAATATTTTTTAAATAATATTGACGAAGAAAGAAATATGAACAACATGTAATCATTTTAAAATAAAAAATGGAACAAATTCTTATTTTGCTTGACCAAATTTTATTTGATAAAATCATTATAGGTAAAAATAGATTATAAAATTAGTATCACTTGTAAATAAAATAAACCAAAAATATATACCACTAAATAATTATATTTTTTAGTCATTTCTTTTTCTATTCTGTCTAGTCTCTGTATTTTGAATAAAAATACAGAGACTATTTTTAAATAGAATAAAATATTTTTAAAGAGAGAGAATATTTTTAAAACTTGAATAAAAATACAGAGACTATTCTATTCTATTTAATCTCTGTATTTTTAATAATAAATTTTAATAATAATAAAAATACAGAGTCTATTCTATTCTATTTAGTCTCTGTATTTTTATTCAAGTTTTAAAAATATTCCTGTCAATGTCTTATTTATGTACTAAAGCTTTCATTTTACTTACACAGAATGTGAGTACAATTTTATATTTTATTTCTATCATTATACTTACTAATATTTTAATACATTTGAAATCAATAGAAGATTTTTTAATAACACCAATCATTTTAAAATACTTAAAATAATTACACAGTCAACTATGTTTAGTCTACCAAATTGGAGTCTTTAAGAACTACTACAAAATTAAAACACTTAAAATATTATTTTGTAGTTATTAAATGTTAATTTAAATAAACTCACATTTATGCAAGACTGATTTAAACTTATTTATTTAGTAAAAATTTTAAACATGAAAAATTATTAATATATTTCAACATGATATGTGATATATTTTTTATAAAGAAATTTCCTCATTAAAAAATTACTATCATTTGTTTATCATTCTAGACATACATAATAATTTTTCATAAGCATTAATAAAAATTTAATAATAGATTAAGATTAATAGAAAACATTTTAAGTATTAAAATATGAAGATTAATATATAATATTAGCATATTAATGTTGTGACACCATAGATATTCTTATAACTTAAAAGCCAAGGAAATAATCAGCTCTGATAAATAAGTTTAACGCCAGTTTTTGAAGGTTTTACTTTTTGTATGCTTTTACTTTTTCTATTGACTAAGCTAAATTTATTTTTATGTCTACATAGTTATATTTTATATATAATATTTTTATATATAATAGTTTTATCTATACATATTTGAAACGAAATCAATAATTGTTTACCAATATTTAGAAAGTTATTTTCAATAATTAAAATTTTAGGGACGAATTAAGGAAAAAATCACTAAATAAAAATAATTCTACTAAAACATTAATATTTTTTTAGATTAGGAGATCTAAATAATTTTTATTATATAAAATAAATACTTTTCAGGTATCATCAATAAAGTCAATTACTTTAAGGGCTTTTAATCATTTTATCTTTCAACAAAACTTACTTATTCGACAAAACCAATATCATTTTAAGAGATTTCTGCCTTATAGTTAAAAAACGTATTATATGAATTCATACATTTGTGCTATTTACATTATCAGTTATAAGTTAGAACGCGTAATGTATATTACGTTCTTACATTCTATAACAAATTCCTACTATTTACCTCGCCCTTTATTAAACAGTAGTTTAAAAATGAGGGATGATTATATCAGATCATATCAAAATAATATTATGAGTATAATTAGTTTAATGATGACCCAAACTATGTACATATATTATCTTCCTAATTTAAGGATAACTCCACAAAAATTAGGCAAACGAATATACGTTAACTGAAAGTCAAATAATGCGTGTGTTTAAGTAAATTTACAATTATATTTTTTGCATTTCAGACCGTGATGTTTCGCTGAAACTATTTTTGAAATTAGATAGTTTAAACTTGCATTAAATTGTAAGTATAATGTCCTTAAAATAAATTTCAAGAAATAAAAAACAAAAATTTGAAATAATAAAGACAATTTACAAAAACTCTATACTGAATCAATTATTTAGAGAAATGTCAGTGTACATCATTCAGATATAATTTTTTAATTTTATGTTACATATTATTCACACTTTTTCCTCTCAGGATGTAAGTATAATATTTTGAAGAGATTTTAAATTTCTTCATATTTCTTTTCTGTAACAATTTAAATTCTTGTACTTAAAAAGATCATAGAATAATTTTTAAAATATTATATATAATTTAATGTTTATAAATGTATAATTAATCCCGCTTAATGTCTAAATTACAAAATAATATTTGATATAAAATATTGAAACATTTCCTAAAAAATATCTTTTTTCAATTAATATTGAAGGAAAAGCAGAAATGATCTAATTGTAACCAAATTATAAATTATTTAGATAAATTGAATAATATGAAGCAGAATAAACTTATTCTCAATCAATTCATATGCCAATTCCTTTACATGGCAGAAAAAATTTTTATTTAATAAGTTGCAGTAAAAATTTTATTTACAAAAGGCTCAAAAAATACCGAAGACTTTGATTTAAATAAAAAAAAAGGATTTGTACATTATATGGTTAAAATGAATACGTCCTTCTAAATAACGCATAAAACTAAATAATAATGATTTAGTTTAGGATAGAAAAATTAAAGACTAATTAATTCTAATAATAATTAATTATTAAACGCAAATTGAACTAATTTAAAATTAATGAGAAAAAATGAAGTAATAAATGTTAATGAAAATTTATCTAAATAATCTGTGATTTACAATTTGAAAATTTTACTATAATAATCAATTGGTGCAGTAAAAGTTAAATACATGTTATATAAAATCTAATTTTATAGTTAAACTAAATTTATAATAACTTTCCCCCATGTTTACAATATAATAAACTTTAAGCATCTTACCTGTAGTATCTGATCATAAATTGAACGTAATTTAAATTGAATGTTTTTCAATTACATTTGAAACTATAATCATAGACACCATTTCTTCAAGCATTTTTCTGAAACAATAAAATAGATTATTAAAATAGATTAATCCTTTCAAACTTTACTTATTATATGAAACTTATCTTTATTTTCATCAGCTGGTAAGATTGACTTTTATAAATATATAGTCTTTTCTTAATATTACATACCTAAAATAAATTTTCCAAATCCAATATTAATTCCTTGAAAGAATTTTAAAATTAAAATGCATGAAACTACTAAAAACGTATTACAAAATTAAATACTTTATTTGTACAAACGTCTATTTGAAAATTTTAATTATTGATTTTAGTATTGAATTATTGGTATATTGAACGTAATCAAATTATGCCCTGTTGCATGGAAAAATAATTATATTAAAAACCTTATATAAAGTGTCCTACAAATCAAGAACCCTAGTCATTCAAAATGTGTTATTAAGAATCTATTGCAATTAACTTTATATATTTATGAATAGCTTGTTAACTACATCTTGCATAGATTTTAAATTTCAGTAAAGTATATTCTCTTTTAGACTCGGCGTAAGTATAGAAATTAAGAAGTCATTCACATTTATTCTCTTAAAACAATATAATAATGTATTGCATGTTTCGATTGCATTACAGTATTTGAATATTAATAGAATTATAATTAGACCCTATGTTCACATTTGCTTCTATATTTATTAATTCCTATCTCTTTTTATTGATTCTCTATGAAAAAGTATATGTTTTTATAAAGTTACATATTATACAAATAAAATACACTGATTAAAATATTAATTTTTTGATAATATAACAGTTTAATCATGCATATCTCAATGAAACTATTTTTCTTAATTTAATAAAATTATCTAAATTAGGAAAAATGATTCATATATATATATATATATATATATATATATATATATATATATA
>JAPDSC010107020.1:0-13042 GCA_026290005.1 Latrodectus geometricus
ATATATATATATATATATATATATATATATATATAATGAATATTAATGTATTATTATGAACTATATGTTAGTCAATGTTTCTTATAAATATTTAAGAACATTTTAACCATATAAGACATGAAAATTATTTAAAATATTTTTGGATGAAATCAGTTTCACAATGTACGAATGTTAATAATTTATAATATGTCTGGTTATAATGGAATATATATATAAACAATTATGCAGATATTCTTATCCTTGTAATTTTAAAAAAACACAGAGGAATTTTTTGGAATCAAATTTAAATATAAATTTTTAAGTGTTCAAATTTCAAACTAAAATAATATTTATTTTAGTATTTAATATGTTTTTATGTCTTTATCAAGTTGAAATAATAGGGAATCCTTTATTTTTTTAACGAAGAGGAAAATAATTAGCAATGTGATATGGAGAGAGAGTCCTGCATTATGAAACAGAATAACTGAAAGAACATTTTCAGATATATTTTTAACTATTTTTACTTCTTAATAAATACTTTCACTGCATAAAAATTGAAGAAAACGTTAGCGCTTTTTCATAGTGTGTTTTTCTAAGAGATATACTGCAAAGCTTTTCTTCACTTATCCTATTTTCTTTTCTTTTGTATTCTTAATCTGCTCACAAGAATTTAAATATATAGTCCTGTTCCAGTACAAACATTAAATAGTATAATGGAAATAAATACTATTTAATATGCTTGTACACATATTTAGAAGATTTTCAATCACTTTCATAATTGAACTGCTGATAAAATGAATTCTCTATAAGTATTAACTTTATACTAGATTGTTGCAAAATATTTTTAAATACAGGTAATACTCTATAACAATATTCAAAATACATACTAAATTCTAACTAAGTTTTATATTTGTCGCACAAACACTATTGAGTGATAAACTTTTGAAAAGGATAAAAATTTTATTGTAACATGAAGCATGTTTTTTATTTTTTTTTATTTTAGAGTATTATTAAGAAAACTCTAAAAGAATAAAACTAGAAACCTTATTTTGTAGTGACAATATTCGCATATATTCATTGATGTCTTCTAATGAAGTTAAAATAGAAAAGCTGAACTGCAATTTATCATCTTTTTCAAAAGGAAGAATATCGAGCTTGATAAAATTCTATTACAATAGTTTTGTGGGGAAAGAATTCAAAAGAATGTCCTCTTTTCAATAAGTAATTGTAATTATATGCGATGGATTATAATTTAAGCAAAAAACTTAGTTCTATGTAAATAAGGTTATTAAATTCCTTATATAATTGTAACTAATGAAGTAGATATGTAAATTTCTGGTTAATATATTTAGGTTTCTGATATAAAAATTTTATTAAAATGGAATATGATGGAGATTGATTTAAAAACTTTATTATGCATAGATAGACAGACAGATGGAAAGTTCTTGTGGTTTTATAGAAATAGAGTTAGTTCTAGTGTTTTTGTTTAATCTGAAGGAAAAATTGATTTGAATTCTTCAATTTTCCAACTTAGCAATACATTGAAAACTCTTTTACCACTGACTATTGTCTAATGTTTTCTTATCCTAATATTCTACTCTAAACTGAGTTATATTATCACTTTTTTAAGAAAGAATCAATCCGAGTACAATTAAATGAATCAAAATTACCACTCTAGGATTAATTATTTACATACTAGATATCTTATTTTGGCTATAGTGAAAATATATATTCAGACATTAGCACAATTAGGAATGTGCTTTGTAATGTATCATAATATGTAATATTATATTAAACATAAGAATTTTCCAAGTTTTTATAAACAATAGACTCTAATTTTAATCTGAATTCTATAAGAATGAAGTCAATTCAAGATGTAATGCTTTAAAGTCTGTTTTACTTCATCAATTTTAAAAACAAGTTGCTTCTGGAGAATTGTTGTATTTATCTCATTATCACAACTTTTCATTTTTATAGATATTCCGTACTATATGCAGCATAATGGTTATTACTTCTTAATAAAATTTTCTAAATGCAACATTTCCTTGAAGAAGTGAGTAAATTTAAAGCAGAGAAGAACTTTACTAATCACAATGTCTATCTACCCATCCAAATCCTATAGATCAAATCCATTATGTAATCATTTATACAGGCAATTTTCACGTTGCATAAAATTATAATTATTTTAACATTTTTATTCCATATTATAAAAGTAGATGTCCCTCTCTCTCTCTCTCATATATTAGTGTACAATAAACAATTTGTTTTCCAGATTTTCATTAAGATAACTGAATTTAACTTTGCAAAATTTTAAGCAAAAAATGTTAAAAGCATATGTAAAAAAAAATTTTTTTTTTAAAAACTTTAGATATAAATAAAATATTTCAATGTAATCCCTTTTATAAAATGTGCCACTAATTAATTTCCCTGAACACAGTTGATAAGTGCACCAAATGATGGTGTCGACTCAAAACAAAATGTCAACAATTGTGAAAATATTAATTTAAATTGAATTTATAAATAATATAGAATTAATGAATATGTATATAAAAAATGGGACATACTCTCGTATTCTCACATTTTATGACATGTTTTCTTATTTCGCACAAAATAAAGAAAGAAGATTGAATAAAATTATATTCTTTTAGCATTAATACAATTGAGGAACAATGATTACCGATATATTCCAAGGAAATTGATTAACAATTTAAATTTCTTCATTAATTTTATTTTAATTCAGAGTTTCATTACAATTATTAGAATACTGATCTTTTTCAGAGTATAGTCGGACGATGGCTGAGTGTTTAGAATTCCTGACTACTAAGTCTGATTGGTCCCTGGTTCTAATCCTGGACAGGAATGGACGTTTCCTTTCTCTCTCTGTGTTTCCTTGTCCTTTATTCTGATAGAGATGAATGTGGCCTATCCTATAAGTGGATTGTGGTGGTGTGACGTGGGTAATGCTACTTCCCTTCCTAATTTGATCCATAGGTTCCCACCGAGTAACGCTAAATAATTTGCAGGTTTTTTACTTTGTTGTGGCGAATGGTCAGTTGCTTGAGCCAACCGTTAGGAAAATAAAATTTCATAATAAGTGTCCTCTATGGTTGATATCAAATAATCAAATGGAAATTCTGAGCAGATGAAAAAACAAATTATTATTTGTCCTATTTAGTTAAAACATATATTTAGTACAAATAGGATGCAAAAAAAAAACCGTCCTAAAAAGTAAACCTATTTTGGTATAAAGAAAATGAACGAATCAACTCCGAAGTATGGAGGAAAATTGGAACTTAAGCTGATAATAAATGAACATAAATTTCATTCATCGTAAACTTCTTTGGGAAAACAAAAATAAAGTATACAGAAATTCTTTTTATATTGTATTATCTTGTAACTTGATTAATTTTTCCATAAGGGAACTCAGTTTGGAAAGAATTTGTTTATAAATATATATCATCAATAAAAATAGGGGTACAAGTAATTTTTCAAAGCAAAATTTTCATAAAAATTCATTTGAGAAATGAAATGCAAGGAAAAAATGAAAATATCGGAAACAAATGGGGAAAACCAACTCTTTTCTTGTTTTCCATGATTAAATTTACAAGACTTAACAAAAATAATCGTGTCCTAAGGATCATAAATAAAATAGGGAGATGTATTCACTTATATATTACAACCAAACTACTAGCAAGAAGACAAATTATGAGATATAAATAAGTACATGAAATCCCAAGGTATTTTTCCCCAATGTTATGAGGCGAAAAACTTGAAACTAAAAAAAAAAAACATATTTTTCAAGTACATTCATTTTGCTATATGTACATTTCATTAACAATAAAAAAGTAGGTACACTACTTTTTGATTTAAAAAATATATATTTTAACTATGTATATCAAATATCAATTTAATTAAAAAATTAAAGTTTCACAACTATCATGTATCTTTAAATAATATCAAACTCAGCAATTATTTCGCAGAAAAAAATTGTAATCAAAATTATTTAGCTAGAATACCATTTGTTGACATGCAAAAAGGAATACAGTAACTTTTTTCTGTCATTAGATTGAATCAAAGGAAATACAATATTGTTTTAAAATATATTTTCCAAAATAACAATTCTTAATTTTATTAGAACATTATTTTAAAATACTTCCTTCAAAAATCTTCATGGAAACTATTCTAATTTGTAAAATGTAAGATTTGACGCATTCAAAGCATTTCCTCTAATATAATCATATGGATACATAACATAATCTGAAATAAGAAATTAGTATCCTTCCTAAAACACTGTTGTACACCGTAAATGCAACACCCTCAAGGAAGCATGCAGATAACATGAAATTTTCCACACACATTAGTGGAGGTTAGATATGCAGATGATAGGAATTTCAGCACAGACGCACATCACGCACGCCTGTGACGCAACTTTAAGGTGCTATTTAAGGCATGGAGATATCGATGATTTCAAAATCGAAAATTATGTTCTTCATGTGGTTTATTTTTTCGAAAAAAAATAAAAGATTAACTATACTTTGTAGAAAAGAGCAATCATTTTTTGATCAAGTATCCAAGTTCGACAGAATCTTGTATAGTAGTATTTACACATCTGGTACAGTCACCTACTGAAATTGTGGGTTATCTTTCAGGGAAACCAGTAGCCGTGTTGGATGAAACCAAACAACTGTAATGCGAATATGTGATCATTGGATGCAGAAGGGTACGATGGACCAACTTATTCGATCACATACACCTCAGTGTACCACTTCACGTGATGACAATCGTAATGTGCGCATGGCAATGACTGATTGCTCAGCCACATCGTGAACCAAAGCACAACACATTCAGTCTGTAACGCATCATCCAACGCCGCTTGCAACAGAGTTGTCTGTCCTCAAGACGTTCATTGCTTCGTCTACCCTTGACGCAAAACCAAAGACGTTTCAGTCACCCAATAATGCGATGAAAGAAGGATGTTGATGGCAAAATAGAATGAAATTATCTTTACTGACAAGTCACGCTTCTGTCTGCAACACCACAATCGTCGCATTCGAGTAAGGACACACTTTGGAGAAAGGATGCTAAACAGCTGCGTTATGCACCTCCACACTGGTCATCACTTTCGCACTCCTCTAGCATGCATTGCCGGTACTTTAAACTGCCTGTGCAACATCCCTGAGATGTTGGAGCCAATTGTCCTTCTTTACCTTCAGAGCTTGCCCATAGCCATATTTCAACAGGATAATGAGGGAGCACAAGAGGCACGCATGGTCAAAGAGTTCTTCGTCAATCGTTAGATTGAATTGCTTTCCTAGCCGACAAGCTCTCCGGTAGAAAAGATGTGGTCCAGATCTTTCACCGATAGAAAAGAAGTGGTCCAGGGTTGCTAAATGATTAATCCAACTTATATGCCCAGCTGTCACACCAGATCATTTTTGGCAACATGTGGAACCTGCTTGGTCTGCTGTACCCCAAAAATACATCCAAAGCCTCTTTGAATGAATGCCGGGGCGTGTGGTAGCGGTGATCTCCAACAATGGTGTCTATTCTGACTACTGATTTTGACAGGAACCACACTTCACAGAAGTATATAAATTAAGTCATAGACTTCTGTGAATCCTGTTCTGATACTTAAACCTACGAAATAAGTTTTGCAATGATATCTCTTGTCTTTCTTAGTGTTGCAATTTGGGTGGCTAGCATTGTGTAATGTTATCTATGATTAACAAATGAAAACTACTTTGACCAACAATATGAAATTGCTTAATAATTTGGTTTCAGTTTGAAAGACCCAAAGACAAATTATGGTTTGTCTGAAGATCTCATAAGATAGTGTTTCTATAGGAGTTCCGATAAAAGCAGAAAAAGGAAATAAACGTCACCAGTTTGACCGCACATTAGTAAAAATAGCGTTAAGACGTTTTCTTTTTTCCTTTCAACTAAAAAATTAGATTTACGAATTGAAAAATACATAGTTATTCCAGATATTTCTCTTTTTTATTAACTTAATATAATATGATATAGATGTGCAATACTGATTTAGCTGGTTATCATTGAATTCATATTACCAATGTCGATGGTAATGTTCGTACGTAAAAGAGTAAAATTCGGGGGAACAAACCCTTAAATCTTATGAAAAAAGAAATAGACGAGTTTTAACTCACATTTATTTCCCTTCGAAATGTGATTAATTTATCCACTGTTTCGATTTTTCAATCATTAGAAATTAACATGTTTAAATAATGATTTGAATTTGCTATAAAATTTATGCTAACAAAATTTAATATTTAATGATTTATTTTTTAAATACAAGAATTGATTTAAGCTTGCCCTTTTATTTACAGTTTAAAAGCAGAAAATTTATATTCTCTTAACTTTATTTATCCTACTCATTCTAGTGTAATCTATAGTTAAATATTATTCTATTGCCGTTTGGACAATATTCTACGATAATTTAGATATGAATTGCTACCTTGATATTCGAGAATTTTTAAATTTCCATCTCTAATTTTACACTTATTTTATTGAAAAATAGTTTATTTTGCTATGGATGAGTACTGTTGCCAAGAGATAAAACTATTTTAACAATTACAAGAGGAAGAAGATCGACATACAAGCACAAAATACGTGTCCAGCATTCTATAGGTTGAGAAGAAAATGGGAATCTTCTGTTTTATACCTCACACGTATTCTTTTATTATTACACTTTCGATACTTTTAACTTGAGGTGTGAAAGACCATATCTTTTTTTCTTCTTTTTTAAAGTAAGATAATTATATGAATTATCTTTATTGAAACTTAGGTGTAATATTTACAGAATCTTTTTCTTATACACTTTACGAAAAGTACGAATTACGTACAGAGATCAACCCGAACTTTCAATTAAATTTTTCTTCTTTTATTATTATAATAAATGATTTGTGTTTTTATTTAGTCTTTAAAATTACAAATCTATTTGTTAATATCTTAATTAATAAAATCCTTTTTTTCAACTAACCTAGTACTTAAGTAAGTGAATGACTATGATCTTCATTTGATTATTCTTAAAACTTATACTAATGACTTTTCAATCTTAGTAATACAAAATTCGAAAACACTAATTAAAAATATGTGCATAAAATACATATTATTTAAATTTAGTGAAACTTTAAGTTGTTTTAACAAACTTTTAGCTTGTTAAAACAAATTTATTAGTTGTTTACTTTTAGATAAAAATCTTCAGATGTAAATTTAAAAAATTCTCATCTTAAAACTGAATTAATAAAAAATAGTTATAAATTATTTGTTCTTATGCCATTCTATATTTATTAAGAATATCACTTTAAACTAATTAATATAGTTTTTTAATGTCAATAATGCAAAAAAAATAAATATTATTCTACAATACTCAAGCACAAATGGATTCGAAATTCAGCCTGCCAGTCTGAAGATAAAGCGAAAACTGCACTTCACTTCTTTTTGCGTGAGATACCGATTGATTCAGTAGAAGTAGAAAGTAATGTTGAATTTTCTCCAGTTCACCCATAGAAGCATGCTAGATATTTTTTAGCCTTTATAACAGAAACTAGAACATATTTTTCTGCGGTAGATTCCACGGGTAACTGTTATCAATCGTAGATTCTTCTTTTTCAGTATCCAACTGAGCCACTTTAAATGATTTTTTTTCTCTTCAAGTGTATAAAAAATGCAGTTTTAAATAATTTACAAGATAATATTTACCCAAAATGAACATTTTTCATATAAAAAACACCCTGTCTTAAAACAAAAACAGAGTTATAATAAAATGAGAATCTGCATACGTGTTTCATTTGCGTTCGTTGATTTAAAATTAAGCAAGGAATGTAATCAATAATCACACTTAAAAACCATAAAGTAATACCGTTATTGATATTTCAACTTGCAAACTAGTATGCTATTTTTTGCTGGTGACGCTCTCAAATTTTAATAAATGTATATTTTATTAATGTAATATGTTGTTGTTATATAATTATGCCAATATATTTGGGGTGAAGTATGAGGAAGTTCTTACATTTTTTGACTTATAAGTTTACCGAAGTCTAGATTTTCTTGTTACTTGCATTGTCAGGAAACTAAATAAAAATAACGACAACTTAGGTATTTTCTAAATATGGGTATTTAACTTAAATTCTTTGTCTATTTTAAAAGTTATTTATAGCTTTCTGAGATCCTTGTCATCTTAAAAAAGGATATTTTTATATAAGTATGTAAATTCTAACACTTATTTTTCAGGTTTTGAAAAATCACTAAGAATTTAAAAATCAAAAATGATGAGATCCATTATACTACTATAACATCTATATGTCCTTGAATGGAAAAAAAATTAAGGAATTTTCTTAAAAGTTTCAATGAAAGATTTTGTAAATGACACATAAAATATCATTATTCTTTATATATGCATTATTATATAATAGTTCAAATAATGAATATAGCTTTTAAATATTATTAAATGAAAACAATTAATGTATATTATTATAGTTCGTTATATAATTAAAATAATATTTATGAAGTAAATTATTATATTAAAAACAATGTTTTTCCCTTTTTATAACTATTTTTCTTTATATATCATTGTTAACTAAAATATTTTCCTGCTGAAGTCTTTTTGCTAATGACTTTTACTATGACTGAAATATTTTTACAAAGACGTTCAAATTGTCCTTGGCTTCCATAATCAATCTTTTGCTATCGACTTCCACCTTTTTCTTTTTTTCCCATTCTACCACTTCTTTCTAAATTTTTTGTCTTTCTTTGCTTAATGTCAAGATCAAGAATGGCGTGTGCATGGAAAGAAATATCACATGTTATTTACTCAAAGTGAATTTAGTAATGTTCGAGGTGAAAATTATTAATAAAAGCTGGTTATTTTTTGTCACCATAATATATTCAGTAATTGACAATGATGATACGCCTTATGTCATCATTTTTAAGATTTCAGTATTTTTATCACAAAGTTCATTTTTTTCCAAATAGACACATTGTTTTACACTTTATAGTACAAAATGTTAATTTTTTTGCTTTGGGATTGTTAAAGGTTTTGTAATGTATTCAGATGGCTAACAAGCTTATTTAATAACCAAAAGAAGATAAATGTAGAAAAAAAAGTCAGTAAAGATTTTAACTTGCTTTACAATTACACGGACAAGAATACAAAGAGTATTTAAATTTATGCATCTCTCCTAAATTGCTAACATAACATTATTTCTTCCGTTAATAAATGTTGTACAAAACAAAGATTTCGATAAACAAATTTTTATGTATATATTAAAAAAAGATCAAAATTATCATTATAATATAGCCATTGACTTTTCTCATTCCCATATGAAAATACAAACTAAAGCCCAGTTAAATTTTAAAATTTAAATCTTTTAAAGATTTAAATAAAATTTAAATCTTTAAAATACTACTTATTTAATATTTTAAAGATTTAAATTTATTCTATAAAATGAGATGAAACAATAGTAAATTAAATTTTTTATGAAGTTAAAAAATGGTGATTTTTAATTTTAACAGTTTTAATTTGTATGTCCATATGTGTATCATATTATAAAACTAAGAACCGATTCATATAGTTAATACGAATAATGTGCAAAAAAGTCATAATTTTCTTTTCTTTGGGTAAGAAAGATTGTACAAGATATTTAATAAGAGTCATAAGAAATATCAATTCGTTAAAGGTAGAATTTTTTGAAAATTAAATAAATCTAATAAGCTAAATTTAAAAAATATTTGAAAACTTTCATTTCATTTATCATTTAATGTAGAAAAAGAATTCCATAGTCTTGTTAAGTTTCAAAATAATTGTTTAACATAGAGTTACACATATTTAAATACCTTTCGCATTTTATCTTAAATTATATTTGAAAATTTGTAATAATTTATTTTATTTATTAAATATTTGTACTAAGTAATTTCAACTTATATTGAGCCCAATAAATTTTAAATAATAATGTTGAAAACTTTATGCTTTATCTTTTTAATTTTAACAGAATGACAAGTTAAACAGTGCAGAGTATAAATTTGGAGGATTGTTAAGAAATTACTTAGGAAAAATAAAATTCATTCTTTCTTTCGTTTCCTGAAATTTTTCAGATAATTTTGTTTGTAGTTTCTAAAAAGAATCAAGCAGAAAATTAAAAATGCTATTTGTCATCTCTTCGTCAAACGAAGACTCTCCAAGCAAAGATGATAATCATGAAATTCTTGCACCACAATTTGGAGTGTAATAATTTGATTACTTACGCCCATGAAATAGAGATGCATGGATGACAAAACAAAGAAACTAATCTTTCAAGATAAGAACATTACTTTATAATATAAAAATATTTAAATAAAACATCTTTTTTTAATATTAAAATAACGTAAATAATAGACAGGCATTAAATCAAATTCTTTTTAAGTGAATGCAAATAAGGTTGATTTGAGATTTTTAATTTTATTAATTATGTCCATTCTATATGTTTCTTGATCAGTATCCAAGGTGCTTTAGAATGGCTGTCGTAGAATGGCTTTGGTACACGTCATACTTAATCTCTAAATTACATACATCATATATTAATGTGATTTAAAAAATTTTAATCTCTAAATGAAAAATCATATTAAATTAAAATTGGTAAAAGGTGACTCAATGCACTGTAGCATATGACTTGACACAAATATTTTCACCTGTTTCTTACGTTTTCATTTTAATTTTTTAAATAAAAAAGTGGTTATGTAAGAAAAAGAACACATACACACACTAACAGAAATAAACACATTTTTAAAATATGGTATTTATTTAAAATAATGCATAAATTATGCTATTTTTTAAATCATAAAATATTTAAAAGAAATGTGTACAAATGTATGTACTTTTATTATTGTCGGATGAAATCTATGAAGTTGTGTAAACTAGATGTCATGGTTTATTTTAAGGCATTTATTAAACATTCTAAATATCTTCGTCAGTTAAAAGAGAACTTTGTAAAAAAAAAACTATGCATTTTTCTGCGGAATTCAAAAGTTTAAAAAAGAAAATATTTTCATGATTTATGATGTTCGAAAGCAAATATCAGAAAATAACAAGGAATTCTGTCCCTAAAGGTATACGGGAAGAAACAATAAATTGAACCTAACGAGCAATAAAAATGAAATTTGAAGCGAATAGCATATTTTAACACAAAGAAATTGTGTTTTTTAATAACTTGAAAAAGATAATAACTGAGATTTCTATAAATCATTGCCTTTGAACTCCATCCATTCTTTGCGTTTACATGACATCTTAACCTAATTGGATTATTTTTTCGAATCCATCACTTGCAAGTACTTCCAAATAAATTGTCATTTCAATTTCTGGTGAATATTAATTTTATGGAAAATAATTCTGGTTTCATGGCTTATTCCTACATTCATAATGAATCGTAATTTTTTGAAACAGCAAATTTTCAGACAAAATTTTGAGATTTCCCGCTACTGTTAATTTTAGTGTAATTTTCTAACAGCAGATTTCCAGGCAAAATTGTGAAATATCTTTAGAATACTGTGAGTTTTTAATTATATATAAAATGAAGAGAACAAGTAATATATAAAAAATTTAAAATAAAATCTTACTTAGATCAGCAAAAAAAATTATTTTTTATTGAATATTGTGTCGTTCGTTTGTGAAGCAAAGGTCAGTACCATTAATCTATTTTGTTTGTTTAATTCATTGCTTTTCGATTATTTTTATGCTTCAACCACATTCGATCCCAATGAATGAAGATTCTATCCTGAGGCTCTACCAACTTTGCCAAAACAGTCTTCCGTTTCACTATATTGTAGAAAATACTTTAAGAATTATTTTCATTCATTTCATTTAACTGAAAAAATTCTCACACGCATAGTCACTTTCCATATCACTTACTAATTTATTTTAAAACCACAAAATTGAATTTTCAAAGAAGGTAATAAACTCACTGACATGATAATAAAAATAAATAAATTTAAGAATATAGTAAATGTAAATGTAAAGATAATATCTGTTGTAACAAATGGCACCACTGCACAATGATTTTTTTCTCACAAAACTTAATTAATTAAATTTATACAAAAAATAATTAAAAGTTAATTAATGAGTTAATATTTGAAAAAAAATGAAATCAAGTGTCATCTATTACAAGTTTTGAAATTTTTTTAAACTTGAATGGATGACTAAAAAGTAAAGATATATATATATATACATATATATAGAGAGAGGGAGAGTGTGTGTGTGTGTGAGATCTAATAGTAGGAATAGAATAAAAAGATAATACTTTTTCTAATACAATAGTTATGTTTCAGTTTATCAAAAGCATATCTTAAAAATCATGTTTGAGTCTGTATCGTTGTATTTTCTCAAATTTTCAAAATTTTGATAAAGAACTTTTAAAAGTGTTCTTAGTAAGAAAATAACAGGAAATTAATTTTAATAAATAGTATTTAATGTACTGATATGTTACGTATAAGCACTTCTATGTGTGCAGAAGGTAATATCAGATTCCAAAATATCTAACGAGTAGTTAAGCAAAATTTTGATGATTAAAGTGAAAATCTTCAACAAAAGGATATAAATAAAAATCTTTCTTTAACATTGTAACTTAATTGTCAATATCTCTTAATATTTGATTTAAGATATCTGATGACGAATTTTTTTATTTCACCCTGTTTCATTAGACTAGAAGCTAATTTGATGTGTTTATAGTAATTAATTAAACAAAAGGATTCTTACATTTAATTCTTACACTTAATTTATTGAAAAATCAGGAAAAATAAGACCTCATATCAAGTTACAAAGTCACACATTCACATGAAAATACAAATTTGGGTTCAAAATTATAATTTGGTTTCAGATTAAGCTTTTTTTTCACTATTATTTAGATTTTTATTAGGTTTATGATTTTTTATGCCAACGGTAATCTTGATGTTTCACATCCATTTTATTATGAATTGGCAACTTACGTTTTTAATCTGATTTCAAAAGTTTTAAATTTCTTTTTTTCTTTTGTGCATTTATAAAGCAATAATTTTCAAATATATTTATTTTCATATA
>JAPDSC010107022.1:0-33223 GCA_026290005.1 Latrodectus geometricus
TGCGTCGTGGCTACAGATACGCAACATATACGGACAAAAAAAATCAGTTTTTTTCTAAAGTCAATGTTTTCCAAAGAATTTTCTCTCTAGAACTATATTAATTAATTTCTTAATCAATCCCTTAAAATAGACAGGAAAAAATAGCAAACTTCGAAACTAAATACCTCATTCATTTTTACCATAGAGAAAAAAAGCTTTTTTTATTTTATTTGTTAGGGTAAAACTTTTCTAAATATAATCCTATAAACCTTGGAACTATATGTGTATTTATGCAATTTTCGTATACTAAATAATTTTTGTACACTCGAACTTTTAAATCTAAAAATGACATAACATGAAAGTTCTCTTCATTTAAAACATTTTACCTTAGAAATTGTATTTCTCCTACAAATAATTTGAGAGATAAAGGCCCAGGAAGGACTTTACATTTTGTACATCCTGTACATACTGTAGTGTTTTTTTTTTTTTTTTTTTTTTTTTTTTTTTTTTTTTTTTAACAGAAAACGCTGCAGCTTTTTCCTTATAGGTATTCTTAAGTGTTATTTCTACTTACCAAACACTTATGCACAATGTATAAAATAGAAACATTCTATTGAAATTTGCAAATTGTGTATATTGATTGCTGAAATTTTCCTGCCTAATATGAAAATTAACAAATGATGTTGGTTGGGTTTTGCGGCGCAAGGTCCAAAAAGGACAATCTGCACTAACAAATGATGAAATTGTCTTCACAGTTTATAGTTTTAATGTCATTACCACACAGGAAATATTTAGATATTAAATTAGATCAATATTTACAAAATGTTCTTAATTTAAGCCATGAAGAATCATGTTTTAATAGTTTTACATGATTCAAAATTTCCTAACATAAACAAAATTAAAAATGTTCGTTTTAAATTCATTTTAATAATTTCCTGTTATGGTATTCCTTTTTTCAATAAAATTTGGGCTGCTCATAGGGGTTAATTTTGGTGGATAAAAATTAACGTATTTAAGTATAATTTTAACATTTCTCCAAAAACTTATTTTTCAATTACATTTTCATGTTTGTAAGCTTCTTAACTCGTGTACAATATATCGTAAGTGAAGGTTCAGGATTTTATGGCTGTGATAACCAAATTTAATTTTAAGCGACATTTAAGTTTATGGTGCACTTTAATTTGTTTAGGTCATTTACCTCAAGATTTCCATAACTTTACTTTAATTCTGTCTTGTTCCCAGAAAGTACGGTTCATATTTATATTAAGCTATTTTTGTATTTTTAATTATAAAATAATCATATACAATAAATATAAAATAATCATATACTTTATGTATAATCATATATAATATGCAATAATATATAATAAATTCAAATGCATCAACAACTTTGCAATATTATCAGAAATTTAAATTTTACTGAATCGAATGTAATTAATTGACATTGATGTAAAATTTAAAATTGACAGTGATATTTTTGCCTTTTTTTATTTTAAATCATTTTGTATAGGGTTCTAAAAAAATATATATAAGCTATAATGAAGTTTGATTAATTTTTTGACTAAAAGCAAGGTAATTTCCAAAAATGGATTGTATATTTTAAATTTTGATAGATTAAAATGCTATACCTCTCTTTCAATATATAATCAATTGAATCAATATTTTTAACCTTATGGTTATTTTTCCCACTTGTGCTTTTCTAATTGTTATGTTTCGTTTATTCTATTTAATAATAAATTTAATTTATTAACTTCAACTATTTAAAAATTCAATTAGAATATATACTTGCATTCATTAAAGAGAAAATGTATCATTTTAATGAAGTTTACGAACTTTTTTGCTGTAATTAAATTTGAATGAAACTAAAATATACAAAGTATATATTGTAATATGTTCATATTCTCTCAGCTTCATTTTATTCTTAGTAAGAGAAAGAAACATTCTTTCTAAAATAATTCTCAAAATAGTTATTATAAATCAGCATATTTAAATCCTTGAAATAAATTTTATTAATACCATTTCTATATTTTCTTGATTTGTGTATCGAAATGTATAATTTCAGATTATCCAAAAATATTTTCTTTTAGAATATAAAATAATATTTATTAGACTGTTAATATATATTTGTTTCTTTTTTCAATAAAGCTCAAGCACATTTAAGGCTGTTTCTAATAAAATATAAATCTTGAAATATTTTTAGAACTGTATATTGGTGAACATATGCAGGCTACTTTTACTAGTTCTATATATAAGATAAGAAGAACTGTGTGTGCATATACATATTTGTTTCTTTTTCAATAAAATTTAAGCACATTTAAGGCTGTTTCTAATAAAATATGCAGACTACTTTTACTAGTTCCGTAAATTTAAATAATTCCTTTAATGTTGTTAAATAAAGTGAACACAGTACTATAAAATAAAATAAAATTTGATAAACTTAAACCATATATGCAAATACAATTGATATGTTTTTATCTCATAAAGACTATTGTATCATTCAAGTATTCAAACTCGATATTTGAGAATAAATTTGCCTAATGGATGATTCAAGAATTGGAAAAAAACTCTAGGTGAATTTATTTTGGTTATGTAATTTAAAAAAATATTTTTTTAATTTTAAGAAATATCCACAGCAATATTGACAGAATATATGAAATATTTATTTCCTCTTTTCATTACGTATAGTAACAACTAAATTACAAATATTCTTTCTTGTATTTGTAAAGAAGATACTGTCAAATCATCATTATCTTTGATATTTCCTCCCACGCGATAATAAGCACAAAGAAGAAACTCAATTAAATTGCTACTTTCTTCAAGATTAAAGAAAAATAAATGCAATGATGCTTATGTATACTATTGATTACCGTTCGTGTTTTCGGAAACTTGCATCAGTATTTTTCAATACTTATTATTTTTCCTATACTTTTCTCATTTTTAATGTTTTTATTTTTTGTAAAAATATTATGTTTAATAATTTGAATAATACAAATATTTTACACAAAAATATAGTAGAAAAAGGATAATATTTAATCTTGCTTTTCATATATTCTTAACCTACGAAATATTTCTAAATTGATTGCAAAATTGTTACTAAAAACATTGTAGCAAGTATGTTTCGTTATCATTCAGTTTCTCTATGACTGCTGATAAAAATATTTTCTTTTATTTCAGAAGTACTTATCCCCCCTTTTTCTATATAAATTTAAGATATGTTTCATTTAATAATTTAAAGAAAACATTTGGAACAACATTTTAGCAATAAATGTTTGATAATATCAGCAATAATTGGCTTATTAAGACTTATTGGAATAATAACGTATTATATTTTTCCAATTCTACGCTGTATATATCAAACTAATTTATTTCATCAAAACTGCCTTCTTATTATTCAGTAAAAAAAATTAGTTCTTTTGTATTACCCAATTGATCATTTTTCAATTATATTATATAGTTAATCATTCGTAAAATAGTGCAAATTCTAATAATTTTTTATGAAATATGATAGTAAAAAGACTGAGTAGTTAAATTGAAACAAATCGATAAAGACATTATTTTTAATTTCTACTCCAATTTTTCATTCCTACATTTAAAAAATGCATGTGCTTAAAATGAAATAAATATTTTAAATAAAAAAAATATTAGATGAATTAATCACTAAACTGTAGCATTTGGCATTAAAACATTCCAAAATTAGAGCGTTAAAAATACCTAAAAATTCTACACAAAATATTTAGAGCAACATAAAATTCCCTAAGTTTGACAGTAAAAACAAAAATTCTAAATTGCTATACATTTTACACATCTTAATTTTACATTTTACTTTACGTGAAAGGTTTAAATCGTGATACAGTGACCTGCAGTACGCGCCTTATAGTGATGGCATAAAGACAATCTAATCCTTCCAAGAATGTCTGGTATATTGGCAATAATTTCCCTCGCAACTATGTTTAAGACTTCGAAATACAATTTTATAAGAGTTTTTACTTGATAAAAAATACCCTTTCAAAATATATTCCTAGTATGCTTTTATATCGCTCACTATTGCTACCAATTTCTCTACCTACGTAACTTCATTCTCACACATCTGGAATTCCCATGTTACAAAATGTAAATTTTGCCTATTGTTGTATTCTTTATCCATATGTATAATTCTGAATAATGGCTGTGACTCATTCTATCTTCTTACGTCAGTATGTATGTAAATGTGTGTGTGTTTTTTCGTCTGTATATATAGGTGAGTTTGTGTGCGCGCGCCCGCTTAAAGAAATAATGCCATATATAATATGGCCTTATTTTCCTAATATTGTGGATACGTTGATAGCTGTTATACTATCATAATGATAGTTTAAAATAACAACCTAAACTATTTATTTTTTTACAAGATTGTTGTTATATTATTAAGAAATTGGCAATTATTCTAATACCCAAACAGTATTTTTAAATCATAAATCAAATTTTTTTTTATTTAATACAACGTGGCCTTAATATTATTGAGCTTAATTTATGGAATACTATTGTAATGTATGGAATACTATCCTATAACCCAATTTTCAAAGAAAATAACGTAATTAATAATATATTCAGATATTACAGTTTGTTATTAATATGTTACAACACCTGGACAATGAAGTCAGGTATATGTCAAGATTGATCTTGGTTATCTGAAGTAATGGGAATGTTATTGGCGGTTTTGAATAACATATATTTTATAGAAATATTTATACCTTGTGTCATAGAAAAAAACTAAATGGGAGTTTAATATGCAGTGAATAACTTGTACCAAAATCATAATTTAAATGCATTTTGTAATCCAAAACGAATATTTCTATGTAAAGTAAATTTAAATATATCAGTAAACAAGCTAGTTGCTTAAGCGTTTACTAGAATAAATTTTAAAATAACACAACAAGGAATTGTTTTACAGAAATTAATAAAAATAAATTAATAGAAATTACTAATTAAGCTGTTATCTTAAAAATTTCAAGTAGATATCTCAAAAATAATGAAACTTTTATTTCGTTATTTCTGCCACAACTTGTTTTAGAATTTTCTAATACTGTTCGAGTATTATTCTTCTCATTTCTTCATTTTATAGGTTAAGAAATACACAGAAAAAAGTAGAATACCAATTGTATTTCAAGAAATTTCAGCTCAAATTCTATTTTAGTTTTAACAATCTCTTCAAGGAGAAGTTTTCAGACGTAGCATTCATTGAAAGAAAATAAATAGATGGTTTATAATAAAAAAAATTTCCACTGGAGATTTTCTTTCCTTAAACAATAAAAAAATCGTTCACAATGGAATTCAGAATTCCTAGTTGGTCATTTGATTCTAAAGGAGAGAAATATTTCTACCAGCGACCAAGAACTTTTTGTAACTTCGTGACGGTACACAACTAATCGTTTCTTTTAGCGTAACAGACCTTGTTTTAAAATGAATGGTTATTGAATTTGAATTACCCCTAAAAGAAGCGGACATATAGTTCGAACTTTTTTACTTCACTAAAATAAATTGAATTTATTAAGTTTCCTGAAATACTGATTCAAATACAGAAAATAACAATTCATTCGATTTTGTTTTGAAGTAGAAATAGTTTTTATATACTCATGAAACAAATAAAATTATTGTTTCAAGATTAGATGTGCTTTAATTAAGTGCATTTTGTAATTCACATGTGAATTTCATTTAATTTGCGACCAAGGAAGTATTGTTGCAAATTCTTCGGTGCATATAATCATTATTGAAGTGTCTCAACTCATTTCATTTTAATATAATAAAAAATTGCATTTTGCTATTTTCAAAATTAGATAATGAAAAGTAAAGAATTATTAAAATGAATCTAATTTAATGGTAATAAAAATTATTAATATAAGCCTTATTTTATTTGGATTTTAGAGTAGTAATTTTATTTTATTTTTTTAAACATTTTAAATTTCGTTTTACCACAGGATGCAGTTATTTTTAATAATAATATTATGTATTTCATATTTATTAAATTTATCGGTTAAATGAAAAATGTAAAAAATATTCTTAAACTTAAACTTTGTAATGGACAAAATGAATCAAAAATTAAAATAATTTATCCCCAAGAATTTTTTCCAATTTATTCTATTTCGTAAAATTTTATTTCTTTGTAAATCTCTTTATTAATTTTACTAATTAAATATTTAACCTTATTATAATCAGAAGTATTAATTGTGAAAATCAAAAGTATCTTGAAATCACATCAGCTTGTGTACCTTCTTTTCCTACACTAGCAAAAAGTAAAGAATTTTATAAACTCAGACAGAAAAACTGTTATCTACATCCAAAAAGGCAAAAAGTAAATCTTTCAATAATTATATTATTCTATTCGGATTTCTGAATTGATTATCATGTATTGGATATGCTACGATTATCAATTTTTTGGATTTTAAATAATTATCATGTTGATAGCGTTCCAACATGAACATTTACTTAGTATTTAAATTTCTCAAGTTAACTTTCGAACCAGTATTTTGGTAAGGAGATGCTTGTTTTAAAATTAATCATTCCTTCACTCTTTGGACTTTGGTATCCAAAGCTATATTAAGACTACAATCTCAAAAAAGTATCTATAAGTTTTCCAAGCTATGGATACTTTTTTGAAACTGCAGTCTAACATTAATTCTGAATCGTGTTAAATAATAGTCTAACACGATTCAAAAAATCTTTTGCTTTGTGGTGCTTTAGAAAATAAATTAAAATTAGCATCTTAATAATTGATTTCCAGCGTTTTTCCCCAAATGTAAACAAAAATTGCTATCACAAACATATTAAGATAATCAAAAAAAAAAAAAACGAAAAGAAAGGAAAGGAAATTTTCTAGGATATTTAATAAATTATGTGAATATATGACCATTAATAATTTTAAAAAATTTAGGTGAAATTTTCAGTTATTTTTTTCTGAAAAAATATAAAAAAAAAATTACTTTGTTTATTTTCACAATAAAAATGTATTTTAATTCTACTGTAATTTAATAATAGATTTTTTATAATTTAACAATAGATAAAAATAATAATAGATAAAAATTTAATTATAGACAGAAAAAAAAATAGATTTTTTATTCAATTGGGAATAAAATCAAATTTCCATTTTAAGACCTAGTTATAATTTTTTAAAATACTATTTGAATCAGAAATTAATATTCTTAGTTTTTAAGATATGGATCCAAAGTAAATTCGTTAAACAAAAGACAAAAAAATCATAAAAAAAGTAAAGCTTAATTAAAATAATTTTTTTTACAATACTTACTGTTACTATTTCTATCCACGTTTAGATTCTTCAGATAGTTGTTAGTGCTGAGCATTTTTGGGGTTTCCAAGGGCATTTCATTCTATTATTAACATGTGAATGCCTTTTAGAAACCCCTAGTCTGCTCCAGCTATTCAAAACTCTTACAAAAAAGCATCGTTTCGATTCTTTCTTTCTGCAATAAGTTTATATACATTATTATTCTTATTATAAACTCTTTGCAATAAACAGTTAATTAGATTTGAAGTATAAGGAGAAACGAAATTGATTTTCTTCATATACTTATTGTTACATATTCACATATACAATCACTGATAAAAATTAAAAATATTTATTTATATTTTTAAAAATATTAATGTGGGGAAAAAGTAATCCATTATTTTTTTTGGTAGACGTCTGTAGTGATCGATATCTCGTGAGGTATCTATCAAATAATTTCAGATTTATGCTCGTTGGAAAAGTGACATTTGACACTAAAATATCCTCATGCGGTTTTTTGTTTGATTAATTCAGTTACGAGTACAAGGTTTTAAAAATGGAAGACAACTAACAAAAAATTCGATACATTTTAGTTTTTCTCTTCTAACGGCAAAAAAGATAGCCGGGTGGCTAAAATTGTGAAAGGTATTTATCGTCCTATATATGACTGTAACAACCAGTTACGTACAATTTTTGTTTCGTCGATTCCGTTCGGGTATTTTTGATGTTAGAGATGCACCTCACATGTTGATACAGCATCGTCAAAAATGTCTGTAAAATATCAAAAATGGTCGAAGTTGACCTCAAGTCAGCAGTAGTAACGCGCAAGACCTAAAAATCTACATGAAAGCTGTTTTAAACCTTTTTACAAAGCGAATCCAAAAGAAGTTACATAAAGTTCACGTAAAAATAATGGGTTTCTTTTTTCCCAACCTAATAATAAACAAATTCTACAAATTTGTAATTGGTACTTTATGGGACGTGATGGCTTGGTTTGTTAGGACATCGTTTTCGTATCCAGTAGGTAATGAATTCGATTCCCGGCTTAGACAAAGATCCGTCATATTCGCTAATTGTGACTAGGACGTGTAAAATATGTCAGATTGCAATGTCCTCCATGTTCCTAATCCAAATTAATATCTCTGGATATGGTTAGAGGCAAGCTATGGGTCTTCTCTGGCTTCACTCTGTAAATAGGAAGACACAGATTATGTGCTGCCATCTATGAGCCAATGTCGTACTTCCACCTTCGTATGAGGGTGCTTTATTTAAAATCATAAGAAGCCTTTTCTGACTCCGTTCGCCCAGTCCCTGATAACGGACTGGTCTCCTTGGCAAAGCTGGCTTGCCTTTGCCAAGTGTCATAAATAACAACAAACAGATATTATATGCACAATTCTCAATCCTACACTTAAATATGTTTTAGCTATATATATATATATATATATATATATATATAAAATATATTTTTTCAAATAAAATATATTTTTTCAATACATCATTTAAATGCATACAGAAAGAATTTATTTTAATTAAATATTGTAACTTATTGAACTTTGAATTTGAGAATGGTATTAATGTAAGTAATTAATAATATTGGAAATTAAAAGGTATGTATAAATTTTTCGATACAAATAAACTAAAAATATGCTGATATAATAATATATTATTAAACATAAGTGTTACATTTTACATTGTATTTACGATTTAATATATATTTCCAGAGATATTTTTTAAATCATTGTATATAAATGTAAAAAAAGCAATAATACAGCTGTCTTAAAATTCAATAAAAATGAGTATAACGGAACAGATTGACAGATTTATCACCTCTTTTCCTATTTAATTTTTTTTAATTAAAATTTTTTTATTTTTTTATGACACTCAAACTTATTTAGAAATATAAAGCTATTTCATAATTTTGGAATAAATTTTTTGTTTGACTTTCATTGTAGTTTTTTATTTAAAAATCATCCTCTCTAGCTATGTTTGCTACTTGTTTAATTTTTCTTCACTGTTTGCTTCTGCCCTAATAATACATATACTTTTGAAGCGAAAGATGTTATATTTGAGTTCACTTTAATTTGTAATTTTTTAAAGGCTCCAAAACAACTTAATTAGAATGTTATATATTTATGCTTCATCTAACTGCATAAATGATTACGTGATATTTAAATAACATATTTTCACAAAAGAGATTCATTTTTAACATACTCATCTATATTTACAACTATTTTTAACATACAAAAGTACATAGAAAATATTTTTTAATTCATATGATTTTTCCATGAATACATAATAAAACGAATATGAGTTTTAAAAATATATGTTAAAATGTGATATTATGAATTTATATTTCAACAAATACATCATATGCTTAGATTTACAAACCTTGTTCTAACTCATTTAACTTGATGTAATAGAGAAATATACTCAATTTAAATTAAATTACTGTTTCATTTTTCATGTAAAAAAATTTATATATTTGAAAATTCATCTAATTTATATATGAGCTTCCAGTAGATAGTTAGATAAATATTGTATTTATTAAAAATTATATGTTAGTTTTTACATTGAAGTAAATAATTTTAGAAATTACAATTTTTAAGGAATTTGTATAGGAATTTTTCATAAAAAATTATTGCAAGATGATTAATCATCAATTAAATTTCATATATTTTTTTATTAAATGATAAGAAAATTTGAGAAAAAATTAATTATTAGAACTTTGGTTGAATTTCTTGCTATCAACATAAAAATCAAATGAGCCGGAATTTATCATTAATCAATTTTCAGTATAATAAATGGAAAAAGTAGCAATAAGCAAATTGTTATTTATACAGTATGACATTACGAATTGCTATAATTTTATTTGGTATAAATGCATTAATGTATAATGTTATAGGTGAACATCGTACTCTACATAAATTTGACGGGTTTGAAATACTCACCTATCACAAAGCACATAATAATTTTGAGCCACGTCGACGTCACACCTGAACTGATTTCCGCTTAAGCACATCAAATAATCACTTTTGGCAACACTTCCGTTATCCTATATTAGCATGGACACATCCTCAATCTACGGAGCACCAACAACCCAGGAAGGGAGTAAGTGATCACCCTTCCAGTTCCTGTTCAAGGCAGGCGATTCATCACTTTGATAACTTTACTACAAGTGGCGTGAAGCAACTGAGACATGGGTGGGACTTTGATCTGAATTTAGCAAAAAAAATTGAACTTTTTAAAAATAAATAAAAATTACTTACTTTTTAGCTTTCTCTTCTAGAACGTTTTCAGAAGCTGTTGCAGAAGCCGCATTGTGGGACTTAGCAGGCCAGTAGATAAACTTTTTTAACCAATCAGCTGTTCTGCCAAGACCCACAATGAGACACTCCATCTCAGTTTGAGGGCTGCAATGGTACATATAATCAAGTTATTTAAAAGCAAAATAATAGAATTATTTCAGATTTAAGTAATTCCTGTTGTTATTTGAGCAATCCAAGTAATTCTTGAGATTATGAAAAATTTAAAACAAAAATGTTCTTTGGGTCACCTGCTTGGGACATTCGGTGAAAATGTGCTTTGGGTACCCTGCTTGGTGCGTTTTCAAAAACACCATTACTATAGCGACGAAAATGAAATAGTGTTTTTAACGATTTTCACTTTTGCTATGGAAATGAAAATAAAAGCAATGTTTTTTTACGAATTGTATAACAAAAAACACACTAAAATATTAATAATAATTTTTCTTATTAATAATATTAATAAAAATTCGTTTTTATTAATTCTTCAAGTTTTCGTCTCCGGAGATTGTCATAATGAGTGCATTAAGGATGAAAAACGTCCTGGTTACCACTCTTTGTTTTATTATCTCCATTTTGGCGACGAAGAACATCCAAACCACAATTCAACCTTTAAAATACATTTGGCATCTGGAACACGTTTCCAAATCCAAAATGAGACATTTCATCTCAATTTGAAATGCTGCAATAGTACATATTTTCAATTTTTTTAGAAACAAAATAATAGAATTATTTCAAGTAATTCTTGTTGGTATTTGAGCAATCTAAGTAATTCTTGAGATAGTGAAAAATTTACAACTACTTTTTGTAACTGGAACACGTTGTTCCTTTTTATGTATAAAAGAAAATAATAATATCATTTGAATTCTACGCATGCGTGTTTTATAAAGTCAGAAATTTAATCCCAGAAATATATGATATAAAATATGTAATAATTATAATTTTTGTAAAGTTTATAAGTTGTGTTAATACTTCTTTGTCAGGATTATGTTCATAGTAGATGAGGTTTTTTTGGATAATTTATTTTTTATATCATACATAAAATTTTTGAGAGCTATTTTTTTTTACTAAGAAATTTTTGAACTTACAATATTTCAAAATTCAACTAGTTGACAATTCCTTTAACTTTCCTCATTCAAGAGAATTTCGTCATTTCAAAGTTTCCTTTGATGAATGTTCACTTTGTTATTCTTTTGTATTTAATTTTCCTTCATTAAAATCCAATATATTGCCCTCATCTGTAGGGTTATAATAAATTATATAATTTACCTAATAAATTACATATAATCTTCTGTGAAAAATTGAAGGCAAGACAATACATAAATTCGCATATTCATGTGCATACTTCATAAACCTAATTCGTAAAACTTTAACACTTATATTTTAGTTTATATTTTAGAGTTAAGCACATTTTAGAGTTAAGCACAACTTAACTTTATATTTTAGAGTTAAGCACATTTTTATTTGAGAAAAATTTATTAAGAATCTTTCATTATTAAAGAATTAACACAATATGAAAAATTAAACGTTCATAGATTTTTAAAATGTCTGTGTTAATTTTATTATTAAAATATCAATTTGATTATGCAAATCCCATAATATTCTGTACAGGAATATTAAGAAAGTCTCTTTCTTAAGATTCCAGTAGAGAATATTATATAAAAGACATAACTCGCCTTGCGCTATGATGTAGTATAGTATAACTCTATCGTATAATGCATAGCGATTATTTATTAAATTGATTTACAACAGATATCTTAAATATACAATACAAAAATAGTTTCAATATTATGTAAATTATACACAAAAAAATGTATAATTTCATTAATTAATGTACTAATAAATAATTTTTTAGTGGACAAAATTCCATTTTTTTGAATAAATACAAACTACATAATTTAAAATATATTAATCTAACACACAGTCTTCTAAGACTTCGCATAAAAAATTGAGAAATATTTGATTCAAGATTTATCGAAATATTTTAACTAAGTATTGGAAATGAATTTACTATTTTTTAAAAAAAATATGGAAACTAAAAAAATATCTTAAGAAAGAGAAATAATTCTGGGTAGCAAAAAATTAACTTCCCGTAAACTTCTAAGCATTTATATTTCTTCATGAATTAGAATTTTATGTTTAAATACATAAACATAATTCACATTTTAGTATGTAAAAATACATATTAAAATTAAAGGAATAAAAACAATTTATAAAAATAAACATTGGCTATGGTCTATTTCAGAAATAATTTTCTTTTACGACTCTTAAATTTATTTTCAAATTAGTATGTGGAAATTATAAATAAATCCTTTTAAATAGTTTAATAGGAATGAATTCAGTATAAATATTTCCATTACTCTTAATACATATGTTATCTCATTCAGGCCCCTATTATTTATTTTTAGATTAGTATACATTTAATTTAATTATATAATATTTTTTCTATATAAGATTCTCTTATATATATATATATATTTATAATATAAAAGAACATTTAAATAAATTTTATATAACAGATAAGTAACATAAAATTTATAAATTTATTTAAATTTTCTTTTTGTTTCTAAATTATTTTCTTTTAAATAAACAAACTTTTATTTAAAATTTCCATACAAAATTTTTTAAACTTTATTATATCCAGTTATTTTCTTCAATGTTTAATGAATCATATTGAAAATAATCTATTAGAATTAAAAAGTAAAAATTTAAATTCTTACTAAACCCATGTCAGTGAATCAATAATTCCACTTTAAAAATGTTTTCTAAATTTATTTTAGTTCAATCAAGGCTAAAGGGAAAAATTTTATTTTTAGAAACCTTTTCATGCAAAATCATTCTGCTGAAGGAAAACTCTTTCCATGGGCAATTATTTTCATTTTGATTTAAGTGTTTTAATAAAAGCAATTTCTTCTTTCGAAAGAAGGAAATTATTTTCGACTTTGGACTTATATAAAGGAAATTAGTTTGAAATGAAATTGGTTAACTTTTGAAATAAAATTAAATTAATATTCGAATGAAAGATCATTTATAATAAATATTCATAAATATTGTCGTTTCTTCAATCATTTTCATGTTATTGAAAAAATCAAAATCTTTAAATAACTGCTTTTTATCCTTTGTAAATATTTCTCTTCAATGCTTGGTATATTTTTTAATGAATATTGAAAAGAACGAGGGAAAATGTTTGCTTTAATCTTTTGAAGTTAATTTATTTGAGGGTATAAAAAAAATCAATTATACAAAGTATTGAAGAATCATTTTTAAATATGTATTATTCATAATTGTAAAATAATTATAAAAACTTATTTAAAAGCAGTTCGCTTCATTACTCATGGTTTCAAACTCTTCAAAACATTTAAAATATTAACATTTCATATATTAATTAGTGTGTGCTTAATTATGCATAAAAATAGACATTAGGAAATAATAAATATATAAAATTAAAAATATATTTAAAATTTTTAAAGTTATTTAACAAAATATTAATAAATATTTTTAAAAGAATTTTATTAAAAAACATGATTTTGACTGATGTATAAGAATTACGGTAACTATTTTAAATTACCAATTTAAATAAAAATGAAACTTACAATTTAAGATTAACTAATAAATAATTGTTTTAACTATTTAAATTAATTAGTGTTTTACGAAAGAAAAGGAAGTGCATTAATTTTATTAAAATCTAACGACACAAATCAAATTTAAGCCTTGGCATTGGAAATTATTTCCCTTGAATTCTTTTTAGTTTTATATCATAAAAACAAATTAATTAAATCATGTAAAAGAAAAATTGGAAAATTTATTAATTTAATAATATTTAATGTATATATATAAAAACGTGTTCTCTCATTAATATCTAAAATATAAAATATTACGTTTCAATAAATTGTACATTTATGAGTTATTGTTTCCAACCATACCATTAAAAAGTTTGTATTTTTATTTAAAGAATGCAGATATTTTTGAAACACAAAATTAAAAATCAAGCCACGTGAAATACAACAAAAATTATCCTAAAAAAAGACACGAAAATAAAAAATAATTTTTTTTAAATTACACTAATAGCTGAGTACATACATTTGCCCTGTTGTTAGTGATAGTTTGTGTTTGTAATAATAAACAGTATAATTTTTTTTCCTTTTTTTCCTGTAATAATCTTGTTATAGTTCATAGGGCTTAATTTTTTATTTTGTGATACAGTTATAGCAATATTTCTGCCATTAAAAGTCGGTAAGATATATATATATATATATATATATATATATATATATATATAATAGAAGAAGCTTAAGCATCCTTTTTTTCTAAAATATGGTAGGGAAGAATAATATTTTTATATAAAAACAATCATTCCAATATTGCCAGTGTCGTGAAGAGCAGCTTTCAAACATTTGGCTGGAAAAGAACATCCTTTTCTTAATTTAATGATTTTCTCTTCTGATTTTCACATTTATGGAAAATTTTCCTCTTAATTTAGGGATTTTCTCTTGTGGTTTTCACATTTATGGAATATACTAGGGATTTTCTCTTGTGATTTTCACATTTATGGAACATCTTCCCCTTAATTAAGGTATTTCCTCTAATGATTTTCACATTTATGAAATCAATTAGAAAAAAATAATTGATTCAATCTCTTTCGACGTACACGGATGTGAGAGAGATATTGGAATCACATGCGATTTAGAACTTCCAACAACACTAAAGCACCACACGATCTTGATTTTCTTTCATTTATCAACGTATTACTACACCTTTATTTCTTTTTCATAAGTTTTTATCTTTTCTTTGTTAATTCAGAAATTAAATTTTGCTCTTGTTACGGTTCATAGCTCTTGTAATGATTTGGGTACCTGGATTTTGTATAAGTTGGATCATGTACAATTTACAATTTTATAATAACATCTTAATTATACAAATTTATATATTGAATGATTAAAACTGAACTATCATTTCCTGTCATTTTTTGAAACCTTAAGAAAGATTTTTCAGTTTCCTAATTTTGGTTGCCACCGAAAATCATAAGATTTCTGGAACTATAAGATTGCTAGAAGTTTCTTTTAAATAATAATTTTAATATTTTTTTCAATGTTTAGTTTTTGAAATTAACATCGATACCTTTACTGGAATACAATGTATGACCTAATATGTATAAGAATTTTTCATATAGAAAGAAATTAATATTGTCCTCAAAGAGAAAATGAGTACGGCATGGCGTTGTTTTCCATTCATATTGCTAAATTATAATGCAGCCACGTGACTCAAGAGGTAAAACCTTATAAAACTTTGCTTTTATAATAAATGATTGGTAGCAATCATTTATTAATAGAAGTACATGCCTCCAGGCGAGAGCCTGAGATTAAAAACAATTTTATTTCTATTTGTTCACCAGCTGTCGATATTGAACCCAAGATTTTCCCACTTGAAAACTGCAGATGGGTCTCATTTTTCTTATTTTTTTCTAACGACCGACACTTGATCCTTTATACAGACATATACAAATAACCCTTTTTTTTCACCGATAGACACAGATAATCCTTTGCGTTAACAAGCCCAGGAACTGCCATTCATTTATTGTCACTCGGTGGCATCTGTGAACTTACCGAGACAAATAGTATTACACACGTCATTCCATCACAAACCTGTTAATAGTGTATTAATTAATCATCTCAAAAGAAAGGATATGGAAACAAAGAGAGAAGAAAGAAACCCATACTAGAACCTGGATTCGAACCAGGTACCAACAACATTATTAGAGTTAGAAATGCCAAATATTCAGCCATCAGCTGAGGTTTTTATATATTTGCATATATTTTGGTTAATAAAATGAGATTTATTAAAAGTCTCATCAATAAAATTAAATTTGAACTGTAAAAAATATAACGAATCTTTAGTCCAATATTTTCATTGAGTTCTCATAAGAATTTAGCTTTCTAACCCAAATTCAAATTGCTTTAATTGATGAAATATATCACGGTTCAATTTAGAAATCTCTACCATATTGAATATTTTTCTCTTAAAAATGTCTTACATGCGTTATATGAATATATAAATTTTAAGCATTGTGCACTGATTATGCTTTTCTCTTCACTGACAGAGTAAAATTTGTGCTGCAGTTAAAGATAAAAGTTAATAAAAATTGGAGAAGACACGGTAGCGTTTTGGAAAGGCCGACATCTTCTTGACAGAAGGCTCGAATGTTCTGTGTATATATCATCCACATGTCATCAAGAGGACCTAAAAAGGGGCTGCGGTGGCAGTTTGGTTAGGGCGTCGTTCTCGTTACCGTAAGGTGGGGAGTTTGAATCCCGGCTTAACTGAAGAACCATTGGGTACACTAATGTCAACTAGGGCACGCGAAATATGTCGTGGTCGCAATATCCTCCATATTCTTTTTCTTAATTAACATCTCTGAGACTATTAAGAACCCAGGCTTTGTGTCTCTGGCTTTTAACTCTAAATTTGAATATAAAGATGGTGCTGCCATCTATGAGCCAAAAGTCGTATTTCCACCCTCGTAGGAGTGTGCTTGACTTAGCCAAGTGTCATATGTAACAAACACAACAATAAATGATTTGTTGGTTCCAGTATCCTTCTATTGAAACGAAGTCATGGAAAGGATATCAACTAAAACATCAATCTTGTTAAATGACCATGTTTTAAAATTTTAAGGTTATTATATTAAAAGCTTCTCAGTCGGCAATAATATATTGCAACACAATAAACATTTGAAACCAAAGATTTCAAAACGAATTATTGCTTCAAATTATTGCTTGAAATATCACGAATTATTGCTTGAAAGAGGCATTAAAAAGTTTTCTAATAAACATAACATTATTTCTTCCACACAAATTTAGGAAATGAATGTTTGTAAACATGTGCAATTTCATTGGTAAAATGTACTTTACCTTCATGGGCCATCGTTTCTTAGGAACAACCTTTAAACCATTTTTAAAAAAGGTATTTAAGTATTTGTTAATGTTCTTATCGAACACGAGACAGTTTGCTTGGAAAAAACTTCAAAAGGTTTCAAAAAAGCTAAAGAAATTTCAAAAAAATCGAAGCAAATGCATTCGTTTTGTTAATAACAGCAGCAAGTAAAATAAAAGTGCATTTTTAAATTTTTTCATTTTAAAAATTTATATTAATTTTTCATCAAACAAATATGAATATTATTTAGTTTTTTCTCCGAATGTCTTGCTTCGAGTATTTGGTTCTGGATGCAATTAATATTTTAATTTTAATATACATTAAAATTATATCTATGTGTCTATACGTAGATAATCACGAAACACTTTTCCTTGTTGTTCTAACGAGAAAGTATAATATTTTATTCACCAATAGTTTCAATAATTTTTTATAGATAATTTTATTATTCAACTGTAATTTTTTTCAGATTTTGTTGCATTACATGATGATACTATTTTTTCTTGTACAAGGATTGAATAATTCTATTTTATAACATAAATCCTTAAATATGTATTTTTGATATATACAAACCTATATATTCAAAATTTTAGAAGCATTTCATTTTCTTTGTTTGAACTGAGAAAAGTTTGGAAATATAAGAATGTACTCTGATATAAATTATAGCATAAAATTTTTGCTTTTTAATTTAATGTAAAATATTTTCTCTCTCATACTTACACTTCTTCCATCTAAAGCAAGAAAAAGGCTATGAAATCTTAAAAATTGATATTTTCTAATAGCAAAGGATTATATCAAAATAACTGACGAAAATAAATTCAATAATTTCTAAACATTCTAATTTTTTTACACCAACTTATAATTTTTTAAAGATTTATGACAAATAATTGTTTTTTAAAGAGTTTTCAAATTTTTGTGAGTTATATTTATCAAAATATTATCAAACAAATGTTCCATATATATATTATCTAATTAAATTAGTAATTCATAAATATTTCATGTTTTTATATTTTATATAGTATTTTTACATATGTGTTACATTTAATATGTATCTAAAACTAGATCTGCTGTAATTTGTTTTATTTTTATATCAGTGAATAATTATGTTAACATAGAAATAGGTTTTATTTGAAGTATATTGTCTGTCAGCGTTTTACAAAAGAACTTGGAAGAAATTAAATTCATTATATTTTATCAAGTAAATATAGGAATATACATGGTTTCAAATTCAGGTGGTTTTCTGTAATGTAATTAAAATTTTTATAAAATGAATTATTAAATGCATAAATTTCATTTAAAATTATTTTTTTAAATGAAGGTAATTATAATGAATATCAAGATTCAAAACAAATACTGATTTTTAAAAAAAAAAACATTTGATATTTTTTCCAACCACTATTTTTTGCTGAATGCTTTGCTTAATTTTTTTATGTTCATATGTTGTTTAATAGCTTTAATTTATTTATTAATATTATTATTCATTCAAATATTTAAAATCTATATATTAAATGCTTTTTAATGCCTGCTATTTTAAACATATTTAGAAAAAGTGGTTTCAAATATGAAACATGTTGGTGATAGTAAAAATATTTTCGAGAGAATTCATGTCATCATTACTATATTAGAATAAAACTCTCCTCTATTACGATTCAATAGCTTCTCATGAATTTCATCAATGATTTTCTAAATAATATTTCAGTCGTATCTCCTGAGGGTTCCTTAAAATGATTTTCAAAATGAACATAAGTACTACAACTTAACTTTAATAACGCAGAAGTTTTTTAAGAAATGTACAAATAATTAGAAAGAATATAATTTAATGCAATTAAAAACCAGTTTTATATTTACATATTTCACAAGTATTATGCATATTTATTTATTTAAAACCAAGATTATATTCAATTCGTTTATGGTATAAATATTTATGGATTAATGTTTAAAAAATAAATGTTAGAAAGTGAAAGTTGATATATATCGAATTATATAGTTTTTATTTTTATACGTTTTGATTTCTTCTTTTAGAAATTATAAATAAAGAAATATTTTTTAAGTATTTTTGAATATTTTATTAATTAAATTTTAAAATATTATCCTAATTTTTTTTAGATAATTTAACGAAATATTTTAAAAATTGAAATGTTTTATTTTAACTTAATGATAGAAAAAGAGATTAAATAAACATAAATAATTTTAAATGTTTTTATATCTCATTTTACAAAATGTAAATAAAATAATATTTTTGAATTTTTTAATTAAATGATGAATTGTTATAATAGTTTATTAAATAATTTTATAATATATTTTTGAATTTTAATAATATAAGGAAAGAGTAGATAAATATAGATTAAAAATTTTATATGCTTTTTTATCTCATTTTAGAGAGTATAAAAAGGAAATATTTTTGAATATTACTTTTATACGAATGAGCAAATATTATAAATAATTAGATGATTTAATAAAATATTTTTAAAATTTAATGATAGAAAGAGAGAATAAAATTAATTAATTTCCATTTTCATAAATTTTGATTTTTCTTTTTAAGAAATAAAAATAGAAGAAATTCACAAAGAAGATAAAGTAAATCAACAAGAAAATTCTTAATTTAATTTCAATGTATTATAATAATAATAATAAGTATAATTTATGTACTTAGTACGAATAGTACGAATGCTAACAATGATTTTGTTTTTGAATTGCAATATGTTTACAAAATTAATTAGAACTTTTTTCAACAAAACACTTTTTTATTATAAAAAAAATAATAAACGATTAGTTAAATAAATAATATCTTAATATAAAACGAAGAGAAGAAAAAAAAAGAAATTAAAAATATGCAAACAAATTTCAACTTTATTCTTTTAAAATGCTTTCTTATTTAATCTAAAAAAAAATATAAATTACAATAGATTTTTTTATCAGCATTGTTTTAATCTTCATTTTAAAATCCGTTGTTTAATTAATTTGTATTCTCTAATGGCTCTGATATTTTTAATAAATATGAGTTAAAATAAGAAAGGAAGTTATTTCCAATATACTACGAATTTTTGCAATTTATGAATTTTCAAAGAAATCTACAGTATATTTAAGCTAAATATGGCTCCTATATTGTAAGATTTTTCAAAGAAATAGAATAAATTTAAATTTGGTAAATTAAAAACGGAGACTTTTCAAAACTTTGAAATCATAGATGTAAAACAAATGTTAACTGTGTTTTAGAATAAAGATTACCATGTTATCTCCACAAACATTTATACAAATATTTAATATCTATGTTATTGTAAGACGAAATAAATGAAACTGTTTGCCATTTGTTACTACTTGTTTTAAATGGTCTTATACTGTTTAACAATATTTAACTAATATACCAATATGCACACAGAACACGTAGAAGAAAACGAAAATTATAATTTTTGCATAATGTAATTTACAAATACTAGTTAGAAAAAATGTAATCAATAATTTATGAGTCAAAACACACTCTCAGTCAATAATTAAAATGTGGGTTTCCAAGTATATAAAATTTTATTATTTTTAATAACATCTGACTATCACTGTCTTATAATTAGTTGAGTTGAATGAGGTCGAGTTTTTAACTACTGACCTATTAGAATCTAATTAACTTGACACTTCGTCATTGGTTTTTTAAAACTTATTTATTCCTATTTCAGGTATGTATTTATTCAAGAAAGTTACTAATTTGATATGCGAAAATATATCTGATAGTATATATTGCAAGATATATTTTTTATGTCTGATGATCATAAAATAATAGTTTAATAATGAAAAGTAAATTCAATAATTTATATCCTGTAGTTAAAATGCTGGCATAAATCTGATTATTTGATAATGTATAAAGTTTTGCTTCAACTTTTGACTCTTTTGAGAATCTTAAAATTAGTAATATTAGTAAATTTCACATGTAATATATTTATTTATTTTTTTGATTATTGTTCAAAATAATATGTTTCTAATTACAATAATTATATTTTAGAAAATATTTTATGCATATCACAATTATATTAAATGTTGTGTTTTAATTCATTTTATTTCGAAATTCTTCATTTTATTTTATTGAAATGATTTTTAATTTTTCAATATTTTTAATGATTATGTTCACATTGAATAATCTTGTTAATTATTTAACTAAATGAAAAAATTTACTCATTTTGGATTAAAATTCAAAATGATCAGATTAAGCAAATGCTCAATCAAAAATTACTGTTATAATAAATATTATTTTGTGGCTGCATCAATTATTTATAATTTTAAGTTCAAAAAATTAGTATTGTCAATACTTTTATTTTATTTATTGATAAATTAATACTTAATATCTTCTATAAATATAAACCAGTTTAATTATAGAGTTCAAATAAACACTATGGAAATATTGGAAGAAAATATAAAGCATTAAAATCAAAACGAATATTTCGGAATACGCATATTTAGAAAGGATTCCACTTCAACTAATTGAAATTTTACCATTCTGGAAAATCTTAACTCAATTCTTTACAAAGAAACTCTTTCAAAATTACAAAAATATTTAGTTTCTTTTGTGAGTAATTGTTAAACATTGGAAATACATATTATTGTGTCAAACAGATTAAGTAAAAAACTAACAACACAATTGAATTCATTATCCTCTCAAAAATTAATTTAAAATTTCCATGAAACTAGCATATTTATGATATACTATATTTATAACTTTTGAAGTTTGAATTTCTGATATTCTAAATTTATAAATAGTTTTATATCTTCATCGATTGTAATAAGAAATTGTAATAATAGTAATAATTGTAATAAGAATAAAAATATTTCTTTGTGTATCATATAGATGCAATGAATTCTTTTTACTCCTATTGTGTGAAAAACACAATAAGAATAAAGAAAAACATTAATTTCGAGAGCGAAATTGTCTTATATATATTGTGATCCATGTTTTTCTGATTTTTAATTCTTGAACATCATTTTTTAAATGCAAATTTTTACAAAAAAATTTTTCAATCCTTTTTGCCTTGAACGTTTGATATTTTATAATCAAAAACATATGCAATTCATGTATATAAGCATTTTTTCAGTTATATGCAGTAAAATCTAAAAAAGCTAACTTTTAAGCAAATTTTACTTTTTTTATATTTGCATAAAATTTCAGTTCAGTGAAAATAAGATTATTATTGTCAAGGAAAATTTTATGTAATGTATGAAAATTAAATGTCTTTATTTTGAAAAAAAATTGTATATAATTATAATTTCTGCGAAATTGAAAATTTAAAAATTTACTAAAAATTACTACTTATTAAACAAACATAATTTTGTAATTATTGTTTGCACAGTTTCCCATTTTAAAGTCAAACATTAGTAATTAATATAGTTTATAAAGCTGATTTTAAAAACTTTAGTAATCGATAGACAAAAATTAATTAAATGTTTACTTTGTGATATGAAATAAATAGTGATTTCAGATTAATCTTTGATGGGAGATTTCTTTCTTAAATATTTTTCTAATGATTTTTGACCTTAAAGTAAATCTTAAAACCAAATTTTGTTTAAGCAAAATATCTAATTTATAAGGGATTCATTTAATAGTTTCAAAATGATATGTTTATAGCGGAACAAAAATATTTTTCCCTGTTTAAGAAAAAAATTGATGAAAGTTTTTGAGAATTTTCATGTGAAATCGCATAATAATTTATTGGAAATTTACTTGGAAAAGATACCTTATCTTAATGCATAACATTTACTGAAAGTTATGGCAAAATCTTTGCTATAGCTTAAAGATCGATCATCAAAGATGTTAAAGTAACCATGAAGATCTATGGCAGCATAATGTTCATTCGAAGATATATTTTTTCCTATCTTTCTATAGCAATATTTCACCATTACAAAGTGATACTCTTTAAAATGGACTATAAAAGTATTGTAGAGTGATTGCTCATAAATCTCTTTTCGGATGAATACCTAACGGAAAAGAGAAACTATTCTCAAATTGCAGAATAATGCTATTGCAATAAATATTTTTCATTCTGGCTCATTTAAAAATAAATTTTATATAAGAATGAAAAAATTTCTTTTGTTATGAAACTATATTATTTCAATTTTCATAAGAGAAAACCAATCAAAATATTTTTATTATACATTTATATCATCATTTTTAATGTTTAATGATCCGCATTGATTTTTGAAGTTTTGCTAAAGTTTATCTAATTAATTTTTTTACTTTATTTTTAAATATCAATTTTCGGTTGGAGCCTAGCAGAGCCCCGACACCCTTGGCGCTAAAAATTTTAGTTGGCGATAAATTTTGCCGAACTTAATAATCCTATTTTGATACACTGGATATGATAAACCTAACTATTTCTGGATTCTTATTTCACCATTTTGTTCTGCTTAGGCGCTTTTTTTTTTCAGTTTGTCACCTAGGGTGTGTGCTCTCATAGGAATTTACCTCAATTTTCAATATTTGTGTTCTAATATAAATGATGAGCAACCAAATATCTTCAGAAAAACGCAATAAGAATTTATATATTGAAAAAAATATTTTAAAGTTTAAGGAAGTGTCATATCACAATAGATTCAAATAAAGGTTTAGATTAATAAAACTATTACTGACACGTGAAAAATTTAATCACTTGCAGCACCATGCTTTTTACAACTCTGCCTCTTTTTGTATGTAATTCCTTAAGAAACAAAATTTTACCGAACTATAACTTATCTGTGAAAGTGATTATAAAAATAAGCATTTTGAAATAAACAAAAATTACTACAATATCTTTAATTGAATGAAGAATTAATTATAATGACAAAAATATAATGTCTACCCTTATATTTAACAGTAATCAGTACATTTTATCAATTAAATATCAGCAAAAGGATTTTTAGGCTAAATTTTGAATTGTGTTTAAAAAAGATTGAAATAAATTGTAATTTCATTTCTTTTAATGTATTTGTAACGGGACAATAAAATTTGCAGAACATTATAGTTTATATATTTGTTGGTTGACAAAAAATAAGCACCATGTGCTCATTTTTGTAGTGATAAGAAATTAAAAAAAAATTCGTGTATTCATCGTTTGCAATGTTTGGGCTAATATCAAACTTTGGCTGATACAAAAAAAAATAATAAAAACAAATTATAACTAGTAATAAGAAATTAAAAAGTACACAAATATTAAGAAACTTTTAAACATTTAGTTGAATCATAAATTGATATCTCAAAATTTCCGTCTTAAAGAAGGAAATAAACGAAGCTCAAGTCATTACGATAAATGTGTGGAAATATAAACACTTCCAGTATTCAGTATTAGTACAATATTTACACAAATCATGACAATTAGTGATGTTAAATAAAACATTGATTAAGAATTTAGTATAAATATTTTCTGGGTGTAATCTCATAAGATTTGTTCTCAGCAGAACGAGTTTAAAGGAATGCAAACAATGACAAACTGTGTTAGGAAACGAAATAAGATTCCGAATATTATTATTTGCATTTTATTAGTGTAATATCATAAACCTGTGTTTCGTGTAATCGGATCAAAAAGAAAGTAAGACATAATAAGCTATGATAAATAACGAAACAAATTCCAGTATTCATTACTTGAATCATAGATTAATATGATAGATTAATATAAAGTTTGTTCTGGCCGACGGAAGTAAAAGGAACTCGAAACATGACAAGTAGTTAAAGGAAGTAAAGCAATTTCAAGCATTTATTATTTGCATCGCAAGATAATACCAAGTTTTTAACTTGGATTATCAAAACAATGAACGCAAATAATGAAAAGTATAATAAAAAACCACTTTTATAAGTTGCCTCACAGGCTCAAATTTACTGTAAGGTCACTCTTGGCGCAATTTTCGAAAGTTGGCGATAAATAATATTTTCTGGAAACCAAACCAATTCTTATCAATCACAGATAAGGGATTCCGACCAATGAAAAATGAGGGATTCAGATAAAATGGGAATCGACCAATGAAAAATGGAATATTCTGTTTATTTTCAGACCTCGCTTGCCCAAATTGTCGAAGTTAGCGAGACTTTTGGCGATTTTTTGAAAAAGTTGTCAAGAGCGACCGTACAGTAAATTTTTACCTCATCATAATCTATTTTCATAAAGTTTGGTTTTGTCCGGACATAGTAAAAGGAAGTAATTAAAAGTATTGATGAAAATTAAAAAGCTAAATTATTCCTTATTTGTATCATTAGATAATATATAATTTTTATTTAAGCTTATCAAAAAAGTAAACGAAATCAATCACCAGCACAGAAAGAATATGAAAAAATATAATAATAAAAATAAGCATTACTATTTGCTTCAAAAAACTATTTCTTGTAACTGATCAAAATTTTCTCAAAAATTCAAAGTGAATTTTCCTATGAATGCAGTTAAATATTTATAATATCAAAGCTGGGCTATTCAAATTATGTAGTATTCAGTATAATTAGTTAGATATTTTTAATATATATATTTATAAATAAATATATGTAGGTAATATTAATGACAATCATAAAAGAAATATTATACAAATTACTAATAAATAATTAATAAGTATATAAAAGCCAAAATTTTATTTCAATTATAGAAATGGGATTTAAGAAAAAAAATTTTAAACATATAATTTAAGAATTTTTAGCAATTGACTTTAGAAGGAATACTTAGGAAATGTTTTTATAACATCTTATTCATATTTTTAATACAAGTGAAATATATTATATCAATGAGACTTCTTGATTTTTTTATAATGTGAATTTCAATATAAACTGTTATAGAAATAGAAATTTATTTTATAGTTTTATTAAATTTGTTATCTTTTTCTCTCAAATAACTTTGATATTGTATATTTTGGTGTATTGATACTATAATTGAGGTTTTTTCATTTAAAATTCAATGTTAAAAATCTATTTTAATAAAAAGAAACTGTATATTTGTAACATTTAATTATCAAATAAAAAATAAAAAGAAGAATGTATAGCAAACGCAAGATTTTCATATAACAGATATTTATTTACTCAATATGGTCGCATCATAGCAGAACCCTCACCGTTGGCGAAAATAATTTTGGTTGGCGATAAATTTTGTCAGTCTTGGTAAACCTACTCTGATACACTAGATATGATAAACCTAATTATTTCTGGAATTCCTTTTTCGCCATTATGTTATGCCCAGGCGCTTTTTTTTCAATTTGTCACCAAGGCTTACTTAGGATTTTCCACAATATTATTCTCACGATCATGCACTTTTTTTCCTTTCTTGATTGAAAAAAATAATGAGTTTCATAAAAATCTATACATAGTAAAAACATTGTTGGAAATCTCTTCCTTTCTAATATTGATTTCATGGTGATAATGAACAGTCATTCATTATAACTCTATAGGCTTAATTTATTTTAATCTTTATTTTAATAAGACAGTGATTTTTATTGTTCAATATAACATTTCATAAAAAGAAACATTTAACAATTGAATGTGTAATCTTCTCCAGTAATGAAACTTATTTATTGAATGATTTTACTGAACTTTATTTTGCTTGAAAGGTTTTAAATGTTCTCTCATATGTCTGGAAATTTAAACATTATAACGTAGCATAAGCCAAGCTGGTGACTTAATCGTTATCATTTAGACCTATATTTGAACAGTTTATGAATTCAATTCCCTCTTCATCTGAGAGTATTTAAGACATCGAATATATTTTAAACAGTTGTACCCAGTCAAATTAGGAATTGTGCATTAAAATGATTACCGAATGTCAAAAATCCAAATCTTAAAATACTATGCGATATTAATGAAACAAGTTTTGGTAAAAATTTAATGTACGGTCATCCTTGGTAACTTTCTCAAAAAGTCGCCAAAAATCTCGCCTTTTTGCACAAGCGGTGTCTAAAAATACCCTTCACTTATCTGCGATTGGTCGGAGAAGTTAAAAAAGGTTATTTATCGTCAAATGGGGAAAAATTGCGCGAAGAGTGACGGTACAGTAAATTTCATCCCATGTTTTATTAAAACAGTTAATAACATTACTTATTTACTTTATATTCAAAAGTATCTAAAGTTTATGGAAATGGATAAGTTTAGTACTATTGTAAATAATATAATAATGCATTACAAATTTTAAAATAAACAATTTTAAATATAATTTATTTCAACAGTAAAATAAAAATATTTATCGTTCCTTAACAAAAATTAATTTTGTACATAAAATTAAAAATATTTATTGTTGAAAATTTATTAAATTGTTGAAATTATTATTATTGTTGAAAAATTATTAATTGTTGAGAATTTAATTTATTTTCAACAATTAAAGATTTCAATTTTAAATATTTTCAACAATTGAATCATATATCGTTTTCAACAAAAAGAATTTTGTACATAAATTTTAAAAAGGTAATAGCTTAAACTTCTTGTGGTAATAAGAAAAAAAAATCTAATTTTGAGAATGCTAAATGTTCAGTTTTTAATCATATTGAAATAGCTATTTTTTAGTTTTAGAATAAATTAACTTGCAAATGAAATTATTTGCCAATAAATAACAATTAAAATTAATTCATTTAATTAAATGGGGTTACGTTAAATAAATTCAAATTATTTCTTGTGCTTTTTTAAAAATATTTTTCAATTTAAAAGACTTTTATGAATTATATAATATCTGTTCAGCTTCTAGAATAATATATTAAAAACGAAAAGAAAATTTAAGTAAATTAAGTTATCTTTAAAATATTTTGATACTTAAGCAAACTGTGAATTCAAGATTCGCTTTTATTTTTGCACAAAATTAACGTCATTTTGGAAATCCAAAAAATTCAGATCAACGCACATTTTTATTTTTCACTCATTACCATATTTTTTTAGTATGATAGAGTGTTTTATATATTGGCTCAGATTTTTTGTAAGGTCACCCTTGGCGCGATTTTTTACATTTGGAGATAAAATAATTTTTTGGCAACACAGTACAGTAACATTTTACCTATATATTAAAGTAAATATCCTACTTACTGTTTATTCTGTGACATATTTAAAATTTCAAAATTATTTGAGATAAATACAGTAACACTTAGTAGAAGTTAACCGAAAGTAAATTTATTCAAATAATTTCTCTTAGTTCATACTGATATTGCTATTATATTAAAAGGTGTGCCGCTCAACCTGTCTAGTGGTTAGCGTACCTGACTACAGATGGGTGGGTCCTGGGTTCGAATCCTGGCTCGGGTATGGATGTACTTTCTCTCTCTCTCTCTCTCTCTCTCTTGTCTTTGTCCTTTCTTTGTGTGTAAATGGTTGACTACCCTATAAACGGGTACCTATGGCATGTGTGTACTGAGGAAGTCGGACTCCACACCAAATATGGTTCAGTCGGAAAAGTGGAGCAGCGCACCCCATATTGCCAGCCTGGTTGGCACACGACAACAACATTAAAAGATGTTTGGAAACAAACTAAGAATTTAAAGCAGTAAAAAAATTTTTTTAACATTTTATGAAATAAGTTAAATCATGATTATTTTTAACCCATTATTCAATGAATGGGGAGTTAAGTATAATATTTTTGAAAAAAGAGCAATGAAAAAATTTAAACTTCAGCAATGAGCCATTATTAAAATCCTCACTATAGCAGTATTTAGTGAGACACTAGATTTTATATTTCCCAATTTATAGACACTTATCTTAAAAGAAGAGTTTTTATCTCAAAACATACGTATTAATAAAAAGCAAATAGATTGTAAGCGTCGACAATATGCCATAAACAATTACCAGAAAAAAAACCACTCTCTTTGCTTTGCAATATGTTAAAATTATGCTATTCACAATATTTAAGTCTGTAAATAGTGTTACTTTTCTATTTCTCAGTTTCCAGTTATATATATTTAATTTTTCATGTTTCATGAATAAACACTTCTATACGTTTACACAATAGATATAATGAATTAGTGTTAACTCCTAAGCAAAGACAACTAAATATATATCTTTATAAGACCTACAAAGAATCAGTCACTGGCATGTTACTACAAGCTAAATTAAAATCTACTAGAAATCTAATGTGCGGTTGGATCCTAGCAGAGCCCACACCTTCGGCTTGAATTATTTTGATTGGCGATATATTTCGCCAGTCCTTTGATAATCCTACTTTGATACACTAGATATGATAATTCTAATTATTTCTGGAATTCTTATTTCGCCATTTTGCTCGGCCTTGGCGCTTTATTTCAGTTTGTCACCAAGAGTGTCGACTCTCCAAAACTTTTACCCTAATGTGCATCCTAGTTAAAAAATTTTATTAAATAGATGATATTAGTACCAGAGAAATGTGACACACTTTAAGTGACATTCATTCTATATAAAAAGAATAATCAATATAACTTTTGAAAGAAAAAGAACTTTTGTAGACAGAAGTTCCAATGACGTTTAAATTACAAATTACTGTATGTTGCATTCTTTAATCTATGTAAACATACTCAGTAAAATAATTTTACGAGATTAAATTTTATATTCCATAAACATATATAAACATTACATAATTTTAATAACTGAAGAATAAAATATTGTTTAATTTATGCTTGAATACATTATTCATTTGTTTCATTTACATGAAATAAAAATTTATTCTATTATACTACGAAAATGTATAAATACAGCATTCTTTGTTGTATTTATAATATTATTTATAAGGAATATTTATTTTAATTAACATCTTACAGAAAGAACACAGCCTAAAGAAAATAGATTTTTTTTATTAAAACATTCTATAATCTTTAGATATTTTAATTAAAAAGTTTTATATTGTAAATTAAAAAAAATTCTTTTTATTGAAAAATACATATTTTTTCTTTTTGAATTAGCATTATGTCACTTATAAATAGATAAATCAGTTAAATTAATAAATAATTAGAACGTGTAAAAATTAGTGTTCAAGAATAATTAGTGCTCAAATAAATAATTAGTACATGAAATGTTGAAGAAGTTAAAATAAGTAGTGTGGGAAAACATGAAAATGAACTTCTAAATGTAATTTCTACTCACTAAGCACAAATGTGATTTATTATTAATTATCAATAACAAATCAAATATTAATTTATCAATAAAAAAATAAGTTACCATTTTAATTTCTGACAAACAATTTTTCGTCACGTTAGATATTTTTCCGTTGCCTGGAATAGCGTTTTATAACAGTTAAAAAAACTATTTGGTAATCCAATACTTGCATATAATCTACCTTTAAGATAGCACCAATACGAGAGAAAAATTTACTTATTACAATTACTTCCCGTAATGTTTAAAAAAAATTTTTTCCGCAAAACAATTATTACGGCTCTCTTACATTAATGTAAGTTACTAGTAAGTTTTATAACTAGCAAATAAAAAACTTTTTATAAAAAGTTAAAATCAAAATATCTTTTACAATTAAGAAATCATATAAAACTACTTTATACATTTATAAGCATGACTATGCCGTCGCTTTGAACTATTTTATATACAATATCTTATATTATCATCACTTAATAAATTATTACCAAAATCTTATAACTTAAATTTTTTTAAATCAAATTATCTTTAACATATATGTTACACCAAATCGGTAAGCAGTAAAATGGAGGTAAACATAATGGTGGATAGAATGACATTAAATTATCCTTAAATGCTAATTATAAATTGAATTGTATGCCTTTTATAAATGCCTTTTCAGTTCAAACTTGATTTTTGTACTGATATATCAGAAGATGCTTGACTTCGAAAACTGTGTGCGAAACAAAAACTTGATGAAAACTTCTTAAATTGTAAAATGAAGTGAAAACTGTCCCAAAAAATGAAAAAGAAGTTTCTATAAATCATAAATCAAGCACATATATGCAAGGAGATATTTTTTAATGGCTGAGAATAGAATATTACATTTTCCACACCAATGTATCACCTTACAACAAAAAGAATACCAATTATACTCATGACTGTAACCTTAATGCATTTTCAACTGTAAATGTAAATATTCTTCTATTTCACTCTAGTACAATAGAAGATGAAGGAAGATACAAATTGTGATCAGTAGGTGTGTTAATTTGTAAATAGCTTTTTCAATATTTTTTGCATAACCAAATGAAGTATAACCTATCAATAAGTTGAAGATTATCGGAGGAGTTGTAGAGGCTTAAAAATTCTCTAAGCTGTGAATTTAATAATATTGAAGTCGGGACTATTTACTTCAAATGCATTTCCAAAAGCTAGCGTACGTTAATTTGTCAGCAAAAAAATTTAAAAACTCGAAAAGCAATAAATAACATTATATTTTAAAGAATTACGCTTTAGGAATGTTAAAGTGTTAACCCCTTTAGCAACAAGCAGAACCCACACCCTTTGCGTGAATAATTTTGATTGGCGATAAATTTCACCAGTGTTGTGGTAATCCTACTTAGATACACTAGATATGATAAACCTAACTATTTCCGGAATTCTTATTTCATCATTTTTGGCGCCTTTTCTTCGATTTGCCACCAAGGGTGTAGGCTCTCTTAGAACTTTACTTGTTAAATGAAGAGGAATTCGATGCTGTACATATTTTTTTCTAATCTCAGCGTTTAAGCATAAATGCTCTCATATCAGCTAATTATACTTTAATATACACATCTAATGCCTATCACGTTACAATCAAAACTCTCAAATTGAATTTCAATAATAATAATACATTTTTAATAAAATTACAAAAATTTCAAACTATAAAAACAACCAATGAACAAAAAGAGAGATGATCTTACGACTTGAGGGATGAGACGTTCATTTAAAATTTCAGGCATTTATATAAAATTTTAAAAAATTCATTCTTTATTAATATTCACGATGAAAAATTTAATTTTACAACAGACTTAAGCAATTGTTAAATTAATTAAGAAGCTGAAGGGATTACTTTTTCATTTTGAAGTTGGAGTTTATTGATAATCTCAAGAAATTTTCCAAAAGAAGTAAGAAAATATAGTCTTAATAATTACAATAATAAATTAAATATAAAAAAGAATATCCTTCAATATAAAATGCTAATAATAAATTCCGTGGAGACTTCATTTTTAACTTAATTATCAAAATTCATAATTCATAAAAATTTCTACATTCAGGAATTTTTACTTTCTTAATTATGTGTGCGTTTATGAAAATATAAACAAGAAAAAGCACAGAATAATGAATGGACTTCTGTCAAAATAATAAATTTTTGATGCACTGAACATATGGATAAAACGGCAAAACATTAGCTATGCAAACTTTGTTTATTCGAAAAGTTTTCAAAGCAAGTTCAAAAATATATTTTAAATTAAATTTAAGCATACACTAATAAATAATTAAGTAATAAGCCGCATCTTTAAAAAGAAAAAATAAATAAAATATACAAAGTATCGTACTTTCCACTTGAGAATTCAAAACTTAGAAGAGATTTTTTTAATGAACTGCTTTGAATTCTACTTACTTATTATAAAACATGAAAAGTTTCTGGATCACCAAAAGTTTTCAATTGGAAATCAATTACATAAGGAGTACAATTTTAAACTATATATATACGGAAATTTTTAGTTTACAAGGGTACCTTATAATGGAAACTGAAAACTTGAGCTTAAACATATTTTCCTGACTCAAATCAATAATTAAATAATGTGCTAACTTAAATACGCATGTTTTAAAAGAAAAAATAAACAAAACATACTTTTGAAAGCACTGTACTTTCCCCTGGAGAATTCAAAACTTAAAGATTTTTAGATTCTAGACCGTACTACTTTATATATATATATATATATA